>CM053786.1:160593401-161193401 GCA_028749045.1 Cupressus sempervirens | reverse complement strand
TGGATAGAATCAACACCAGGCAATGTTGGAGAAGCTGACTGAAGAGGAGGAGGACGATCCCTTCAAGGATTGTGATCTTTCAGATGAGTATAAGAGGGCTAAATGGGGTTTCCTGGGGCTCTTTCTATGGCTTAGCCTTTTTGTAATTGTGGGTGCCTTTGTTTGCAGCCTGACAGTTGATTATCTGCAGAGGAGGATCATGTGGGATCTGCATCTATGAAAATGGTGCTTCCTGGTGCTTGTTTTGTTTTGTGGGAGGCTTGTTTCTGGCTGGGTCATTCGTATTGTTGTCTTCTTCATGGAGAGGAACTTTCTGCTGAGGAAGAGAGTCCTTTATTTCATGTATTGAGGAAAGCGGTGCAGAATTGTCTGTGGTTGGGGCTTGTTCTTCTAGCCTGGCATTATCTCTTCGACAAAGGTAAAGAGGGCAGACCATGGTTGTGTAAAGGTAGTAAAGAAGGTTGTTGATATGAAGATGTAATGCTTGTTGTTATAGCTTTTGAAAGTTGGTGTTTATTCCAATGTGTTGTCTCCATAAATAATTTACTTGATTTCCTGTGTGATGGAGATGGGTTTGCATAGTTTGTAAAAAGTTTCTACGTAATTGTGATTGCTGTATTATAATTTTAGTCTGCTAAAACCACAGAGAAGACAAGGTAAAATAAAAAATGTTTTTTCAACCAGTAAATCTTTTTAGCCTATATAAGGAGACAATTAAGGGAGAACTCTCAAAATTTTATTGGGAGATGTCAGTTTTCATTATGCTTGTCCAGATTACGGAGAAATTGCAGCTTCAGTGTGATATTTGGTATCATTTTTATTATTTTTGATAGCATGGAAAGTTCATTGTCATCGTGCAGTGGGAGTTTTTAAAAATAAAAAATAAAAATTGTTGTCATGAGATGTTTTCCTCCATGTGATTGGAGATGTATTGTCGTGGTGAGCTCTTGATTCTAGATTAGGGCGTTGACAAGATACAGGTTCTCATGGTAGGTTATGCTCTTTAGAACATGAGGTTCTAAATTGTGGAGATCAAGTTATCATATTGTGTTCCCAGGTTATGCAAGCATGCAATGGAAGTTTTGACAATTGATCTTGGTTAGTGCCCTTGGTATCGGGTACTTTGGCGGATTGACCATGGAGGTGCTCTTGAAAACTAAGAGGCTTGGGTGAGGCTACAGTTCTCTTGGTTTAGAGAACATTTGTTGAGACAGTTTCTCTTTGGAAGTTTCAGCATGAAGTCCGAACAACCTACACCTATGGATGGATGCAAGTTCATTATAGACCTAGTGGAGATTGCTCTTGGAGAAGAGTCATTGAGACTTGGTGTATCCTGGAGGAGCATTCTCACTCCCCATGCTTGGTCTATTCGGCTCATTTATCTCATTGTGCATTTAGGAGATGGTTGATATTATTCCTAATTTTTGGAATGTTCAGAGTTTGATCTTCTTGTTTATAGGAGCTTTCATTCATGGTGTTTGGGTGTTGTAAATGCTCTCATATGAGGAGGTAAAGGAGATCATACTTGACACAGCTGGGCACTTGATGGTGTTGGTAGAAGGATGAGTTATGATTTGTGTTAGTGTTCCTTCCAAGAGTTTTTTGAGGACATCTATTGTTGTTGTACTTCATCGTTTTTTAACAACAATATGTGTTCTTTTCATGAGGACTTAGAAGATGTCATTTTGCAACAGGTTGGTTGTGGTTCGTAGATCATCTCAAGTTAACGCCATGCCTTCTATGTGCTGATTGGTAGATTGAGTCAACTTATAGTTGACATTGCTCATGCAATTTAAATTTCCCTATAATGGTCTTCTAGTTTTTTGCACATCAATGGTTTTTTGGTGTGTTTTGTTGGAAGATGGTATATTTGGTGAGTTATTGTATGGGTTGGTTATGTGGTTATAAATCTACTGATGTTGTATGGATAATTGGATGTGATTAGTGATTAGCTTTGGTTGCTATTCCAGCTACGAAGATTGTCTTTTGACAATTTCTTACCATGGGATTTGGTAAGGGAAAGCAAAGTTTAAGTGGGAGGATATTCAGATATGAGGTTGTAGTAGGAGTTGAACTTCAAGTGGGAGATTGTTGGATGTGAAGTCCAATTGTCATGACTGTTCATTTCATATTCCTCTTATTTGTCTCTTCATCTTCTATTGAAGACTATAGCATAAATATAAGGGCAAAGCCCTGTGTATGTAAGTTGTAAGTTGCAGTGACTCAATAAAAGATAGGCTCTGCTCTTCAGTCTGGACGTAGCCACATTTGTGGTATAAATCATGTGTCTCTTTCTCTATTTTGTGATTTGTAGTTTATCTTTTAGATTTAACACCTATTACCCTCTCTCCACCCCACTCCACCCATCGCCCCCCCCCTCCCCCCCCCCCCCTTCTCTCTCTCTCACCCCCACCACTCACCCTCCCACTCTTCCTTCCTATATCACCATTCCTCTTTTTCTCTATACATCATATATATTCCCATCACCATTCTCTCAAATCTTTCTCCCTCTAATTACTCTCTTTTACTCAACCCCTTCCCTCCTCTCACCATATCTTCCCCCTATTTACCCCTTATTTCTAGACTCGTGTCTCCCCCTTTACCAATTCTCTATTTATTATATAACTTTTTCCCTAATTACCCTCTGACACTCTCTTCCCTAACTACTCTCACCATCTTTTCCCCATTTAAACCTCTTTCTCTACCTTAAGTTTATCCCTCTATCCTAACTAATTACTATATATTGTTCTCTGCTCTTCCTTGTCTCACTATCTATTAGCCCTATTTTAACATCTCTCTCTCTCTCTCTCTCTCTAAATTATGTTATTTCACTCTCTTCCCTAACCCCTCTCACAATCTCTGGCCCATTTTTATGCCCCCCTTCTCTCACTCACATATTAACACACTTATTGTATCTTAAGTATATCTATTTTCTACCCTAATGATTTTACTTTGTTATCCCACACTTATTGTATCATAAGTATATCTATTTTCTACCCTAATGATTTTACTTTGTTATCCCACATCACCCTCTCACCATCTCCTCACAAAATTACAATTTATCTCTACATAATGTCTCTCACCCTCTCCATATTGCCTCACACTCTCTTTCTCTCTCTCACTCATACATATATCTCCCCCTAAGTACTCTCTTTCACTCTCTCCCCTCCCCCTTCTCACAATATCTCCCCTTTTACCTCTCTCTCTCTCTCTCTCTCTCTCACACACACACACACACACACACACACACACATATTTCTCCCGCTAATTACTCTCTTTCACTTTGTCCTCTCCCTCCTCTCACCATATCTTCTCCCTAGTTACCCTCCATCTCTAGACCTCATGTCTCCCCCCATCACTAAGTCTCATAATTATTTTATTTGATAGTTCCTCCTCACCCTCTCATCATCTCCTCCACAAATTCTCTCTCTCTCTCTCCCTCTCTCTCTCTCTCTCTCTCTCTCACACACACACACACACACACACACACACTCACTCACTCACTCACACACACACACACACACAATTATTTAATTTTTATTGTCATAATCTTTTGCTTGTCAAATTTATTTTAGAGTTAATGTTATTAAATAATATCTATTGAGAGCTATCACTTTGTATAAAATTCTTGAGAATTATTATTTTTGTATCTTAATACTATTAATAAATTAGAATAAATGATCTTTTTTGTTAAACACTAATAACTTAAGTATATATTAAAGAAAATTGGAAGTACTATTTTTATTATAAAATTATATGACAATCTTGTAAATCACATAATAATAAAATTATATCAAATGTACTATTGACAATTAGTGGATTAGTCTATAATGTATCAAACAATCACTGTGAATTATTTTTTGATTAATCAAATATTTATAAAGTTTTTATATTAATTTATTGATATAATTTATTATTAAAACTATTTCTCTAATGATGATGATTGGATCATTTTATTATGGTCTAATAAGACCCTTTTTCGAAAAATGAAGTTATTTATGAATTTATTTATAATTATTTTTATCTATTACTATTGAAATTTAACTCTTTATTTGATATTTTGTAATACATTTTATAATACAAAAACTATATGATACATGATGAAAAAATATTATACATTTATTTTTTGATATTTTACTTATTATAGTGATTAATTATTGTAATAATTAATAGCCATTTCTATTTTTATTATAATAATTTTATGGCAAGTACATACCAGTACGTGACACTTGCTTATTTATTACCATAATTTAAATTCTAATTCAATTATCTAATAAGAGCTATTATTTAATCTATTTTAATACTGTTTATTTTTTTAGATTTATAGTCATATATTTCATTTTTCAATATTGACTATTAATCAAATTTACAATATCTATTTTGTTGAAAATTATTTTCGTACATTAAAACTATACTAATTTTGTTTTCATATAATTGTCATTTTGTTTCTTTTGGAAAAATACAACTATTTACAACTATTTAGATGATAGAAAGAAACAAGTGTCACATAAGAGCTAGTATTTCCCATACATAAATGAAAGGAATAATGTCAACATATATTATTAATATATAAAATACATTTACTTAATATCTAAATCTATTCATAGAAAGTAAAAAGGAAAAAGGAAAAAGTAATAACTAACTTTGCATTAATATATAAGATGTAAATTTGAATGTTGATTTATTTTGTTATTTAAATATTGTACACATTACTTTAAAAAACAATAAATAGTTCATTTAATTGGTTCAAATGAATGTCTTTAATAACTAATTAAACCAAACTGGTTACAATAGCATATGCTTCTAGACAAATACGAAAAAGATGTGAGGGGAGACTTGGCCATGGATGTCGCAATCCTCCACAATTTGATGAGCAATGCTCTCCACCTGCTCAGGCCGGTTGTTCCCTCATCTTTATTGAGGTGTTCCATCTCATAGATATAAGCATTGATATTCTTAGCAACATCTTTATCTCTAGTGGTAACCACTATTTTGTACTGGTTATTAAGGCCAGTGGGAATCCCAAGTCTAGCGACAAAGTTGCCTAATTCTAGCTAATCATCCACACATCGTCCAGAACATTCAAACATCTTCTGCCCTCTAATCCGTCATGTGTCAATTCAGCTACCTACGCATCACTAACTCTACTATCTATTTCTAAACCAATATGGTAAGCTAGGTTACATTGCAATCTCCTAAGAGAAGATATATGTAAAACAGAAATCCAGGCACCCTACAACATGAAGGGGTGTTTTAAGACAATATTGGAGACAATTTTTAAGTGAATTGTCATAATTTGAGACAAAAAAAAGTGGTGTATTGTCTTACATATTGTCTTTAAGTGAGTGTCTTAAACTATTGTCGTAAAGTATTGTCTTATAAAGACAATAAGGAACAACACAACCATTGTCTCTTAGAGACAATTTTAATTGTCTTTATAGAAACAATTATGTCTTTAATCTCGCTTATAGTCTTCTTGAATGTGGTTAGAGAGAAGATGGTATAAAATAATAAATTAGAATATATATATTATTTAATATAAACAACAATATAATTAATTAGTTCATGTTAAGGCACGATGGATTCGAACCACCATCCCCCTACTTGTAATGCAGGTGCTCGTCCATTGAGCTAGCACCTTTTAAATTAATAAAAATTAACAGTCTAAGGTTTTGCAAATAAGAGCTACAAGAAGGGAGCAAGACAAATTGATTCAATGAATAGGAACATTGGTGGTGAGCTGAGACTTACACATGGATAGATGGTGCTAAGTTCTGGAACGTTCAAATCTCGCACTCTAGGTTGTTAGCTCATCACACAAATGGTTGAACAAATTAGGTAGAACTTAATTGTAAACTATAAAACACGGT
This sequence comes from Cupressus sempervirens, assembly GCA_028749045.1. NCBI lineage: Eukaryota > Viridiplantae > Streptophyta > Pinopsida > Cupressales > Cupressaceae > Cupressus > Cupressus sempervirens. The sequence continues at coordinate 161,187,531 of CM053786.1, read as the reverse complement.
TTCATAATTAAAAAACCTTTACAGGTATGTTCTCTACATGTTGCTGACTCAAGGCTTTGAAAATGGGTATGCACATACAACAACCAAGAATGATTCTAGATGCAACTGACCTAGTATACATGTACACCTAATGTGGAAGCAAAGACAAGCATGTCAACTATTTGTCATCACCACTTATACTAAGAATGAAAGCCTTTAAAAATAACTAATTTATTAAATCAATTTTAAATTGTTGCATTCTAAGAAGACCATTAAACTCTAATTCTAAACATATCAAATACACATCAAGTAGAAGTTGAATTGCCTTAGGGAAGACGAATGGAAGGAATTTTATAACAAACTTAAATACAAGTTAGATCTAGTGTAATAAAAGAGGGGAGTTCACTAAAAATTAGGGAGTTTGTTGTGAACAAGAAAGAGAAGTGGGATTGTGGGCTAATGACAAGGAGATATGAGGAGGAAGAAAATAGCTAAGAAGGGTGCAGTAAGAGGTAAAAGAACTTAGTGCCTATGGACTAATAAGAGTGTTGGAAGACTTAAACAAAAGAAACAAAAAGACAACATAATGCATACCAGGTTAAAAAAAGACTGCAAGAAGAATAATGTGTGGATGAAGAAAGATGGGAACTGCACTTCTTGTTTAGATTCATCATGGATTACAAAAATGTGAATCATTGTCAAAGAAAAATTTTAGAGTTCAATGTTTTGAAAATTGATGCCATTATTATATAAGTTATTTGTTGTGTGCTTGATCAAATTTCCCTAGATGCACAAGGACTTCAAACTATGAGCAATTTATACCAAATACTACTTGTTTTAATTCCAACATTACCATTCCTATTTGGACGCTAATGTTTCTGAATGGTTTTGAGAAGCTATACACACTAGTTTTAGGCAATGGGTTTTTATCACAATAGTAGAACACATTCAGTCAGATAAAGTAATTTTTAACCAACGTAATGTGTATTTAGTTTCAGAAGTTGATGTTCTAGGCACAATAAAGAAGATGTAGTTATCAATGTGATATTTGTAGTCTTGAAGAGACTGCACTTTCCCAATCAGGAATTCCTACACAAAACAATGCATACCCAATTGTAGTCAATCCATGAAAATAATTTGTAGTAAAGCATGTACTTAGATAGCTTTATTTTAAATAATACAAAAAAATACTGACAATGAAAACTTGAAATATATTAGTACCCACAACTTCAAGTTTGTGTACCTTCGATAAAATCACTCTAGTTCCAACATATTTATAGAACCACCCATATCTATTGTTTGATTCATTAGCTCAAAAACTCTGGCCATTTTCTTGAACGAAAATCAACTATTTTACACTTTTTATTGCTTTAAATATCCACCCAACTCCCCACAATGGTTCATCCTAAGAGATGTCACCCAAGAAAATTAATTCAACAGATGTTTTGTTGCAATATAATCTGAAAGCATACCACATTTATTTACTTTTAACTCTAACCTAGTAAAAGAGCAATAGAATGGACTGATTGTGGACTTAAGCGAGTTACTGTAATATCCTCTATTGCTTATTGGCAAAATAAAAAATCTAGAATAGGGAGGTTGATGAGATACTAAACAAATAATAGAATTTAGTAAAGCTTGAATTCATGAAGCTACTAAAAATTTACCATGATGGGAGCACAAATGAACCTCCTAGAATAGGAAGGGTTCATGCTATGAAACAATAGGGATGTAGCCGCAACTGTTTCACCAACAACATCTAAGCTAGGATTCTGGCTATCAATTTTATAAGTAGTTCTGATAGCGTCCATATCCTCTAGCCTCTACCAACATTTTTAGTCATTGTAAGGATTGTTGACTTGCATATTTTCAAGCAAGCTTCAATAATGTATAAAACCACTTCAGACGGACATAGTCATTCATGACTAAAAGCATTCACACAGTTTATTCCTGAACAAATATTGTGCCTATGTGAACAGTAGTCTTGAGAAGATATTTTGTGGCCCTGACGTATGGAATTCTTTGCATTGAAGAGCTCACTGCAAAGAATCTACCAAATTCCAAAACAAATCCAAGAGAGCATTGAGCTATTTAAGTTATTGTTGTTCGCAGAGATTATTGAGATGGAAGAGGAGACATTCCTGGCCACTAAGGCTTGGCATAACCTTGAAAGTTGATTGATGGGGCTTATGGGGTGTAGTACCAATGCCATCTCCCTCCCCCATTCTCCTCTTCCTCCATTCAAGAACTGTCAATCATAACCACAAGCTACTTTTTCAAACCCTCCACACAAATTCATCAACTTACAAGTCTCCGAACAAAACTTGTGTTATTTTGTCAAAAAAAAAAAATCTCAATGAAACATCATATTTTCCTAAATTAACATTCTTTTTCAACCCCAAATAGATTACATCATTGCATTGATTAATCTTATGTTATTTTAAAAAAACGATTTTCCCTTGTTTGTCTATCAATTTATAGAATTGTGCTCTCCAAAACTAATCAAATAGCAAGCATGGATCGGGTCCAAATATATTGTGATTAAACAAAGTTGAGAGTGAAAATATAAGAGTATGAACCAGATTCAAATACTCTTCACTGTTGATGTGTGTTTTATGACCCACCAAATAGTAGAACAAAATACCGAAATATCTTATCCTCTCTTGAATAAAGTCTTGTGTATGCTAAGATTGCTAGAAGATCATACAATGACTTCAAGGTTCCTTTAATGCCAGGTCTTGACTGTGGATAAGATCAATGGTTGATGTGATTTGTTGATGATCACAAAGGGCCTTACATGTTTATTTAGATTAATTTCAAGCCATACTGGATGTGGGACTATCCTAAGGTTTTGCAATGAAGTACATTTTTTTGGAGTTTTCACAAAATATGTAGAAATTCAATAAGATAGGGTTCAGGAACTCTATTCTAATCCTAAGGGTAGTGATAATAACAAATAGAACTCTAGCGGACAAATTCCTCAATTTACTGAATTCCACTTCGCCAAGTTATACTACAACTATGCGTGAATCAGTGCAATCTTCAAGGGTTATGCCAAAGATTTTCATATCACTACATACACCATCATAAAGAACAATGTATACGAAGGATAGAAGTTGAGCATATGCATGAAAGGGGTTTAGAGTAACTTTACATGAGTTAGAATCACTAAAAAATCAAAAGTATGAACTAAAGGAATTCATCAATACACCATCATATTCTCCATTGTAATCACCACACATTAACTAGGCTAAACTTAATCTAATTGAAGAAATTTAGAAGAATAAGCAAGCACTAAAACACATCAAGTATTCACCAAACTCCAATGAAAACTTTATTATCTCAGTAGCTCATAGCAACAATCTCATAAAAAATCTTCCTTTAAAAATGAGAAATGAGGCCTTTATATAGGTCCTCGATTACAATAGGTGGCCCAAATGATCACAATAACCGATGGCCAAGATTGTGCCACATCAACCCTAATTAGGGTTAGGGCAAGGAAAGGAATCTACATTAATGCAACAAGGAATCCACTACTATAGTGGGTAATAAATGCCCACTATGCATGCTCATTTAAGGAGTGGGGTGCAATAAATATACACCATGCATGTCCATTACTCAATAAATACTTAGTCTTCCTTGAATAAATTATTATTGATTCCATTCTCTAAATGCATAGAAGTTTGACTTGGAGACCTCAGTTCTTCATCAAAGATAATTGGATGCCATGAAATGATGATGGAGGCCATGTAAGCTCAAGTCTTTTCCAATTGCGTCATTTTAACTAAGATCCAACTTTGACTGACTTTTCTGAAAATCTCTCTTCGAACATTCTCATCTTCTATGTACTTGTAGTGCCTGCCCCTAAGTCGCATTTCTGTCATCCTTGCCAAACTCTTTTAGGCCAATTTTATGTTTGATGATTAGTATTATTATGTTAGAGATTATCAGATGTTGATTTACACTCAGTTTATTATATGATGAGATTACTTGGTACTCTATATTTCATGCATGTATGATGATTATTCAATGTTTTCAATTATCGATGATGATTAGTTAGATGGTTTATTATCACATGTGCTTTCTTATGGATACTTACCCCATACTGCATGTGTATGGTGTGTGTGTGTTTGTTTTATTTATGTATGGTGTTTCTGATGTGGTTAAGGAAGGGAGTCGTAGTCACCTGCTAGTTGGGATCTACACGATGCACCACTTCCTGTCATTCTCTGTTTAGCTTAAAATATTGTGTTTGTACATGCGTGGATTTTATGTAGGTTGCAGGTACCGGGTATCGACTTCCCTGAATTGCCAGGATGAGCGTACCCTATCGCATTGTCTCAATGGTAAGAGGGGAGATAAACTCTTAAGTCCAATTCCTAAACCCTTTAGCCAATTGTACTAATTGATAATTAGGACAAGTATCTGAGTTAAGTACCCTCCGAATGCATCAAATGATGTAATTTCGTCATTATAACCCTTTTTGTTTTGATTTAGTATTGTTTTTTCTATGAAGAGTTTTCGTATGTTGTTATATGAGTCCTTGATGTGTTTTCTATTAATTAAGTCTAATTAAAAAGATTAATTAATGATTTAATTTAATGGAGAATTAATATGATATCTTTTATATTTAATTAATTGAGAAATTAATTAAATAAAAGAATTAAATTTGGAGATAAAAGTTCAAAGATAAATTTAGAACATGATAATATGTATTTAATTTAATAATAATATATTTGGAGTTCATTTTTAAATAAATGCTAAATATTATTGTTATTTAAATTAATTAAATATGTTATCAATTAAGTTCTAAAATAAATTTAAAAGTTGAAAGATATTAAAATATTAAAGATTCTAAATCGCATGATCTAAGTATGAGTTTAAATATGAGAAATAAATTAAAAGATTAAATAATAGAAAATAATAATGTTATTTTTATTTCATAAAGTGCACATGAGATTAAAGTAATAAATTAATTTAAAATAGAAGTCAAGTGGAATATTAAGTAAAGTTCTTTAATAATTCAACTTAATGTGCATAAAAAGATGAATGCAAAATAAAATAAAAGATAATAAAGGTTAATCGGGTGTCAACTCAAGGGTGCAAAGAGTCTTCTCGGGTGAATGCACAATTAATGCCCCGATTTGAGGAGAAAACTTCTTATCACAACTTTGGGGGTTCATTTTTGGGGACACGAATTTGGACGGGAATTTTTGGGGAGACAACTTTTGGAAGCGAATTTCAGAAAGCTGATACCAAGAAAGATTTCCAGAGGAAAGTTATTGAAGGGGAGCGAATTCTCTTATAGTTTTTCAAGGATTTCGTATTAGCATCAGGATCAGGTAGGGTCTTGTGTTTTGATCGCTGATCATTTACGCAATTTTCTTATTTCCTGTCTTCTTCATGTCTATGGATTGTAGACCTGAATTCTCTATGATGAATGTTTAAACATTAAAATGTTGGTATTTATCAGATGCTTGTCAATTAACTTCTGTATGCATAAGATTTAAATGGGAAGGGTTGAATCTAAAACTGAAATTCTAAATTAGAAGTTCGGATGGTTGACTATATTTTCTATATCAATATAAAGGAGACAATTTTTTTAATATATTTATATATATATTAAGAGGAATTAATTTAACATTGTATTTAAAAAATTGTCAATAAAAATTTTATTATAAAAAAAAAATATTCATATGTTAATATTGGGGGGGAGGGAATTACCCCGTACCCACCCCCACTGTCGACTCTGCCCACAGTACCTGCGTTGCAGGTACTGCGATGTCAGGTAGAGGGTACCTGCTGCCACAGGCCCTGCGACCGCAGGACTGCAACAAGCCGCAGGCTTGGGTAAGCCGCAAGCTTGGGTAAGCCAACGGCTTATTAATACGTGCATTTTCTTTAAAATTGTTTTAATTCATTTTTTTTTTAAATTTCTATTATTTACAAAAAAAATTTTATTATTATTTATATTTTTAATTAATAAACTTTTTTTAATATATTTTATTTAGTAATATTTTAATCTTTATTAATATTTAATAACTAAATATTAATGCATTTAACATAGTTTTTGTAAATATTAGTTTATTAATAATTTTGGTTAAATATTAATAAATTAACAATTAATGAATAGATTAATATAAGTAATTAGAACAGTAATTATTGATTAATTTAATTAAAATTAGTTTAATTAAAGTTAATTAATAATGGATATTATTTGATTAAATTGTAGATTTAGATTATTGATTTAATGGAAGTTATTATAGAAATGGGTTAATCGTAAGGGGTAGTTGTGAAAACTTAGTTACTTGAAATAGATGTTAAACTGGAACATAAACCTTACCTTAACTCAATAATATACTTTCAAATCCAATCTGTGAGACTTTGATGTTTTCTATGTGTTCTCTGTGTTTTGGGGTTGTTCTAGTATTGACCAGTTTAGGTTGTTACCAGAGCCCCGGGTTTGTGAATGTGAGGTTATGATGATTTGTTCTCGATCTTTTCAAACCAACCAAGGTAATGTGATAGTATGCTCTATGATGGATGTATTTACTGTTTGTTATTGCTTTCCAATTTCCTTGTGTGAAGCTGAGGTGTATGTATTTGAGATACCTAACTTAACCATTTTTGAGTCTCGATCAGTTATATTTGATAACCATTTTTGAGTCTCGATCAGTTATACTTGTATTACCTTCTGGTTGCTTTGAGAGGACTGAAGTGTTCGTTTAGATCTTGATGATGTCATGTTGTGACATGTTTTGACTTGACCATTTTGGAGTCTTCGATCAGTATTGTAATTTACTATTGGGATACTTTCTGGTTGCTCATTGGAGAACCATTGGATTTTGTGATTTATCATTGATGCCTTCAGTTGCTGATAGAGAATTGTTGTGATCATATGATTATTATTTGATGCTTATCTGTTGCTCATGAAGAACTGATGTAATTTTTGTGGCTTATCTTTTATGATGTTTTTCAGTTGCTTGTATAAGATTGAGGTGATTTTATTATAATTCTTTGATTTGTGATTTCATGAGCCTAGAGTAGGTTATCTATGTGTAGAGTCGGGAAGTGGCTTGCAATGGGGGTCGGAGCCCTAAGAGGCTGCCTGGAGAAACCCATTGTAAGTCGTTTTAATAAGTGAAAACATTTACACTAAATGAGAGAAAATGAACCTAACAAGATAATTGTATGTTCTCTCCCATGCCTTGAGTGCTAGTACAGACTAGGATGGGGTAGAGAGAACGCTTGGTTACAACCTTGCATTCCGTAGTATGCCTCGTCATTATGAGAGGATACTAGTGGCCACAGGGATCACTAGGGACCCGAGATTCCTAAGGGATTGCTCGGGTAACTTCTATGTGACTTTTGCGATGACACTTTCTCGCTTGCATAGTAAGTTTCCTACGTGTCTTTGTGGTGCCTCTGGGTTTAGATGTCGATCTTTTTAGGAAGCCTTGAGTTAGCATACTTATAGGATTTCCTGGACTTAGAGAGTATTTATGATTATAGGTTTTGTTATCCTATTTGGGACTTGAGACTATCTCCTCAGTGCGGTGGGAGTGGACCATTTAGGTTCCACGTGGTCGGGTGGTAGTGCTTTTACTCTTACCATTGGGATCCATCCATAGCCACCGTGGCTGGAGCTTCTTGATATGCTTGTTTATCATGTTTAGATAAGGTTGTTTACTTATGCTTTATTCTAGTATGTTAGATTTCTTTATGCATATGTTGTAGCATGTTTTAGGTGTAACATCCCTATCATGATAGTACCGATGATCTCTTCGGTGGCTTGGGATGTTACGCGTGGGGGATGGCTAGGGCCCACGATGGTCTAACGATGCTATTGACGGTTGGGAGGAACCACGCATTTAGTTAGTTTTGTTTTATGATGTTATACTTTTATGATTGATAGATGTATTGAATGTATGTTATTGGTTTCATTTATTTTATTGTACTTGTATCACGGATCCGAGGAGGATGTTGTATTTAATAATTCTACTTATGTATATTCTTTTAAGCCTTTTATACTCTGTGACATGTACAGTGGATAATTGAGCATTCTGAATTAATTTGCCAAGAAGCATTCAAAACAAATGTATATTAAATGGACATTGGACTTTCTTATTATTCTTTCATGTGGATGTGGTAGTTGTTAGATTTAGAATTAATTAAATTTAAATGTGAGTCAACGTCATGGGATCCTTAAAGAATGTAACCTGTTATGTATGTTTACAATTGATTGTATGTTATTGCTTCCGCTACTATTGTGTTGATGTGTACGTTTACTTTCTTACTTTAAAAAAAAAAAAAATGTTTGACAAACTTAGTAAAATTTTAGGTTAATTCTTTTGGATCCCTTGGCAGGGCGTTACATCTGGTATCAGAGCTCGAGTTTCTACATTGGGAGCTCTGGGTATATTGGAACGCCACTAGTGTTAACTAGTTGAACAAAAATGAAAACTTTAAACTATCATGTGTATCTCTTTCAAACTAAAACTTGAAACTAGTTGAACTGAAACATTATGTAAACTATTAGTTACCTATTTTTCATACTTCAACACTTAGACTTCAAAACTGAAATTATAGGTAAACTGAAAATTGAAACTATCTTGTTTGCAAAACATGTGTCTTTTATCTATGTGTTTCAGTAGTATGTTTCATGGTTATTTTAGCATCTTGTGTCTTGGATATTATTGTAGGATGGTATCTGGGACGAGATCTTTCGTTAGAGGCAAGACTTGAGCATAGACCCAGGTCTAGGAGCCCTCTGAGGGATCAACATAGAACCATTGTATCTTCACAGGTGAAGGATCTTCAGAGGTCCAAGGTCAAGCCCTTTAATGGGCAGGGTTCTGGATATGTAGCTAAGCAGTGGTTTATTGCCCTTGACAGGATTTTTGCTATGCAGGACTTTGACAGTAATGTCAAAGTGAGGTTTGTTATCACCAACTTAGAGTTCTTTGGGGCCAGTTGGTGGACAATCGAGGAAAAGAAGCTGGGCTTAACCATGAACAGTGTCACATGGGAGTTATTCTTAGAGAGCTTCCGTGAGTGATTCCTACCAGAGGAATGGAAGCAGCATAGAGCAGATGAGTTCCATAACCTGAGACAGTAAACTATGACTGTTATAGAGTATGAGCGCAAGTTCTTTGAGCTCATGCCCTTTTCAGGGTTCAGTCACAACCCAACACAGTTGGCACAACATTTCATTAGAGGTTTGAACAACCGTTTAATTGGGGGTGTTAAGGTGTTTGAACTTAAAACCCTCAAGGATGTGGTACATCGAGCCGTCCTTGTAGAGCAGAGTGTGAACTTAGGACATGGGGGTTTTGTAGGAGCACCTTCAACATTAGGATCGAAGGGTGGTCAGGGAACAAGTGGCAATAGGAAACCTCCTTCTGGGGGTAATCAGCGGTAGGAAGGTACTTATCCTCCAGCACAGAGTGGTGGCGGTGGTTCCAATACTAGGAACTATCACAACGCTCAACGCAACAAGCACATCCAATATGACCAACCATCTCAGAGTGTTCAATCTTATCCTAGTGGAGGTAGTTTCCAGCAGTCTAGTGCACCTAGAGTTCAGAGGAGCTTCAATGGAGAGTGTTTCTCATGTGGACAACGCGGACACAAGTCGTCTCGTTGCCCTCAAGGGAAACCACAGTTCTCAGGCCAGAGACCTACAGCTTCAGAACCTACAGTTGGTGGCATGAGTAGAGCCCAGAGAGTGTACTCAGTGGAGTCATATCCTCCTACAAGGGGAAAGGGTCCAATGGGACCCGCACAGTGAGTCCTTAGCTTTTCTTTTGTTGTAGGCTTCCAGAAGTAAGCCTAAGTCTAGGGGGGGTGGATGTAGTGCCTGCCCCTAAGTCGCATTTCTGTCATCCTTGCCAAACTCTTTTAGGCCAATTTTATGTTTGATGATTAGTATTATTATGTTAGAGATTATCAGATGTTGGTTTACACTCAGTTTATTATATGATGAGATTACTTGGTACTCTATATTTCATGCATGTATGATGATTATTCAATGTTTTCAGTTATCGATGATGATTAGTTAGATGGTTTATTATCACATGTGCTTTCTTATGGATACTTACCCCATACTGCATGTCTATGGTGTGCGTGTTTGTTTTATTTATGTATGGTGTTTTTGATGTGGTTAAGGAAGGGAGTCATAGTCACCTGCTAGTCGGGATCTACACGATGCACCACTTCCTGCCATTGTTTGTTTAGCTTAGAATATTGTGTTTGTACATGCGTGAATTTTATGCAGGTTGCAGGTACCGGGTATCGACTTCCCTGAATTGCCAGGATGAGCGTACCTTATCGCATTGTCTCAATGGTAAGAGAGGGGAGATAAACTCTTAAGTCCAATTCCTAAACCCTTTAGCCAATTGTCCTAATTGATAATTAGGACAAGTATCTGAGTTAAGTACCCTCTGAATGCATCAAATGATGTAATTTCGTGATTATAACCCTTTTTGTTTTGATTTAGTATGTGTTTTTCTATGAAGGGTTTTCGTATGTTGTTATATGAGTCCTTGATGTGTTTTCTATTAATTAAGTCTAATTAATAAGATTAATTAATGATTTAATTTAATGGAGAATTAATATGTTATCTTTAATATTTAATTAATTGAGAAATTAATTAAATAAAAGAATTAAATTTGGAGATAAAAGTTCAAAGATAAATTTAGAACATGATAATATGTATTTAATTTAATAATAATATATTTGGAGTTCATTTTTAAATAAATGCTAAATATTATTGTTATTTAAATTAATTAAATATGTTATCAATTAAGTTCTAAAATAAATTTAAAAGTTGAAAGATATTAAATTATTAAAGATTCTAGATCGCATGATCTAAGCATGAGTTTAAATATGAGAAATAAATTAAAAGATTAAATAATAGAAAATAATAATGTTATTTTTATTTCATAAAGTGCACGTGAGATTAAAGTAATAAATTAATTTAAAATAGAAGTCAAGTGGAATATTAAGTAAAGTTATTTAATAATTCAACCTAATGTGCATGAAAAGATGAATGCAAAATAAAATAAAAGATAATAAAGGTTAATCGGGAGTCAACTCAGGGGTGCAAAGAGTCTTCTAGAGTGAACGCACAATTAGTGCCCCGATTTGAAGAGAAAACTTCTTATCACAACTTTGGGGGTTCATTTTTTGGGACACGAATTTGGACGGGCATTTTTGGGGAGACAACTTTTGGAAGCGAATTTCAGAAGGCTGATACCAAAAAAGATTTCCAGAGGAAAGTTATTGAAGGGGAGCGAATTCTCTTATAGTTTTTCAAGGATTTCGTATTAGCATCAAGATCAGGTAGGGTCTTGTATTTTGATCGCTGATCATTTACGCAATTTTCTTATTTCTTGTCTTCTTCGTGTCTGTGTATTGTAGACCTGAATTTTCTATGATGAATGTTTAAACATTACAATGTTGGTATTTATCAGATGCTTGTTAATTAACTTCTGTATGCATAAGATTTAAATGAGAAGGGTTGAATCTAAGACTGAAATTCTAAATTAGAAGTTCGGATGGTTGACTATATTTTCTCTGTCAATATAAAGAAAGAGACAATTTTTTTAATATATATATATATATATATATATATATATATATATATATATATATATATTATAAAGAGGAATTAATTTAACATATTTATAAATTTATATATATCTTCAAACAAATTTAAATATGAATAAAAATTTTATTATAATAAAAAAAAAATATTGTATTTAAAAAAAATATATTCATATGTTAATATAGGGGGGGAGGGAATTACCCCGTACCCACCCCCACTGTCGACTCTGCCGACAGTACCTACGTCGCAGGTACTGCGACGTCAGGTACAGGGTACGTGCCGCCGCAGGCCCTACGACCGCAGGACTGCAGCAGGCCGCAGGCTTGGATAAGCCGACGGCTTATTAATATGTGCATTTTCTTTAAAATTGTTTTAATTCATTTTTTTTAAAAATTTGTATTATTTACAAAAAAAAGTTTTATTATTATTTAAAATTTTAATTAATAAACTTTTTTTAATATATTTTATTTAATAATATTTTAATATTTAATAACTAAATATTAATGCATTTAACATAATTTTTGTAAATATTAGTTTATTAATAATTTTGGTTAAATATTAATAAATTAACAATTAATGAATAGATTAATATAAGTAATTAGAACCGTAATTATTGATTAATTTAATTAAAATTAGTTTAGTTAAAGTTAATTAATAATGGATATTATTTGATTAAATTGTAGATTTAGATTATTGATTTAATGGAAGTTATTATAGAAATGGGTTAATCATAAGGGGTAGTTGTGAAAACTTAGTTACTTGAAATAGATGTTAAACTGGAACATAAACCTTACCTTAACTCAATAATATACTTTCAAATCCAATCTGTGAGACTTTGATGTTTTCTATGTGTTCTCTGTGTTTTGGGGTTGTTCTAGTATTGACCAGTTTAGGTTGTTACCAGAGGCTCGGGTTTGTGAATGTGAGGTTATGATGATTTGTTCTCGATCTTTTCAAACCAACCAAGGTAATGTGATAGTATGCTCTATGATGGATGTATTTACTGTTTGTTATTGCTTTCCAGTTTCCTTGTGTGAAGCTGAGGTGTATGTATTTGAGATACCTAACTTAACCATTTTTGAGTCTCGATCAGTTATATTTGATAACCATTTTTGAGTCTCGATCAGTTATACTTGTATTACCTTCTGGTTGCTTTGAGAAGACTGAAGTGTTCGTTTAGATCTTGATGATGTCATGTTGTGACATGTTTTGACTTGACCATTTTGGAGTCTTCGATCAGTATTGTAATTTACTATTGGGATACTTTCTGGTTGCTCATTGGAGAACTATTGGATTTTGTGATTTATCATTGATGCCTTCAGTTGCTGATAGAGAACTGTTGTGATCATATGATTATTATTTGATGCTTATCTGTTGCTCATGAAGAACTGATGTAATTTTTGTGGCTTATCTTTTATGATGTTTTTCAGTTGCTTGTATAAGATTGAGGTGATTTTATTATGATTCTTTGATTTGTGATTTCATGAGCCTAAAGTAGGTTATCTATGTGTAGAGTTGGGAAGTGGCTTGCAATGGGGGTCGGGGCCCTGAGAGGCTGCCTGGAGAAACCCATTGTAAGTCGTTTTAATAAGTGAAAACATTTACACTAAATGAGAGAAAATGAACCTAACAAGATAATTGTATGTTCTCTCCCATGCTTTGAGTGCTAGTACAGACTAGGATTGGGTAGAGAGAACGCTTGGTTACGACCTTGCATTCCGTAGTATGCCTCGTCATTATGAGAGGATACTAGTGGCCGCAGGAATCACTAGGGACCCAGGATTCCTAAGGGATTGCTCGAGTAACTTCTACGTGACTTTTGCGATGACACTTTCCCGCTTGCATAGTAGGTTTCCTACGTGTTTTTGTGGTGCCTCTGGGTTTAGATGTCAATCTTTTTAGGAACCCTTGAGTTAGCATACTTATAGGATTTCCTGGACTTAAGAGGGTATTTATGATCATAGGTTTTGTTATCCTATTTGGGACTTGAGACTATCTCCTCAGTGCGGTGGGAGTGGACCATTTAGGTTCCAAGTGGTCGGGTGGTAGTGCTTTTACTCTTACCATTGGGATCCATCCATAGCCACCGTGGCTGGAGCTTCTTAGTATGCTTGTTTATCATGTTTAGATAAGGTTGTTTACTTATGCTTTATTCTAGTATGTTAGATTTCTTTATGCATATGTTGTACAATGTTTTAAGTGTGACATCCCTATTATGATAGTACCGATGATCTCTTCGGTGGCTTGGGATGTTACGCGTGGGGGATGGCTAGGGCCCACGATGGTCTAACGATGCTATTGACGATTGGAAGGAACCACACATTTAGTTAATTTTGTTTTATGATGTTATACCTTTATGATTGATAGATGTATTGAATGTATGTTATTGGTTTCATTTATTTTATTGTACTTGTATCATGGATCCGAGGAGGATGTTGTATTTTATAATTCTACTTATGTATATTCTTTTAAGCCTTTTATACTCTGTGACATGTACAATGGATAATTGAGCATTCCGAATTAATTTGCCAAGAGGCATTCAGAACAAATGTATATTAAATGGACATTGGACTTTCTTATTATTGTTTCATGTGGATGTGGTAGTTGTTAGATTTAGAATTAATTAAATTTAAATGTGATGCAACGTCATGGGATCCTTAAGGAATGTAACCTGTTATGTATGTTTACAATTGATTGTATGTTATTGCTTCCGCTACTATTGTGTTGATGTGTACGTTTACTTTCTTACTTTAAAAATTTTAAAAAAAAATGTTTGACAAACTTAGTAAAACTTTAGGTTAATTCTTTTGGATCCCTTTGCGAGGCGTTACAGTGCTTTCTTGGAAATTCATCTACCTAAAATGGATTGGAATCCCTTGCCGATGATTATGTTACTCTAGAATTTCTTCTATTGAACTTCTTTCGTCATGTTCTTGAATTTTTGGATTTGAACTTTGATCTTTGAACCTTGAATGTCTGGGACCGGATCACTTAGTACTTTGATCTTGGTACTAAAATTTTGGATGTGAGCGTCTTTCTTGAATTTCTAGAACTAGAGCTTTCTCCTCCTTTTTCTTCAAATGCTTTCAATTCATTGTTATGCCTTTTTCTTACATTTTGAAGAATTCCCCCTTTTTTAATCATCATCAATCATTTTTCCAGTCTTGGGTACACACTTGAAGATGGTGAAATTCAAGATCTGGAGGAGAAATTTCCAACACTTAATCGTTTTTCATTTTCGATGAAGGAGAAATTTTTCAACACTCAGCCATTTTTGCTTCTATGAAGGACAAATCTCCAACACTTGGCCATTTTCGCTTCCATGAAGGTGAAATTTCCAACACTGGCATTTTTTCTTCCATGAAGGAGGAATTTCTAACACTTTGCCATTTTTGCTTCTATGAAGGACAAATCTCCAACACTTAGCCATTTTTGCTTCTGTGAAGGAGAAATTTCCAACACTTAGCCATTTTTGCTTCCATGATTTCTAATTCTCTTGCTCGTGGAAATTTTGAGTGGTCATGGATTTTGTTCATTATAGAAGAATTCCACAGCAACCATTTTTCTCCAAGGCAGGATTTTTTTGACAGATCGTGGATTTTGTCCACGATGGAAGAATTACGCAACAACCATTTCTCTCCAAGGCTGGATTTTTGAGTGATCTTGAATTTTATCCATGGTGGAAGAATTCTGCAACAACCATTTTTCTCCAAAGCTGAATTTTTTGAGTGATCATGGATTTTGTCCATGATGAAAGAATTCTGCAACAACCATTTCTCTCCATGGTAGAATATTTTGAGAGATTGTGGATTTTGTCCATGATGGAAGAATTCCACAACAACCATTTTTCTCCATGGCTGAATTTTTGAGTGACCTTGGATTTTGTCCATGATGGAAGAATTTCGCAACAACCATTTTTCTCCAAGGCAAGATTTTTGAGTGATTTTGGATTTTGTCCATGATGGAAGAATTCTGCAACAACCATTCTTCTTGTCATTTTCATGCCTTTCTACTTTTGTATATTTCATGGGTGATTCCAGACTCAACCATTTTTTTCCTGATTGACTATCGTGCTTGCTCATCCTTTTGGATATAGACACATGTACCCTTTTGGCTCTTTATCAACCATAGCTCACTTGTTGCAAAAATAGACCTGCCAAAAATAGACATTCTAAAAATAGTAAGTTGTCCCAAAGTCAAAATAAGGCCAATCTGAGAGGCAATGAAATTTACTTAAAATAGACTCACTAAAAATAGACTTTCTAAAAATAGTAAATTGTCCCAAAGTCAAAATAAGGCCAACCTGAGAGGCAGTGAAATTTACTAAAAATAGACTTTCTAAAAATAGTAAGTTGTCCCAAAGGCAAAAATAAGGTTAATCCGACAGGCAGTGACATTTACTAAAAATAGACTTTCTAAAAATAGTAAGTCAAGACAATCGATCTTCAAACAAGCAAACAATTTCCATTCTCAGAGCCACATGCACAACACTTTCCAGATCTGGCCAATTTTACCAATTCTCATTTAAAAGAGGGAACTTTAGAAGATTGAGCCCAATACTACCAAGAACTAAAGCCAAAAAGACAAGACCAGGAGACAAAAGGGGCCCCCCCATTTGCAATGAGGTGATGGTGTGAAAAGCCCACAACATTCACCACCCTATAATATCCTAAATGTCAACTAATCAAATTGAGAGCATTGAATAATTCAAGGAAATAGTGATATTTTCTACTATGAATGAAATGAAACAATCCTTACATCAAGTTCTATACATTTTCTACTCAACATGACAACAATATTGCTCCTAATTAAACAATGATAGAGTAATAGATATAAAATGACTAAATATCTGTGATTCATTAGTAGAAAAAACTATATTTTGGGTATTATGGGTTTGATTAAGGAATATTGATAACCTTGAGGTCCTAAATTTGACAAGGCATGATTCACCAATTCATATTAATCTTTTGTTAGTGGTAGTGTATATCTTGTCTAGACTCTATACAACCTAAAGTATTGTCACATTTAAAATCAATTCTAGTTTGAAATCATGATCATCCATTGAACTTCAATTGTTTTCAGGTATATCTAAATTATTATAATTATGTATCTACCAATTTCTACTTTATGATGTTTGACTATCACCTTTGCCTATAAAGAGTTATTTCATCTATTTGGTGGTATCAAAAACATGTTCACCAAAGCATGGATAAAACAATGGTCCAAACAAATTGTAGAACACAAGAGATATAAGTCAGAACAAATGCTACTCATATGTAATTATTAAACAAAGGATAAAGACTTGCTAATTTTTCTTACATTTAGAAAAAAATTGAATTGAAAAGAAAATTTGAACTTATTTGCATAAGAAACTGTGGCAAGTCAAGGTCCTCCCTAAATGATCTACACTAAGGTTACTTAGACCTTGTAAAGTCTAGATGGGAACTATAAGTATGTAAACATTAAACTAAACCCTGTGTTTTATTGACCAGCCACTAGTTACAAAAACAAGAGGAAAGTTCAAAGAATCATACAATGTCCTCTGAGATGTGCCTCATACTTTATTCATGTGATAAATTTGTAAGAGATTCTGCTTACAACCACCTGTACCATGTGCTTCCCTCAACAGATTAAAGCAAAGTTAGAAGAGGTACAATCACAATAATAAGAGAGAGATATATCTTGAAATGTAGAATAGAAGCACCATGCCCAACTGAAACAAAATAATGCTTAAATAGCTCAAGTAATGACCAAACTTTGTGTCAAGACTTTGTCTTACCACTGGCTTGCAAACACGGTATTCATGCTTTCAATAATAATTATGACAAAAATGTGAACTGGATGTAAGTGAAATGCAGAAAAAAAATTATTGATCAAATGCCACAATCTGCACTAAATACAAGCTCGCCATACTCAATTAACCAAGGTAGACTGTTATCCAATATGCAAAGGTAAGGCTTTTAAAATTCACTGGTCAATAAGACACCAACCTTTCAGCAAATGGTGCAAACATGCTACTACAAAATTTGTCCACAACCAAGATTTAAACTTGGATATCCAAATTTACAAAACCATCATAGCAGCTAAAAAATAAAAATAAACATGGAAGTCAAGATAGTATCCCCCATTGCTTGATTCAGTACAACCAAAAATGTGCAAAAAGAAGTAGTCATTGATAATTATATATGGCTACAAAACAGTAAGGATTGATTTTAGATGGTTCAAGTATTAAAATCACAGTTTTTTGGGGTGAATTCAGTTTCTCTTAGTTGACTTTAGCTAGAGAGAAGTTTTGAATTTATGCATCCAAATAAGAAAAAGTAGCTTAGAATCTCAAACCAAAACCTTTATTATTTTAATTGACAGAGCTTAAGAACTCTGAGAGGAGATTCTAAAATTGTAATAATGTAGTTAAGAAAAGATAGAGCCTCAGCTGTAGATTTGTGTCATGCTTTGAGATAACATTGTACTCATTTTGACAAATCCCAGAGTACATAATAGCTTCTTAATTATTTTTTAGGAAGACTTGTCGCTTGAAAAGTGACCAACATGACAACCAATCATATATGGTGCTCATGCCAAAAAGGATTTTTCTAGAATAA
The DNA here is from genome assembly GCA_028749045.1 of Cupressus sempervirens. Taxonomy (NCBI): domain Eukaryota; kingdom Viridiplantae; phylum Streptophyta; class Pinopsida; order Cupressales; family Cupressaceae; genus Cupressus; species Cupressus sempervirens. Next base: position 161,169,342 of record CM053786.1, on the reverse strand, counting down.
GACCTTCCCCTCAAGCCAGGCTTAGCCAATCCCATACAAACTAGAAGGCACTTCAGAATGCAAAGGATACACCGACTTTAGCTGGAATAGAAACAACTGTGTAACCTCTCTAGCCCAGTTTGAGCAATACAGGAGAAAAATCCACATCTATAGAAACTTTTTTAAAAAATAGGAGGATGATTATGAAGAGAAAATAAGAGTATGTCTACTAAAATGGCCTTACCACTAGATCAACTTAGCCTTTTCTATTTAATGCTTATGATTCATTCAATATTTGAGTGTCACTATACCACTCTGTAAGTTATTTTATAGGTAAGTTTCCACCTTTCCCAACATATTTTTCCCTCATCTTGTAGTTGTTCAAAGGAATTTGATGGTGTAATTTTGTTTGCTAATTTGTAGGTTAAGTTTAGCATACCAAGGCTGTTATGTTAAGTTTGTTTGCTATGTATTTGTACTCCAAGTTCAGACAATTGTTGTCAGATCTTAATTTGGTTCCTAATCAGAGCTTGCTAGTTTGGAAATGATAGTTTGATTCCATTTTCTTATGGAATGCCTTCTTTTGAACTCTCTTGTGTCATTATTTCTGTGGACAATGTGTTGGTCTAGGCATTCTATGTTGAAATCTCTTGTGTCATACTATAAAAAAACTATCACAACTCAGTATAACAAGTTCAAGATGGTTACTAATACAAAGTTTTTCATGAATAAATCTTTCCAGTAGAGGAATCGCATTAGATAATTGTCTTATTGTTAAGGTTACAAATGTCTATCAGTGTATTTTTAGTTGATAGAACAAACTACAAAGTGAATCCCTTTATTAGAAGAAAACTATTGTGTGGGTCTAGGAATGAATAATGCATGCATGCATTTTTTACAAGGGTTAAATATTTGATTTAGTCCTTGAGTGGGGCGTTCTCTAACAACTTGCAATTCCTTCTATTGGAGTCTGAATGAGTGTCTAGTGCAACTGCTTGGAAAGTAATCTGGTCTAGTCATTAGATGAGTCACACTTAACAGCCATAGAAGAAGACTCTATATCTTTGAATTTGATACAATTATACCTAGCAGAGAGAGATAATAGTCGGCGAGGGAAAGATCAATATTTCACAACAAATGAAAAAGTCGCAAGGGTGGAAGTAGAAGGAGAGACAGTTACAGATTAGTTGGAAATGAACCATAGTAATATCCTTATATAGTTCCTCAGAAATGGGTTGAGGATGTCTGTAGGAAGCATGAATTGAATTACCCTATAGAGCAAGGGGTTATATTATCACCCCACCTTACATATCCTTGGGAGGGCCCCTAAACTCTATGATAGTGTTAATATTCCTAAGCTTCTATGGTTTCAAACTTCTCACTATACCAACCCGTGATTCTGCCTATTTTTCCCATGTGTCTCCTACTTGTACCACTCCAAATCAACCTCCATAGTAGGGAGTCGGATCAGCCTAGACAGTAGGAATTGGAAAAAAATGTTTGATGAATATTAATTTGTCCCTAGTTTAATGGTTTGAACTAGATATCTACTACTACTCACTCAACCAACTAGATTCTTGCCCAAGAGACTCGGCGAAGCATCCTGTACTCTGCTGGGGAAAGACATCCCAAGATATCCTCACAGGGGTAGGAGGAGACATTGACAAAGTGCAGATAGGCCTGGGAGTTTTCTGGTAAACCCCCAGTTACAAATTACCTCCCAGCAATCTAACATTTTTATTCCATCACAAGAATCTGTGAGAACAATAGAACAACAATCACTATAAGAAAAGAAACACAGCTCTAGCTTAATTGAGTATGTGATACAGCTAATAAATAATATTTGCATAAGGGCATACAGCTTTTGTTTATTTATGACTACAATGATAATCCAATTAATATGTAAGAGAAAAGAATCGTAACTCTGGTTTCATTAGCGGTACACTACAATCTATATGTATGAGAAAAGAACTCTAAATCTGCTTAATTATGATTACAATATAACCAATTTGTACTAGTCTATGAGAATAGAACCATAACTTAGATGATAGATAGCATTTATGTAGTATGTGGTTGTAAGAAGAAGGTTGCGACGGGATTAACTATTAAGTATCATAGAAATTCTTGGTATCAGTACAGGTATCAATGTTTAGATCATTTAGCATCAATATTTTGGCTCATTTTTGGATTAAGTTGTTCATATATTTTTGGAATTGATGTTTTAGATCACTTTTGATTTATACCATGTATAAATCTTTGGCATCAGTCAAAAATTTCTACAAAGCTTATTCCAAAAATACTCTGAAGTTTATAATCCCTAGCTTTGGATAAGTTACATATGTTATCCAACTAATTCCTATGAGAAAAGAGCTCTAGTTCTCATTTAACTGAGAATAAAATAATAACTAATTTATATGAGAAAAAAGCCCTCACTCTGGATTTTAGGGAATACAATCTAAGTAATATATATGATTGGTTTTACACAGTTACACCAAGCCAACTGTCAAATAAAAATCTTAGAGCTGCAAAAACACCATAAATCTTGGATATGAGGGTTTGGGTGTTACTAACCTGACTTCGATTAGAAAGGTCACTTCCTTAGGTTGGCTATTTGTTGTTGATCCTTCAGCGAAAATGAGTCTTTTGATTATAATCAATAGCAGATAAAAACCTTTTAATAAATCCTGTATCTAAAACAGAGGACTAAATGAAGCAACAAATAGTTGGACAAAAACTTCAAGAGTGTGGGTATGGAAAAACATACATCTAGAAGTAGAGGAAATCCTTCAATAATGCACATAATCTCATTTTTCCTCAGCTTCGTATACAACTCAACAAGTATGCAAAATATGGAAGTATAACGAAGGCATGTGGGTTGAAAACAAATTGCCACTTTCTCCTCAGCTTCGTATACAACTCAACAAGTATGCAAAATATGGAAGTATAACGAAGGCATGTGGGACAAAAACTTCAAGAGTGTGGGTATGGAAAAACATACATCTAGAAGTAGAGGAAATCCTTCAATAATGCACATAATCTCATTTTTCCTCAGCTTCGTATACAACTCAACAAGTATGCAAAATATGGAAGTATAACGAAGGCATGTGGGTTGAAAACAAATTGCCACTTTCTAACCTACAAGAAGACACATCCACGGTCAAAAAATGAAGGAATGTGGGTTGAAAACAAATTTCCACTTTCTGACCTGCAAGAAGACACGAAGACACGTCCACAGTCAAAACAATTGAGAAAAAGTTGCATCAATTTGCCAGCACTGGAAGTATAAGCATAATTTTCCAAACTATGGATGACTATAAAGAAGCCACAGAGATAATTGTCAATTAGTTAGAATTTAAATGCCTCTTTTAAGATGGAGTGAAAAATGCAAAAGGACAAGCATACAGAACGAAAAGTGCATAGGAGGATCTGGCATAGTAATTACAAATAAGAATTCAAGTAAAGGAAAATCCTTCTAGGCGCACATGAAGATAAAAGATCACTCTTATGAATGCAGATTTAAAAACCAATCGACAGTATAATATAAATAAGCAAAATTCACAAATTGTGTAAGGAGGAAGTTGCAGTGACAATTCCAAAATGAATAAGTCAAAAATTGGAAGAAACTAAAAGTATTAATGCATGGTAGAGAAGATTTGGTGGATATGTCAATGGGATGAAGTGGATATGCCAAACATTGAGTAAAGAGTTTACAGTGCATGAAAAAAATGACAGAAACATTTGCTGCACAAGAAAAAGACGAATCTTACCTACATGGGAATGAGATATTTGGTAGAGGGTAAGAAAATTGAGCAGAGATGCCTTGAGAGACAAGTTATAGTGCTAGTATAGATAAGGCATTAGAAGATAGATAAGAAGAAAACATCTTTTTTGCACAAAGGAGTTAGTGTCAGAAGTCTTAGGATCCGAGAAAAAGGCACGGGTAAGTGGGAGGTGAAAAGACCACCACAGAAAAAGAATTTGTTGCACGTATTGAAGAAGAATCTATGAATAGAAGAATAGAGAATAAAAATAGAGGATTTCCATAGAGTGTAAATAACATTCAATTTTTTGAGTCTCCAGAAAAGAGTTACACAATGATACAGATAGGTTCTCGAAGTTGCGGGGGGAAAGAAAAAGAAAGCTCTAATTTGCGACTCGTCCAAGTGGCTAAGAGAGAGTAATGTTTAGACTATTTGAGAAATAATAATATCATTCTCACATGACATGATAAAAGTAGACATTGAGAGAAAAAATTCCCTTCGATGAATTGCATTGCCAATACTTTCCTCTTATTACTAACACGATTCCCAAGGCCAATTTTTTCTCCTTCTAAATGCTAACACAATTCCCAAAGGCATTTTTCTTTGGATAAGTACTGCCATGGTGAAGATCTTTGTAAATTCATTAAAAAACAGAGTTACAACTGTTCATGCACTGCAAACATTATCCCCTCCACACATTTATATGACCTATCTATTTGCCGAGGATAGAAGATATCTCTGTACATCCCAATGTATTGGGAAAACATTGATGGCTTCCCCTTTCTATCCCATCCTTGTAAAGATTCAAAGTTTTGTCCTTATTTGATGCAGAGTAAACTTCCACGACTCCAAACAGCTATTTTCATGATAAAGAGCAGTTTACTATTTTACTAAATCTGCATACTAGAATTTCCCACAGGGTAGCTTGTATTCTCAAGCCACTAAACAATACAAACATATTAAATCCTTTCCATGATTCTAAGTTTTTTATTCAAGAAACTAGACTAAGATTTGTATATCCACTTCAAAGCCAAATTGGACAGCTAACTAAAAGAACATAATCTGGTTCCATAATTTAACATTACAAAATTCTTGGTAATTAAAACTCAACAAGCACTGAAAATTTGCTGAATAAGTCTCACCATTTCTTTGACTTTGATAGTCGCTTCTCTCTGCAGTTATCCTCCGTCTGCTTTTTTTCAAATAGTTGTTTATCTTCATGCCTTTACATCACACTGCCAGTTCCATCCTTTACTTGTAGATCTGCACACTTAACATTTCTCTCGAATTAGTGAACACTTACATTTAACATTCTAGGACATAACCTTCACTTAATAGACTGGCTTGTACAAAATTGATTGTATTGAAAAACAAAATGACAATCATGACATTTATTTTGAAGTGGACAATTCAAAAATGATTCAAGTGGCATTCCATTCAGTCAAATGAAATATTAAAGGATTTGCAATCTTTATTGATTTTCAAACAAAGCCTCTCTTATCACAATCATGATAGCATGGAAGATTACACCATTATAAATTGATGCATGCATTTTCCAGTGAACTTGCAACTAACCACTTTAGAATTCCCAATATTGTTAAAAACCACATCCCAACCGATAATAAAGAACCCAACACATTAAACCAAGAACAATGGATACTTCAAATCTCAAAAGTACCATACTGCTTGGCAATCAACTGTCATAGAAATTCCACATATGCGTGACTAGATTTCTATACCGCATGCTGATACATTAGATAAAATTTCTGCCTCTACTTCAAGCTGATAACATGTAAATGTGAGAGATCATTAATCCATTTCAAGCTGATTCTTCCCAAATATCTATTTGTGCTCCATTATAATCAATGAATTCAACATCCAAAGAAGTTGACACTTTTACCAAGTCATTTTGCAAACCAATAAAACTTTCCTTCACCACAGATTTGAATCAGTTTGATGTTTTTGATAGCATCAGATTCAATACCTAATAACTTTCTATCCTAGCGATATTACGAAGATCGCTTCGGTGAGGATATTTTAAATTAGGAGTATAAAGGCATATCCAAGTTGGAAAAATCCAACGGTGCATTGAAAACTTATAACCCCTGTAATATGACTAGTTTTTGCACAATTCCAATTCAACCAAACAGCTCATATTATTATGATCTCCATTGGGATTTAGGTTAACCCAGACAAAAACTAGATTCTCCAAAATAAAATAAAATAGTAATTACAGAGTTTTTTTCAACCAAGAATAATCTAATTTACACTTTAAATTCTTGGAATTCCCAATCTTGAAAGACCTGTTCACACCCAAAGTAATAATATAATGAATCTCACAAGCTCTATAATACCTCTATGGCTCATTGAAACATTCTACAGGAACGTGCAAAACTCAACTTGACATCAAACTATTATTTGTATTGATGGTATTCATCATTAAGAACAAAGGCTACCAAGCTTTCAAATTCCATATGCAAAGCTTTAAAATGAACTGTTAAAAGTTGCAGACCAAAACATAGAAAACTAAAATACAGATAAGTCTTTTTTACTGTCCCAATCATTCTCTCTTATATATTGTCTTCATAAAAAGAGAGAGCTCTGCATTTTCTTCCTAAAATTCTATTTCCTGATTCTCTTCCTTTTAAAAACTGCATACAACTGGTCAAAACCAACGGAGTCTCTCTTGGTTTGTTACCAGAACTGCTGAAAACAACTACAAACCAATTACAACTACCCACTATGACATAGGGAATATACAACGTTTTTCATTTTAATATTTTTTCCATTACATGATTTATGATTATCATCGTAAAGACCATGTTTCTCATATTACATCAACATGAAAATCAAATATAAATCTTGCGACCCATAGATTTCATTTGTCTTTATGTCTTCATTGTCCTCTCAGTGCTCCTTCACCATTATTTCATTTGAACAACCTCGACATCTAAAATCCCAACAATCAGGCCTCAACTCGAGAACAAGGGTCGTCATTCATGTTCCAAAAGAGATGCAATAGTGTTATCTAAATGGAACCATTGTGTTAAACAGTTCTTATAAATGGGTGATACAGTCCAAACAAGTAATATCAAAATAGGGATATGTAGTTGTCAAACAGATCTCTGTCACACAAGATTGATTCGTTAACAACTGTAGAAGAAGATAGATTCATTAACATTTGTAGAAGGTACGTAATCTGCAACATAAAGATTCTCAGAGTTTACATTGTTTGATTTGGCACTTAATTACTTTGAGAGGAATAAATCGGTGATAATTATAATGATTAAATAATTATAATTGAGAATAAAATATTGCTTATCACAAAGTTGCTTTTGATCTTCTTTGAGTTGATGAAATATTTAGATTGAACACAGGCAGAGATGTCATGCTTCCATAGCCTAGACATGAATCAGGCCTCATCAAGGTTCTTTGTGTGAAACATTGCCTCTAGTTATCAGGGTTTAACGAGTTTGGTTATTTAGTTCTGTGTAAGTTATAATTGTGTGGTCGGTTATAACTTACTTAGTAAAACTAATTTATGTATATTTAGTTCTCTCCAACTGATTATTAAGTATAAAATTTGCAAACCATATTGCTGTTATAATCAATACTAGCCATTGGTACAAAAGAATGTATTATTTGTTAAGGGAAGTTTCCATGTGCATTATTCATGTGTTGATAGCAGTATAACAATACTTTCCCAGACTTGGCAAAAATTAGCCTGTCTAAACTGAGCCAGGTTGGCCAGGTCTAGAGACTCACCCCGACTCACCTAGTCTTGGCAGGTATGGGCCTATGACTCAAGTCATTTTAAATTTATAATTTTTGGAAAACACGCAAAATTTTAATGTTGTTCTTCTTTATGGCACGCCCATCTATCACAGTATCAAGGGAAAATGACATTAGATTGTCAAGATGATTGCCTCTTGAATTCTATATGTGGTGCTAAATCAATTAATGTTGAATGGTTTGGCCAAGACAGCTTAAAGGAAACTAGAAAAATGAGAGACTACAAGAAACTCCAGTAGATGTATAGACCTTAGTTCTATTATTTCAATAGATGTGTAGCCCTCAGTTCTATTATTTCAAGATAATAAACAGTCTGGACACTCTTCATTAGAAAAAGGGTTTCTTGCATGCAATATCAACAAGAAACAAAAGGAGGCAACTGCAATGCCAATGGTTAAGGTAGATACAAAAAACATCAGTTACACCTGTCCTTCATTATCTTCGGCCAACATGGGAATGGCCATCCCTGATAATAGGCAATCCTGTAATGTACAAAGGACTGCCCCAGCTGGGTGTCATTGCCCAAAAATGCACGAGAATTTAAGCAATGGTTTTGCAAATTCTAGCAGGTATCAAAATGTTTCAATATCAAAGATAGTTGGATTGGATCAGTCATCCTGGTAAAAATAGGCTATAAATAAGAGCATTTCTGAGCATTATTCAAAGAATGGTATACATAGAATGAACCCTGTCATTGAAGTTTCAAGAAGTGCAATGTCTGACCTCAGCAAATATTTGGGCTACTTAATCTAATTTTAATAATCCTGATGTTATACAATTTGACATCTCTAATAACAACAAGTATTTTCCTTCTAAGGGGCAAAATATAAATAATACCATTCATCAATGTTGTTTAATTCATTTCATCAAGTGTTCAACTGCTTGAGGCATTGAGACCCACTTTAAAGGTACCACGGAATAGCATTTGGGATCAAATGTTATTTCACAGAGGCATATCTGGTGCAAATCTGGGAAGCAAATATTTTGTAGTTTCTCCTTGTTCAAGTTATCATTCCAAGGAGGTAAATAAGAAATCTAATTTATTCATAATGACAAAAGCTGAAGGGTGGCTTTTGCCTGAGACCAAGTCTAAAGATCTGCTAGATGATGTAGTTTCAAGTAGGTGTTTGCACACTGACCAGGAGTCAGATGAGAACATATCCTATAAAACAGCACTTTCAAGCACCACATAATTTGACTCGTGTGTTGTTCCTCTGCTATGTCTGACAATTGCTCTGTAGTACAGGTGAGTGCATCTGAGAAAGGAACAACCAATGGCTGTACACATTTCCAATCCTAGAGAAAGCCTAGATTTAGGCGACTGTACAAATCAGATTCTTTGTCCTATGTTCCATGAGGACATGGGTAAAAATGTTTGCAAGTGAATAATCAATAAATTCATTACCAATTTTTTTTAAAATGGGATATAAGAAATGACAATGCAACATGAACAAAGTATGGCAATTGTATAGAAACAATCTAGCACATTTTTTCTTACGTAATGAAGGGAAAGATATTGCAAGAAATAGATTAGACTGAAAAGAGAAAAATTAGATAGTATGCAATGTGATATACTAATAAATATTTATCTCTATCTTTAATTTGGATGCTAGGAGAGAAAAAATTGATAACCTTCACTAAAATTATCAAGACATTGTTTCTTTCCAAGCAAAATATGTGTTATTTACTTCATACAGAGTCCATTTGTTGTTTTCTACAATTACAAGGAAATTTGAGGCTCAACACATTAATTCTGCATTCAAATAAGTTAATTTATAACCTTCTAACACTATCCTGTTAATTCGGTAAAAACTTAACATTCAATAAGAAATAAAATCTGAGCAAATGTGAGGTCAAAATTACTGATACATCAATAGCTCACTTGTGAAAACCAAACGCTAACATATAACATTAGACATTTTTTATAAAAATTGCGCTGGCCTTGGGGTAATACTATGGAATGTGGATGCATAATATCTAATCTACCTTCTTGTGGATTTGATTTAAAATGTTAATGTGATTTGGTGTCTATCGTATTACAATCAATTACCTACATTTAGTAAGGATGCATACATATCAAATAGAATATCAAACTTGTGTCATTATTTATCTGTTAGAACTACATAATAAGCCTCTCTGAAGTAACCACATTTACTAATATCCTAGAAATCATGTTGCAGATATTCTAAGTGGCATAAAAACTATAAGGGAGGGATATAAATTTTTTGAATGCAATATGCAAGTTTATAACAATAAAAATGCTCCAAAATAATTACATCAGAAAGGAAAGAGATTATCATGTTCTACCAGCCTGTACCAACAACTCTGAAGGCAATAAAACCACTAAGAAGACAACTGATTCTAAAATTGAATAACATGGATAAAAGAGTTAACAGACCAAACAAAGCTGTAATATAGGATTGGCATTGGATGGGAAGACAAGAAAGAACAGATGCTATTGCTTTGTAAAACTAAACTTTTTAATTTGCTAAAACCCACTTATGAAATATAATTCCGAATTATTGACCTGGTAAAAATACCTTGATAAAAGAACAGTGAACAATAGTAGACATCAATGGCTAAGGAGAACTTCTTCATGTCTACTATCTACACCATTGATTACAAGGGGTCATCTTAGGTAAGAGTTAAGTAGCTCACATTAAAAAAAGCTATAGTGATTAGCATTAATCACTAAAGGGTGTGAATAGGCAGAGATGAGGCACATCACATTCATTGCATCTCTTCATTCACATATGGCCTTATAAGAGTGTGTTCTTGTTTGTCTCTCAAGGCACCCAACCTGGAGCATGAATCTATTTCTTTTTCGCCATCTTCATCCATGTGAGGGAGATACAGTATCCTTTCAGCAATACATTTATAATCAACACTCATAGTCATAAGGCAACAAACAGAACACCAAATACAGATTAGCGATTATTTTTAATTCTTGTTTCCTCCATATTTATGGAAATAATTTGCATATATAGATATAATTCAAGAAAAAAAACAGGGAAGATAAAGAGCACTCAGAAAACATATATACTCAATGTGCCCTTCAACACACATTTCTTTTACATCAGTGAGCATGCCATTCAGTGATATGGATAGCAAAGGGAATAACACTCTGCCAAACTTTACACTTGACAGTTAAAACAGGGAGGACATTATAAATGCCAAATAACTATTTTCAAAGAAGATCTACAATCTCAGCATGAGGTTTTTTGTATTTTCTGTAATTTTAATCTTACAGATATATTCAATAAGAGCAATTGTCTTTGGCTTGGCATAGGAATTGCAAACTGTATTTTGTAGATAAAGGATGACACCTCTAACTTGTGAATAGTAGACCAATCAGAACTAGTGTCAAAACTTAAAGTTGCAATGTAATTACTAATTAGACACTAATATAAAATAATAATTGATCAGTTCACATTCTATTTCTTATACACGTCTAAGAGGAATTACACCCTTCTTTAGCATTGACCCCTACTATCATATACCTTTTTTCAAGAAGCTATAATTGTACATCCCATTATACTAGATAAGAATATCATGTTTTACATAAGAGGATATAATAAATAGGGTCCACTATATATCCATTTCTTCCATGCAAGTATGATTGAATAATCAAGATAAAAAAGAATTTAAAAGTAAACATACTACTTCATGAGGAGCACTAACTGACAATTGCAATCAAACCCAAATTGTATATAACCAAACATGGGTCATTATAGGGAGCCTATAAAAGGTAACAAGAAGCGAGTGAAGTCTGGTGAGAGTTCTAGGCCAGGGCCAAAGGATAGGCAACAGATCCAAAATTGTCTTAAGAAACTATGAGATATTATTCCAAATGGAGAAAAGTGCAACATTGATAATTTACTTGAGTGTACCATAAAGCACGTGTATTACTTACAGAGTGTGACAAAGTATCTTGATAAAATCAATCTGGCTGGGAAATCAAAGGTTCTTGATGAGGAAGTTGCTATGTTAGCAATCACTATGGGAGGTGGTGCTAGCTGGACAACTAAGCATTAGAATGCCCCATCATTGCAGAGAATTTGAATCAAGCCCTAAAAATACTTGTATAGATGTTGTATGAAGAACAGGGGGCTCTTTATGGAAATAGTTGGCATCATTCCAAACTTGGGGCTTACAGTCTTGAAGGGTATCATGGAGAATCACAATGACAAGATTTGGGCATGCTTTCTTATTGAGACGGACATGGATGTGCACAGGGTTGAAATTTTATGGTCACTAATGCAATTATTGTAACTAAACAGCAAGGGTAATTGTACAAGTAATCACTCTAGCATAGCTAACTCCTAGGTCACTGAAAATGTCTCTCAGACATTTCACACTTACCAACCATCACCAATGGTTTGTAAGCCATAGTAGTATTATCCATTAGTAACCCCATTACAGATATCATTCTATACAAAGTAGCCTCTACATGATGCTTTGACAGGTCAGTCATACCACTTAATTTGTAAACTTAAGTGGGTGTTTATTTTCTAGTAATTTGAAAAGATACACTTGATATGCTTATTTAAAACATGACTAGAAATCTTTGACAAAAAAAAATGATATTCAAAATAGAGTCCATACAGATACACTGCAAAAAAATCCTACATGAACGAATTTTCAATGAAGGCATCGATTATTGATTGTGTGAATGCCCACAAACATAAGCTAGAACACAATCTTTTAAAAAAGGTACCCATAAATGTTTATGTAATAATTATGAAGATATTAACAATGAAGACTTTGTTTGTGCAAAACCCCACGTATATAAACTAGAGTACAATCATTTTTTGGTTGATTTTCAAGTACCCATTATAAAATATTAAATATGGTGTCTGGATAGCAATTATCGTGTGGGGAAACTTGTTCACTCAAACTCTGTGTCTTGGATTCCAGTCAAAGAAAAATAAGAGAATAGAGATTATGTGGCCTTCACATTCATTGTAACAGATTGGTTTGTATTAATACTCGTGTGCAGAGTGATAACAAGCCTACCCAACCAACTAGATTGGTTCCTTGCTAGAAAATCCATTGTGGCAGCATAATTATAAATTAGGCCCCTACTATTCCATGGAATCAGATGTCAGCACTATAATCCCTACCCACTTTGTCTTCCACTACCAGAAACTGTAGTTTCACACCCACCTACTGAAGTTAATAGATTAATTGAAAATAAAGTTGTATGGTAATTGAAAAAGTACACCATAAAAGAATACATGTATGTAAGAAAGAAGCATGAATAAGGGATGGGACACTTAATTTCCTAAAATCACCAGGCCTATTTGAATGTCAAATTAATAACTGTCTTCAAGCTTAAGTTGCTTCATATCTTCAAGAAACTTTTAAGGAGAGAGGAAACGTTTGTTAAAGCTCAAGGTCTCAAGACCTTTCTCATGAAATCGGCTTCACGTTAATTTTCTACTCTCATAACACATCTAAATATATATACAAATCAAAGGCGAAGGAAAAAAAACAATTAGAACCTCATAATGAGCCTCCCTGTTCTACACTGAGTAACACCAGTTCTTTATTTGATCATATGTCATCCAGTAGGATTTAGAACAAGTTTAAAGAACTATGTACAAACCTTAACAAATCACACTTTTCAAAATACAAAAGGAAGAAAACACTTGAAGCACCGACATCCAATACTTCATTCAATCAAAGGAAAGTCTCTGTCTAACAGCTGCCAAACATCTTCCAAATGAAAAAGAAAAATATCAGTTCTCAGAGAGAGTTTAATGACTACGGTGCTGACCTATGCTCGAGATGGAAGTTTATTCGCCCTTTTCCAATCCAGGGTAACTATTACCCATCCTCTAGCGAATGCAAAGGTCCCAGCGATTTCCAAATATCAGTGCTAAAGTTTCCCGAACTGGTGATCACCAGCGTTTGACCTGTAGACAGATGGTAGTTGGTTCCCATAAAGTATACTACCCGATTCTCTTTTCTTTCCACGATATCACGTGTTTCCCATGATGAACAATTCCATTGTTTTGACTTACCTGCCAGAAAATAAAAATAAAGGGTTTCACCCAGATAATGAATTTAACATTTGTACAATACTAACATTACAAAAAGGAAAAAACATGAGATCTACAAGTCGGTAAGGATATTTAATAACTGTTTGAAGTGTAGATCTAGATATCAGAATAATAGGAACACCCAGCGTATTCGAGGGAATCTAAACCCTGGCATTTATTTATTCTTTCTCAACACTCAACCAAGTGCATCATTTCTAGGGCAATATGATCTTGGCAAAGGCAATCGATGGGGTCTGACTCATTGCATTCCCATTCTGAAGAATGAATAGGGGTGAGCTTTGTGGTGCGACATAGAGGAAAATCCTGATTACCCCTATGCCCCTGACTCTCCCTGGTTTGATTACCTCTGTGCCCCACTCCGCCTAGTCGTGAATCAGGCGCAAAACCATGGAAGAATACAACTAGGGCATATAAACTAAAATTGGGATTTGGTTGCTAGAATACAACCGGAATAGGAATAGGAAATTAGAATATGATTTGTATTCTTTGTTTGGTGCGTGGAATAGGAATAGGGAATAGGAATACGTATTCTCATTTTAGCCCCAAAATGAGCTTTTGTCCATTCCAAAAAATACCTGTAATTGGAATTGCTATTCTTGCATTCATTTTAGCTTTCTCAAATTTGATTAAATTTTCAAATCCGCTTTGACCTGGGGTGAGCGCTGGAACTTTGTTTTCAACATTTTCAAATATTTTAGCGATTTTTCAATGGCGCCGACTTCATTTTCAAAAATATTTTCAAATGGCGTCGATTGCAAGTTAACCCTATTCCAATTTAAGCTTGCATAACCAAACAAGGGATAAACAAGATTGGATTGCATTTTTCCATTCCTATTCTTCATTCTCCATTCTCATTCAAATTTTCTATTCTAATTCTCAATTCCTACGCTTGCAACCAAACGGGCCCTTACAGATAAGCAGATCAAGGCCTGCATGGTGACCCTTCCCGCCTCTAATAAATTCAGTCGATCATGCCTCCGTCCCTGCCTCAGTGTTTGCCGTTGGATAAGTAACAGATGATGAGTTCCTCCCGCAACACCAAGAGTTTAGTGCGGTCATGAAATGAGATGATATAACTAAAACTTTACTAAACTCAAAAGTGTTTTTGTCTTTGTTTAAGAGTAAATTAAATTATAAAATGTGTTTTAGACAAAAGTAAAATTTTGTCTTAATCTATCGTCCTAAATACCTCTATTGTGTAGTAGTGGCGCGAACATTCATACCTATGTTTTGATCCATTGAAGATGTGTTGCAGGAGAAACAGTTTCCCCAACCCACCGATGCCCACAACGACAACAACTCCAACAGTAGGGTTGTCTAACAGTGCCAGAATTTCATGGACCTTGTAGTCAATAGCCACTGTTGGTGCATCTCTCTCTAAGATACTCCATCTTTGCAGCTCTTGTCCTCCTCTTGTCGAAGTACTGGTTGAGGGCTGACTTAGATGGGCCACATCTTGGAAAAGCTTGAGCTCGCGTTGCTTCTCTTCAATGGTTGATCTAATTCTATCTTTCAGTTCCTTAATCTTCTTCCCCATCTTATACTTGAAGACTGGTTGATTATAATTGCCTACACATGATTGACTCGTATTTGTATACAAATGCCTGACGTCATACCCATTAATTATATCTTCTACATCAAAAACAATATTCTTCACTTCTGCTAGCCATTTTTTAACAGGCTTAGTGTGCCCACTAAGTTCATCTGCAGCTTGTAGAGAAGCAAATATGTGGCTCAGTTGCTTCTCCAACCATTCAATGTCAGTTTGAAGAGATGCCTCGTTCAATGTTATCTTGCCAAGATTTCCCAGCACACCTTTGGCAAGTGCAATCACAAATCCAGTTTTCATGATCTCTTGATATGACAAGAATAGAATGAGGAATATGAGTATGGCATTCTTACAACTCTCCAGACTTTAGAACGAAAGGAAGCTTCCGAAGCAAGGTACATCAAAGAGCTAAAACTTTATTGACTGGGTTTCAATGTAGTTTAGCCACTAATGTTGAATGAGCTTTTACGAAAAGCCTAGAGAAAGCATGGAATAGGTATGAAAGATGGCTACTTTTTGTTGTGCTGAATTTTTCCACTACCAACAATTCAAAAGATCCTGAACATTTAGGCCTCGTTTGGTTGCTGGAAGATGAGGGCCAAAATCAGGTTATTAGGGGTAAAACCAAGTTTTGCATAAAAACATGGGCATTTGGTTGGTTAAAATTATAACTTGGTTTTCAATTTCATCTTCCAATTTTGGTCAAAAATTGGAAGATGTTTCTTCCAATAAAAAGGTGGAATTCAAAATTAAAACCAGGTTTTGAATTTTATGACAATTTTTTAAATAATATTGTGGGGTCCATGGTATATTCATCTTCCGTGTCAACCAAATGGACCATTGGCTTTCCAAACCACAAAACCAAGTTTTCGAAAACCTAGTTATAAGATAACCTGGTTATGCCACAAATTCATCTTCCTCAACCAAACGGGGCTTACGGAAAATGGAACATAGAAATAAATTGCAGAATTGGGAACTGTAACACTTTTCAAATTAATAAATATGTATGATTGATCAATTTAGATCCCTTTCAGCAATTGAGATAAAATTCAGCCCACCCATACGATACCTTGAGTTGATGACAGCTAATGAGACAATAATAAAAGAAAACGTTATAATGTGCATTTTGTAATTTTTAACTTGTTGATGCCCTTTTCCATCCCTACCTTCCCATCCTAAAATATAGAATAATTTTCATAAATTTTATATTTATAGTGTTTATTATTGTAAGTTTAAAATTTCATTTATTTCAAATATATATTTAGTAGTTTTATTAATTTTTGTTAGGAGATTAAAGTTTTCCATTGCATTTTATGCAAATTAAGATTTTGAGAATTGTGTAAAAAACATTTAGCCTAAGCTTCTTCTATATTTTCCTATTAAATCAAATTTTGATTATTTTATTTCTATTTTTAAATTGATTATATTTATTTTTTCTAATAGTAATTTTATTTTATCTACTGAGAAATTAAAAAAATCTTAGAAATGAGAAATGTATGGAGAGGAACAAGTAGAAGTTCAAATGACTATTACAAACTATTGTCAAGACATTTCTCTTAATCTTTTTATTGTTAGAAATTTGACGACATCCAAACTCTTGTATGCCTTTGATGTACATGGGGCTTACTACACTCTTGAAAGCCATCAATTCTTTCATACGTTCAAAAATCTAATTTAACATAATCACAAGCCAAATTGCTATTTGGCACTCTCGGGTCTCTTAGTTCCTTCATACCATTTAAAACTATCCATAATGTAAAATTTCTCCAATTTCTTCTTAATTGTTCTCATGTCAGTTTTTAGTTTTTTAAAACTTTGAACAGATTTAAGATTTTAATTATTTCTATAAATTTCTCTGAAAAGCTTGAAGAAGCCTCTAGGAACAGCTTCATGAAGGCCATAACAGACTCTAGATTTTGATGCTCCCATAAACGGTTTTCTTTGATCACTCCTTTTTTATATCACTGTCGCGTCCTACATGGCGTCCTTCTCATTGACGGGGAAAGGAAAATTCAGTATGTCAAATATCCAAAGTAAAAACAATTATTATGCCTTGCCAATTATGTTATATTGCAGCTGTTATGTTGTATGTCCCATAGATGAACAACCACAATCTTACTCTATTTTCTTTTACCCTTTTTAATTCTCTCTCCAAACTAACCACACTCTGCTCAAAAACTAGATATGCTGCATGTCTTCTTATAAATTCAAAAATCCATTTTCCAGTTATACTATCCATTTGTATTTTCAAGTACCATTCGTATTCCCTTTCCCTCTGCCTTGTGCTTTGTTATTTATTTTTATACAAAATCTGCCTTCAGAAGCCCGTCAATTGATACCGTAAATGGTACTGAACATTGTGGCTTCTCCACCATAATGGAGCCCTCCACCTTCACCGGAAATCTTGGCCAGAAATTAAAAACGCTCTATTATGGTCTCCGTGTTAACTGGGGTGTCAGTGGTGACAATTGCAACACGGCTAAAAATACTAGCAGTTATTCCTGTTCCAAACACTCAAAATGCTTGCTCTCTCCGTCAAGAGTGGGTCACGTATGAAAATGTCTCCCTCGATATGAAGGAAATGGTTACTTCAATGGTACTGGTTGCACATGTATTGTATTTGTATTAGTAAAATTATGTGTCATCTTTCATAATCACTTCTCCCTCAAATTTCTGAATGTTTCTTACGATAATGGCAATGAATGTTCAGACATTAACGAGTGCAAAAATAGAACCTTGAATAAGTGCGTTGAACGAAAGAAAGGAGGAATATGCCTTAATTTAGGATGTTCCTACAACTGCTCCTGTGCAAAGAGATATAAGGGAGATGGCTTTCAGAACGGGACGAGATGTTTGTCCACAATATTAGATGCTGTAGTATTGCCTGTGATCGCAGGTAAACGAAGTTAAACACTTGTGTGTTAGCGTTACTTTAACTGTTTTAATTACTGATATAGATTTCTGGTATAATTATAAAATTTATTTCAATGTCTTGTTCGGTAAAATACATAGGGTCCATCTCTTCTTTTGTGGTCGTTTCTGTAGCAGCGTCTCTTTTGATTTGATGGTTGAAGAAACGACACTTGAGACTTGTGGAGGCCAAGTATTTTCAACAGCTGCAGCAATACATAGCTTCTACTATGGGAAGAGAAAGTCTGAGACTATTTTCTGCTAACGAACTGGCAAGAGCTTCTAATCATTACTCAAATGATATGGTGTTGGAAAGTGGCGGATTCAGAACTGTATTCAAAGGCATTCTATTGGACGGGACTCTTGTGGCCATTAAAAAGTCCAAGCAAGCTTTCGGTCTGGAGGATAACAACGACTTTCTCAACGAAGTTACAATTCTCTCTCAGATAAATCACATAAACATAGTGAAATTGTTAGGCTGCTGCATCCAAACTTAAAATTCAATGTTGATATCTGAGTGTTGGGTGATGCGACGCGCTTCCCTGTTTACGGGTGGTTAATTATGTGGTCTTCCATGTTCACTAACAGTCATGACTTTTGGTGCAAGGACAAATGGCCCAACAATTGATATTAGAGGAAACATTGTTTGAACATTTACTGTCTAAGGAACGCTGTTTGCCGTGGGCTTCACCTCTCTAGATTTCAATTGAGACGGGGGAGGCTTTGGCGTATCTACATTCTGGAGCATCTCACCCCATTTTCCACCGAGATATAAAGTCGTCTAATGTTCTTTTGAATGAGACGTTTTCTCCCAAAGTTGCAGACTTTGAAATCTCTGGTCTCATCTCCGCTGCGAACAACACAAATCTGACAACTAATATAATGGGGACATGGGGTTACTTGGATCCGGAGTACTTCCAGATGTATCAAGAGTTTGATGCCAATCTCTCAACGATAGGAGAAAATAGGATTGAAAATGGCAAGATTTCGGCAATTGTAAGAATGTCTGGAGTGGGAAAAACAACCTTAGCCAAAGAATTCTACAACCGCAAGCATTTCATGTTTTTGAGATCAAGCTTTCTACTTGATATATGGGAAGCACACATAAATTAGAAAATGGATCGGAGGACATGAGACACAAACTGATGTGTGATCTGAGATCTGAGCTTGAACGTTGGTATTCCAAGCCATAGACTATTCTACATGGCTTTCACCAAGATGATCAATTGGATGCACTGGTTGTGAATGAATTTTTCCATGGGGCCATAGTATTTGTTACTTGTCGTGATGCAAGTGTTTTGCAGTTACTAAATGATGAAATGGTGAAAACTTATAATATGACAGCACTGGAGCCTAAGTATGGCAGACAACTATATGCTGGCATGCGTTCCGCCGATCACATCCACCCAACGGACGTGAGAAATTAGTTGAAACCATTCTCAAAGTTTAAGGGGGCTTGACATTATATCTCAAAGAGATTTACTCTATGCAAAATGACAGATTTTGAAGTATAGGTCAAGTTGTTTGACTTCGCTTTTCCCATTTGCTCTTCAACCGCAAATAGCATGATATTCTAAAGTATAAGTGAAGCTTTTTTTTTGGTCATTTTCTCTTCATTCACAAACAACATCATACTCTGAAAATTCTGACAAATTTTAATTTTAATAATATATGGAGATATTCCATGTCTGTAGTATTTGTATTATTTACAGTTCAAAATCTTCTTTGGGAATTCACCCTCACAAAAAGTAAAGTCTTCTTGGCCAGCTTGATAGAACTTGGGATTGATGTAAATCATGTAATTGCATTGCATTTATAGTACTTTAAACTATAATGTTTTGATCTATTTCATTGTTGTTATTTCTAATTCAACACATTTACATGTGGAATGTGTTTTTCTTCTAATAAAGTTTCCATTAATCATGAGAATTCAATATTTTAAACTGAGCATGGTTGCGGGGCAGGTGTATATATATGTGTGAGAGAGAGATGCAAAAAAGAGAGTTCAAAAGACTCTGTCTGCTCCCAATATACCTTCTAAGGATCCTCACAGTTTCTCAAGAAATGTAAATACAATAATCATGGTTCAATCCGTTGTATCACATGTGCACACCACATTACCAATAATTCAAAGTCACTATGTTTTGTTGAGCCAATAAGAGGTACAACTAACATAATGGAGCTTTATTTGTGTAATTAATATGAATAGGAATACGTATTTTAATTTTGCTTCTAAATGTGCTTATACACATTCCAAAAATAGTTTTTATTGGAATAGTCAGTCCTATTCCCAATATTGCATTATTATTCTCCATTCCCATAGACCCTAAAGAAGGTGCAAACTTCTTAATGTAAAAGAAAGCTTTTCCTTTTTGGTAAGACATTAAATATTCACTTTACAATGTATAATACAAATTTGAAAAAGTCATTTTTTTTTTTTTTTTTGTGCGTATAATTGTGTAGGTAATGAGATCAATTGACATATTATTTAGCTAATAGTGCTTGTGTATGGTAAACATCTCAATAGAAAAATCATAGATACAAATAATTTATGAGATGCAATGACCGCTGCATGTTTCATTCATTCATGAAAGACAGGCTCTTGTGAACAAGCACTCATTAAACATGGATACATAAGTTTGACTCAAATTACTATACTATTGAATCTTAATAGAAATAGCACCATTTGAGTTGCTCTAGAAAATATCTTGTACTTATCAATTGATGAGCCTTAGCAACTTTCTAATGAGTGCATCACAAGGCACAACACCTACTAAAGGGTGATCATAATCCATAGGGTCAGCAATTGAAGATTGAGCAACAAATTTTTTCTAAAATTGAAGCTTTGAATCAACAAGGGTGAGGTTTAACCTATGCACGCACCGATTTCAATTCCGTGGAACTCACAATATATTTTGGGAGTCTGTAAAGAGTAAGTTTCAATATGAAGTAACTAAGCCAGATCTAGCTCTAAGAAACATTTTGCTGAGCATGCCTCAAACAAATTTGCTATATATTGAGGTTCATTTACCTCAATAGTTTTGTTTTAAGACTACAACATTGGGTATATTACTATTATCATTTGAGATGCATAAATTAAACTTCTAAACTCTTAAAATCTTCTTAAAAAAGAGGACAAAATGGATACACTGAAAAAACAAAAAAATAGACTAAAAAAGATATGTACCCTTTAGGGTTCTTAGCAAGATCTTATACCTATCACTATTTTTTAAAATGTAAATGCTAAAAAATTTGAAAAATGAAGCCGAACATTAACAAGGGATGCAAAGCATCATAGTTCATGCCATATGTTTGATAGTTGTATTGTTGTGACACAAAGTAAGTGGTTGATATTAATATGAGATTTTTTCAGTTGAAAGAGTGAGAAATGCATTAAAACATCATTAGTTTGTTGTCATATGTTGTTTATATTCTTCTTTATTCATGATATTGAGCTCTCATAGGCTTCCATCAAAATTTGAATTGAAGACTATATTCACATTTTTATAAATGTTGAAGGTAGATAAAATGCTAGAAAAACTACTTAATAACATGTATTAACAATTAAAACTATAACACATCATATGAAATACTTTTGCATTAATGTACATTTGAAAATAAAGAATGATGGAGATAAATTCTGAACAAGTTATATATTAATGTGCATTTAATTCAAATGGACTCATATGATAATCATGGGTATTATATATCTTGGTCATACTATCACTATTTACATTAAAGCAACTGGCTCTAAATGTTCATTTGTGTTGTGGGCTTTAACCAAGAGGTTATAACAATTAACAATAGTATTACATTTTTTAATTGTACATTAAATATTACACAAAAAAATATTGTTTAAAATAAAATAGAACATATTAAAAAGGGTAAATAGTGAAATTATAGTACTTTTAAAATAAAGAATTTTTAATAATTGATAAATATTTTCATTTTTATATTTAAAAAATTCATATTGTCCAATCTTATAATAATTTTATAATTAAATTTAAAAAATTATATTCTTCTATCTAATTGTCATTATACTGCACAATTAATATACTTGTTCATATTAGAGAAAATTAAGAAATTGATGACTATCCACTTTTTAAAAAGTATAAATATTTATGCCATGTTAAGAAATATTTTAAAAATAAATATATCTTTAAAATTAAGTCATAATATTTTTTCTCCTAGGTAAATAAAGGGTGAAATATTTATTAGTATTATAAAAGTAGAATTTTAAAATCAATAATTTATTAGGAAAAATAATAATAATAATGAAACCTCCAATGTTTTACAATAGATTTGTCATAATTATATTGATTGACACATTGTGTCAAATAGAGGAGATGATTGAGAGGAAATATTCTACGGCAAGGTTAGTTGTTCAAGTGTTCTTATAAAATGTTTTTGTCACACGCTTAGCAATCATGATGCACATTTTCTTCCCATTTATGTCTTATAAAATAAAGTGAGACTTTCTACTTGTAAAATGTAAAATTCAACAATAATACACCTGAATTAATGTCATTAATGTCATGTAGAAATATGCTTTTTCATAGCAATTATTTCAATCTTGTTTGCTGGTTTATTCTTCATAGCTTTATTGGAGGCTTGAGCTCTATGAAGAGTTTTGACTTTACACTCTATTCATTATACAATGGAATTCTAGACTTGCAAAGCTTACTAACTATCTCAACGCCAAGGCTTTGTTTGAGTTGTAAGAGTTGTTTTATTTGTGTTCATAAGTTTGATGCACCATTCTTCATGAACAATTGATTTGGGATAAGGATGAATATATTTATTTCTATTTCTTGTTAAGTTATATATATATTTTTAATCTAAACTATCTTAGATTTGTATATGTATATCCATTTGAATTTTTATCTCTATTTAATACAATTAAATATATTGAGCAATTTTACTATGTCCTAATACATGTTATAGGACTCTACCATGTATGTTTACTTGTTACTTATAAGGAATCAAATAGAAAATACTTATCTATAATGTTAGAAAAAGAATATTTGGTTCTATAAAAATATATCAATAAATAAATAATTTTATAATTGAAATGATTAAAAATTGATTTAGCTAAAGCATATATATCATTTTTTTTCAAATATATACATATTTTAAATTTTATAATAGATAAAATATTTTAATAATTGTTAATATTAGTAAAGAAATAAAATACAATCACAATCATACTAAAAAACTTTCTTATCATCTATCTCGTGTATGTGGCCACTCCATCTCAAAAATATTGTAAAGCTATCTGATATCTAACACTATCAGCATAATTCTTGCACCCTTCAAAGGTGCAAGTGCTAGTTAATAGTTATTTTCTATATTATACAAATGGATTTATTTCTTTGGCATAATTGGGTAATATGAGTTGAGCTTGCCTTGTTGCAGAAAAAGGCTTTGTTCACTTTTACTTGACTATTATTGTTTCTACTGGGGCATTTGACATGCTAATTTCTCTTCTGTAGTCAAAGTTTAAGCCATGCCAGAAAAGGTTCCTTTAAAGCTTGAGTGCTACATCTTTGTTGCATTGTTTTGTATAATTATTTGTGTTCATGCAAGTACCATTACCACTACCCGCTTATCTTATCATAGCTTCCACCATAGCAAGGGTTTATACTACAAGTTTCAATTTGTGATAAAATATATTGCAGTCACTGATTATTAATTTCACAATTAATATCAAAAAATAACACAACTGTAATTTCATCAATAAAATATGGAAAGAAATAAGCTAACACATTACACACAATATTTTTGGACAAATCATTCCTTGAAAAACCAATTCTATAGATGAGGAATTATATTAACTTCAACAAATCAAGAGATACAAAATTCCTTTCCTCTTAGTGGAAGAACTCTAACAACCTCCCAATTTCTCCCGCTAATATTATCACTTCTATCTGCAAAGCTATCACTACACCCTTGCTAACATTACAAGACTATTTGCTATCACTACAAATTTATTTACTAACACTACAAAATGCTTCTCCAACTTGTGTCCTCCAAATGCCCCCCTTGACCCCTTTTATACTAATCATGTTGGAAAACAAACAACTGTGATTGATTCTCAATCGATGGTCGAGATTAAAAATAAATTAACAACCCTAACCAAGTTGGTTTATAGTTTCTTTCAAAATGACTTAATTATCTAATAAATAATTATCCTTACTCTAACTAATTAGGTAGGTTCAAATTATTATTTACTAAATAATAGCATGTGGACAAACAACTACCCAAAGCTAACAAACTAACACTCCCTCTTAAGAAGAAAGCTTTTCTACATAACACAAAACTTATCTCTGAAGAAGATGAACTTAGTCTTTCTCAATTGTATAGTTAGAATGTTTGCTATCTACTCCTCTATAGATATGTACTATAGCTAAACAACCCCCCATTGTACACAATCTCTGATGAAGTGATATCTAGTGTTTATATGTTTAGACCTATTATGAAACACTGGATTCTCAGACAGCTTGATGCAACTTTGATTTTCATAGTGTATCATAATAGTCTCAACCTTCTGACCAAATAACACTAATAGAAACTTTCAAAGCTGTATAACTTCACATGTCATTATGCTAGCTACTATGCATTCTACTTCTGGTGAACTCAGAGCCACAAACTTCTACTTCTTGTTGAACTAAGATACAACTCCTGATCCCAAACAAAAACAATGTCTTGAATTTCTCCTTTTGTCCATTGTACTACATGCCCAATCTAGGTTAGTATAGCCTATCAATTTGATACCTTCACCTCGAACATATCTTATCACATTCTCAATTGTACTACATAAGTAATGCAACACCTACTTAGTCATTGTTCAATGCATTCTCTTTGGTTCAACCATGAACTGACTAACAAAGTTTATTACAAATTCTATATTTAGTATGGTGTTGATTAAATACATAAGAAAACCAATCAACTGCCTATATAACATGAAATCTACATCCTTTTCCTTGAATGTATCTATCTTCCTCCAATTCATGATCATGGATGTAGGCAAGGCTTTGTAATCCTCCATCATAAATCTCTTCAAGATTTCAATGCAATGTTTCCCTTGAGTAAGGAATATCTTGTTGTTTCTCTACCACACCTCCATGCCTAGGAAGTAGTGCATAAGCCCCAAATCCTTCATCTTGAACTCTTCTGCAAGGCCCTTCTTGAAATCATCTATGAGCCCTAGTGAACCTATAAGAAACAAGTCATCCACATAAAGAACATGAATGAGAACCTCACCCAACCACCAAGTAATAGAGGTTAGCATCCACTTCACTCTTTACAAAGTCCATTTTTTGAAATTATGTATCAATGTACTCACACCATGCTCTAGGAGCCTGCATGAGTACATACAAGGCTCATTTAAAATCTATACACGTAGGTCTCTTTGATGTTTGCTACAAATCCTTCTAGTTTCTCTATGTATACCTCCTCCTTCACTTCACCTTTAAGGAATGTTGGCTTGATGTCCATTTGATGGATTTTCTATCCCATTTGTGTTGCTAAAGAGGCTATAGCTCATATAGAAGTATACTTGATCATTGGAGCAAATGTCTCCTAATAGTCTATTCTCTCCTTTTGAGAGAACTCCTTTGTCACAAACCTTGCCTTATATTTCTCGATGCTACCATTTGCACTGTGCTTTATCTTATTATTTATAAATCCAATGTGATCCAACTAATGCTCTATATCTTGGTATAGGCACTACCTCCCACACATCATTCTACATTATTTAGGAATGTTTCTCAACCATAGTATCTCACCATACCTAATGTTTTGCAGCCTCCTGATAGTTTGAAGGCTTGCTATCTACTAACTAACTAACTAATGACCATAGTCATTGAAACTAATTATTTCTTACACTATGTAGTACTCTTCCTAGGAGCTCTCACCGACTCCTAAGTATCCTTGTTGGTATCTTGCACATCATGGATCCTACTACCAACTATAGAGGATGAAATATCAACCTTTATGTCTTATGGATGCATTTCCTATTGCACCAATTACTCCATATTAAGTAAATCTTCACAACCCAAGTCTACACTTGTATTGGTAACTATATTTTAGCTTTGATGCCCTTGACTAAGTCTTCGAGCAGCTGTTGGCTACACACTCTTATCAACTATTGCAAAATCTCTAGACCTTCTAAATGTCTTGTCCTCCATGAACTTGACATCATGTCTAACAATAATTATTTTGGTCCTAGGTATAAACATCCTATATGCGTTAGAGGTTTCATTGTAACCCACAACGTACCCTCTCTCTATAGTCAGATCTAACTTTTTACATGTATCATTTGGAATATGAAATTATTCCAAACTCCAAATATCTTGAATTTACCAATATTAGGCTTCTCCCTTGTGAAAGTTTTCTTTGGTGTCATCTTCCCTAACACCTTGTGTGGAACCCTATTCTGAATGTAAACTATTGTACTACACACCTCTAACCATAAGTAATAGGGCATATCCTAGTTGTGTAGGATAACCCTTGTTGTCTCCAATATAGAATGATTCTTCCTCTCAACAACTTCCTTCTACCAGGGTAAAAGTACAAAGCTATGTCACCTTTCAGGCTGACTTGTCAGAATCATAGAATTTAAGTATTTCTATCTAAAACTCAATTTTGTTCAAACATATGATCTTGATAAATTTATTCTAGCTAAGTTATATATAGTCTCACACTTTTCCAATTAGAAATGTATATTAAATGCATGTTTTATACTAGTTAGTATCCAATTGCTAAAGAAATACAATTATTTCAAAAAAATGACATTTCAATAACTCTTACTATTTTTTATGCTATATTTTTATTAACATATAAACACTATTTTATAGAGCTCAAAGTCAAGAATATTCATATATAGGGTTCATACTGTTTTAATTAGATCTAGTATTTTATAAGTAAAAAAACTACAAATACATATTTTAACACTTGGGAAGATGTCGATTTTGAGAAAGAAAAAAATAATAAATCAAATCAATAAAAATTAAAAATTATATGATGTTCTAGAGGAGAGAGTCCTCTTTCAAAATCTATAAGTTTTCTTTTGGTTGGAATTGAGTTATTTTAAAAAATATGGTGGGAGTTGAAAACTATTGATTTGAATAAGTTGAAGTTTGAAACGTTATAAAAGAGAAAATATAGGTTTGAAGCCAATTTTTATTTTTGATTGTTCTAGCTACATATGTTATCTATAACATAATATGAGATCAAAGGTAAATAATTTTATTTCCATGTAGTTTTGTGGTGGGAACTAGACCCCTAATTTCCAGCTTTTTTTAGCAACTAAAATGTTATCATTAAAAAATAGGAAAATATGTAATTTCTTATTCCAAATAATTATTAAAAATTATAATCCTATACTTTATCCATTTCTACACATTTCATTAGTTTACTTCATTTTCAAATTTTAAATAATAATACCTGTTTTATTTCATTGAAAGTGAACAATTATTAGTCTTTTCCTTTGTAAAAGGGTGATACAAGTTTGTGCTTTTACCCACCATGGATTGTAAGGAAAAATTCACTCTCTCTTGATTCCTTCCTTGGTACCAAACTCTTGGAAGACATTTCCTTTTTACTTGCATCCATTGTCTGATCAAAGAACCTTTATCTTCCTTCATGTGGAGTTCTCCACAAGAGCCTTAAACTCTTGGAAGAAACTAAAAACTTCATCCTTGGGCTTAAAGAAGTATATCCAGGTATTTCTAGAGAAATCATCAATAAAAGTAACATAGTACTCATATCCTTTGAGAAATTTCACTATCATTGGTCCACAAACATATTAATGTACTAGATCAAGAACACCCTCATATCAGGTGTCACTACTTGGAAAATATGCTTTCATAAACTTCTCCAATACACATATTTTACATACATCAACATGTTGTATGCTCACCTCTAGAACACCCATCACTGTCTCATGAAACAATTTAAGTTCTCCATTATGAATATGGCCCATCCTACTATGCCATAGCTCTCCAAGATTTCTACGATTATTGTTCCTTATGAGTGCCTTAGAAGTATCAAACCATAACCTATAAAAGTGACCACTCCTAACTCCAATAGTTATCAATGACTTCCAATCCTTATGCTTGATCAACACATGTGTCCCACTAAAGAGTACATTATACCCCTTATCTTAAAGAACATATACAAAAATCAAATTCATATCTAAGTGCCACACATGCAACACATCATGAAGTGGAATTATCTTTCCATTCTCAGTTTGAAACTAAACAACCCCTTTCACAATTGAATTGAGTTTGGACAAGTTTTGCATAGAAATTTGGAAGTTGGTGTTCTCCTTCTTATAATTGGAGAAGTACTCTCTAGCTCCTATAATATGAAATAACGCCCCACTATCTATATACCAAACACAATGTGTGGTTGAGCTAACCATACAATCTATGAGTGCAAATTCATCTTCCATTCTACTAGAGATTTCTTATGCACTTTTTAATGCTTCCACCTGCTTCTTTCCCTTCTTCCTTTCTAGGAAAATACTAACATAGTGACCATACTCATGACAACCATAACATTTGATCTTAGATAGGGCCTTCTTCTTTTCACTTTGTGAATTTGATCCTTTGCTAGACCCCTTCTTTGCTTTCTATTTTCCCGCTAGGGAAATGTTTTCATGTTCCACCCCATTTTTTTGACTCTTGTTGGCCTCCTCTTGAGAAAAATCACTCCATAGTCAATCCTAACTAGATAAGGTATCTCATCCACTGACAACTTAAACAAAGACACTTCACTACTTACTAAACCCATTTAGGGCTATTGGTACTAGCTCATCATTACTAGCACTATCTTCAACAACTACTAACTCATCCTTGATAAA
The DNA here is from genome assembly GCA_028749045.1 of Cupressus sempervirens. Lineage (NCBI taxonomy): Eukaryota > Viridiplantae > Streptophyta > Pinopsida > Cupressales > Cupressaceae > Cupressus > Cupressus sempervirens. The sequence goes on along the minus strand of CM053786.1, from coordinate 161,140,419 downwards.
TCTAAACCTTGTGAGGTAACTTGTTACATCTTATCCCTAATTCATCTAGGTATTCTTCAACTTCTCTCTAAGAGTTATCTTCCTATTGGCTATCACATTCTACTACAAATCCAAAATGACATCACATATCTTCTTCACTATGTCTATCTTCGAGATATATGGAATAACATGATCCTTGAGACCATCAAGGATTATTCTCCTTGCCTTGGCATTGTCCTTCTTATATATTACAATTTGTGTCACATCTATAGGTATAGCTACAACACTGGCAACATAATCCTTCATATCATTCTCTTTCAAAAATAAAGAAAGTATAGCCTAAGAGACATCAAAATTTGAGGCACCATCCAATTTATCTTTATCTCTCAAACCAACTGAAGCCATCTAAAGGGATTAAAGTATTGATAAATCTAAAGAGATCAACCTAGGTTTTATAAACCCTTAATTTCTTTCCTAGGGAAAAACATTTCTACCCTCAACACTACTCTGATACCATGTAGAAAATCCTATTGAAGTCACTGGTTATCAATCTTCTATCTTAAAAAATTATTTATTTGTTGAAAATAAATTCATAGCTAATATAAAAAAATAACAAAAACGCAACTTCACCAATAAAATATAGAAATAAATAACCATTACAATATTTTTAGACAAATCATCCATGGAAAAACGCCTAAGGGAAAACCAATTCTATAGATGAGCAATTATATTAACTTTAGCAAATCAAGAGATACATAATTCCTTTCCTCTTACTAACAAAACTCTAACAACCTCCTAATTTATCTCATTGATATTCCCCACTTCTACCTCCAACACTATCATTGTGCCCTTGCTAACACTACAAGACTATTTTCTATAACTACAAATTTATTTGCTAACACAGCAAATGCTTCTCTCACTTGTGTCCTCCAACTACCCCCATGCCCCCCTTTTATACTACTCCTACTAGAAAACCAATAGCTGAGATTGATTCTTGATCAATGGTTGAGATTAAAACAACATAAGAACCCTGTTGGTGTAAATAAGTATTTACTTATTACACTTACTTAATTTTACTTAGGTTAATGCATTATTTAATTATTTTGCATTATTTTATTATTTATTTTAGGTGAGACACTTAGGAGTTTGTGTACTCTCATGAGTTACGCAACTCTAATTATGCACATAGTGTCTACAACATAGAAGTTTGCATCATTCACTAAGTTGTCATGTTGACAACATAGTTATCCACACTCCTCATTTAGCACATGTTGTCTAAACCATTGATTTGCATGTTACACCATTATAGGCTTATCCTCACATCATCGCACTTAATTTCATGCTTAGTGGAGGATAACCCATATCTGGTGGACATGTGCCTAGTGGTATGACTTATCATGATGTTGACTTCTATGCATCCTAGAAGCTCTCCTAAGGCCTTTACATACAGGCACTCCTAGTGTACTCTCAAGCTGGCATATTGAATGAATATCATCATTCTGATCATACTCTCTCTCTCTATTGGTCTACTATGTGCCTATGTTGAGTTCTTTAATTCTTGGGTGAATTCTGGCCTAAGCCAAATTCTTATATGGTATCAGACCTTTGAGGGAGATTCTCTACACATAGCCATTCAAGACTGTTCATGCTTCAACATCTTGACACAAATCCAGAGGATTAGCAAAAATTTGGAGTGTCTAGAGCCAAATCTAACCTCACCGTTGCATTCGAAGCATCAATTCAATGAAGATCAACTATAAATTTTCCTATGCTAGGTAAAAGTTGATCATGACGCAAAAAAAATTTGCAAAGCGAAACAAAGAGGCCCCTATTTGCAATTCGGGTATTGTCATTTTCTTTAATTAGATCTAAATATTTTTCTTCTCTGCAATTTATTTCCAAATTTGGTATTTTTGAAATTTTTTATATAGCCCACACAGAGAAAAAAATTTAGCTGAATCGTGCACTGACACTATCTCGACTCTGTATTTGGTGGATTTTTTATCATATTTTTGTACGGTTCTTTATTTAATTTTTTGGTTCAATAATTCTATGGTTGTACACCTCTATGAAATCCTACAAATCTAGACACTTCTAATTAACCAACGTACAAGAATTCCAGCACCAGACAAAGTCTAGCGAGAAGACCTCAACTGGGTGTGCTGTTTGGTTGATGCCTATGGCAAATTCTTTTTATATAGCACTTTAAGCACTTATCCCATGTATGTGGGACTATCCCACCATATTCTGGTGATCACAAAACAAAAATCTAGCTCACTTTATACTTCTGATGATATCTGCTATTGCAGTGTTAGCAAGATCATCTAGCATTCACTGTGAAGAAATCTAGCTCAAAATTCTAGCACAGTAGTGGTTAAAAAAAATATGGCAATGCTTCAAAAATTTGGTGAATGGAAAAGGTATTCTGGAGTCGTGAAAGTCAATCAAAGCCCCTGCGCACATAGTCAAAGCATTATACACATGGACGAATAAGGCTCAGCCACATGGAAGACTGGCCCCAACAACATATGATCCTCCAACTCCATGCCATGTGGTGTCACTTGTCTGTGACACATGGATATATTGTCACATAAGAAACACAGTCAGCATTGACTGTACATGCATAGTCAACCTCTAATTCAGCACACACGTGGACAACATGACAGCCACACGTAAGACATGTAAGTGCCACATCAGATCCTTGTCAAAAGTTGTATCCCTGCTACGTCAAATTTTCCATACATTTCATACGGATCTGTATAGTACAACAGGACAGTCATCTACCATGTCATTGGGGTCCAAAATTTTTGTTGACATCATCAATCCATGAGCTTAAAATTGACACCTATCTGATCATCAAAATAGGATAAATTACAACTGTTGTGATGGTTGTATAAACTTCAAATTTAACCCTATCATTCGCTACTACAACCCCTCTTCAGATTGATTTTGGTTTTTGTGGTCTAACTTCGGGAGGCCATAACTCAGACATTCGAACTCCAATTTAGGTGTCATTTTTTTTGAAATTGGGTAGAATTTCCTAAGTTTTTTAGTGGTGTATCTACTTTTTGTTTTTGGTGCAAGGATTGTTTAGAAATTAAATTTTTTAGTGACTATGCCTGGATAATCTTTCATTTTTCGACTTCAAATGCTCCGTACGGGCACATTTGGAGTCGAAAATAGGTTCTATTTTTTTTTTGAAAGTGTGTTATTTTTTGTTTACTTTCTAGATTTGGTATTAGATTGTAGGTTGTGTGGACAACAGTGTCACTTTCAGAAATAGGGCCTTTCTTTGCTTTGTAATGCTTCAAAATTGTAGCACATTGTAAAGTTTTAGATTTTTACTCCATTAAGAGGTTCTAACAAGCAAAATCAGAAGTCCATGAAGGTCAAAATTGGAATGTGGCCCATTATAATTACACCACTGACTTAGTGAAAAGTGGGGGGGGGGGGTGTTCTTGGTGTTGTGTTCTCTCTTTTTTGCACTTTTCTTTCATTTTTTGCATTATGGAAAACTTTAAGTTTCCTAAATTAACTCCTCATAACTATGCTACATGGTCCATAAAAATGTGGTATCACTGAATGCATAATGGAGTTTCATAATATGTAGATGGTACTCTTCCTAAACTAGCAGGTGATAAAGTTTTAGATAGTGATATTTCAGCTTGGGTAGCAATGGATAGGAAAGCCCTAGGTGATATATGTTTGGGGGTAGATGATAAGATCATGTATCAAATCAAGAAGTATTCTACATCCAAGGAAGCTTGGGATACCCTCGAAAGCTTATATGGTAAAGTGTCTGAAGAGGATGTGTTCAGAATTGAAGATGAGCCTATCTCCTTAGATCCTAATTCATATGACTCAGTACAAGATTTCATAATCAAGGTGAATGAACAAAGGATGAAGCTTATTGATTGTGGGAGTTCTATCAAAGATGACAGATTGATCTATCTCATTCATAACAAGCTGCCATCGAAATATTCCACATTTGTATCTTCTTTTAACACCTCTAAGACTATCTTAGGGTCTGCCTACAAGAAAGTCACTTTTGATGAATATGCTAAACTATCTGATGATGATGAAATGAAGTTGAGATTAATGGGGATTCTCAAAACACCTCAGTCTAAAGCATTGGTGGCCAATGAGGGTTCTCAAAATTCAGTTGGACAGTTTTCAAATAAAGGAAAGGGTAAGAATAAATTGAAGAGAAAAATCTGAGGATGTAGAAAAGACAATAGCACAATCCAATCAACAAGGCAAGTCCTTGAATACCAACAAGAAAGGGGACAACAATAAGGAGAACAAAAAGTGCACTTATTGCAAGAAATCATGTCATGAAGAGCATGAGTGTTATCTCAAAAAGATTGATGAGTTGACCAACATCATGAAGAAACATAATGTTCCATTGCCTAATGTTTATAAGGAGAAGGGATCTTCTTCAAATTCAAAGGGCAAAGGGCAAGCATTCATGGCAAATACAAACTCTTCAAAGGAATGGGTATTTGACTCAGGTGCCTCATATCATATGGGTTCTTCAAAGGAGGATTTTTCTTCAATGAAGTAGTCCAAGGTACCACACATCTTCATGGGAGATGATTAAAAAATGGAAGTTGAAGGGAAAGGAAACGTGGAGATGGAAAATGGAGAGTTTCAAGATGTTCTCTATGTTCCAAACCTAAGTTCAAATTTCCTATCAATCTACCAAATCACTCACCTCAAAGATGGACATAGAGTTGAGTTCCTTCTAGACTCATTCAAAGTTTACAGTCTTAAAGATGATTCATTGGTTACAATGGGGAAAGTGAATCATAACAAGAGGTTGTACTCTTTCTCTCATTTTGTGCCCAATTCCTCTTCAAAGGCCTTGTTATCACAATCAAATTCAAACATACAATTATGCCATGAGCAGTATGGTCATCTTGACTTCTGCTATCTTCAGCAACTTTGCACATACAGAATGGTCAAAGGTCTACCTCAAATCAACTTTTCTAGGGTGAATGTTCAATAGATTTAGTGGATATGCATCTAGAAGGGAAGTTACAGAGAGGGATGTCTTCAAGAGCACTAGGTGTTCTATAGATGGTTCACATGGTATTAGTAGGTCCTTTTGCATTCAGCCAGAGTCGCTACATACTTACCTTAGTTGATGACTTTTCAAGGTTTATTTGGGTCTATTTTCTTCATAGTAAGAATGAAGTGTTGGACAAGTTTCTAGACTTCAAGACTCATGTAAAATGAAAATCCAAAAAGGCCATCAAAGTACTCCAAATCGACAATGGAAGTATATATGTGGGCAGAAGACTTACAAACTTTTGCAGACTTGAGGGCATTGATCTTCATACTCTAGCACTATTTAGTGTGCATAAGATAGATGTTACAACATCGAGGATCTAAACTCTTAAGTCTATGGCAAGTTGCATGATACAAGCCAAGTCTCTAGATCCATCATTAGAAGTCAAAGCAATCTCTAGTGCCTCTCACATTCTTAATTATTCTCCTCATCTAGCCTTAGATGGCAAAACTCCTTTTGAGGCATGGTGTGGTAGAAAACCTATTATGACACACTTCAAAGTCATCGATTGTCCTGCATGGGCAAAGATATCTTCCAGGGGATGCAAGACACAGTCATCTCGGCCTTGTACCTTCATTGTTTATGAAGAAAGTGTCAAGGCATACAGACTTCTAGATCTAGAGACACATCAGATTTTTGTGGAAAAGGATGTATACTTTGAGGAAAGTTCATCAACCTTGTCCTCTATTCCTCTTCGTACATCATACAGTGTGGAAACTAATAGTGAGACCAATGATAGTGCTTCAACAGACTCAGACACGTGGGGTTCTATCAACAGTTACAGTGAAAGGTCACTATATCAATTCAGTCGACATTCATACATCGCTACAATGATAGATCTAGAACAACAGGGTACATTTAGTCTTCTAGATACAAGTTCAGTGATAGATTTGGAGGACACTATTGATGATCTGCCTCTTCTTCTTGATGTAGAAGTACCTTCTTCAGTTTTCATGAGGGCTCCATCAGACTCTCTTGTTCATTCTCTACATGATCAATCCTCATAGGTTGAAATGATTGTTGATACTTATGATCAACAATTGCAGTAGGGTTCTTCATCAGCTGCAGAGATAGACAATTCTTTGCAACAGATTCTTCAAATAGTTGAGCAAGTTTCAAGGACATCACTTATCCATGGGATTCTTTCCACACACAGTAGAAGTGTCTCATTTGTGACCTTGGCATTGTTTCTTCCTAAGGGGAGGACCACCATTCTATAGTCTTGGATCAACTTCTTCATCAGAACAATCACTATTTGGCATTCTTCTTTGGGGGGGGAGCCTATCATGTCTCTCTTCCTCTTCTCATCATTCTCTTATGTATATATTGGATGTATGTCGTAATGGGTGGGGGTTTGATTACTCCATCCATCCATGCATCCCTATTTATCTCTCTTTTTGGAGGAGGGTTTTTCTCATAAGGTTTTCCCTCTTTCTCCACTTTATGAGAGATTGCATATCATTATGTACATGGGTACCTAACATGGCCTAGTAGTTGGGACCCATATTGCATTACATCCTAGATTTTGTAAGCTTAAGGGCATTCCCCTAAGTTGCACTTGGGGGGGTGTTGGTGTAAATAAGTATTTACTTATTACACTTACTTAAGTTTACTTAGGTTAATGCATTATTTAATTATTTTGCACTATTTTATTATTTATTTTAGGTGAGACACTTAGGATTTTGTGTACTCTCATGAGTTACACAACTCTAATTATGCACATGGTGTCTACAATACACTAGTTTGCATCATTCATTGAGTTGTAATGTTGACAACATAGTTATTTGTAATCCTCATTTAGCACATGTTGTCTACACTACTAACTTGCATGCTACACCATTGTAGGCTTGTCCTCACATCATCACACTTAATTCTGTGCTTAATGGAGGATAACCCATATCTGGTGGACATGTGCCTAATTGTATGACTTATCATGATGTTGACTTCTATGCATTCTAGAAGCTCTCCTAAGGCCTTTATATACATGCACTCCTAGTGTACTCTCAAGCTGGCATATTGAATGAATATCGTCATTCTGATCTCTCTCTCTCTCTCTCTCTCTATATATATATATATATATATATATATATATATATATATATTGGTCTACTGTGTGCTTGTGTTGAGTTCTTTAGTTCTTGGGTGAATTCTGGCCTAAGCCAAATTCTTACATATCCAAGTTTCTTCCAAAAGGAGATAATTATTTAATAAATAGTTGTCCCTACTCTAAGTAACTAGTTAGGAAAACTATTATTTACTAAGTAATTACATGTGGACAAATAGTTTTCCAAAGCTAACAAGCTAACACAATCCCTTGAATTATACATTTCTACAATCAAACATTTGGGGTAATTAAACAAGCCATAAAGTTTGCTAGGAATCAAAACGTGTACATCTAATTCTTAGGGGAAGCCTTATGAAGCTTAATAGTAAGGCAATTTCTATATAGATTATTTTCATTGTGAATCCCTTTTTCACCTAGTATAGTGTGATTATTGTCTTTGCTTGTTACTAAGGATTTTAATCTTATTCAAGTGCAATAGATTTCCTATTTTTGTAAAGTTGTATTTAGGACATCATAAGGCATCTTTAAATAGTTCTTCACTCTCATGAATGTATAATATATTAGTGCAATATTTTTGTGTCATGAAATAAATATTAACACAATATACATGGTTTTTTGGCAAAAAAAAATATATGTAATATATAAAATCAAAATAAATATAAAAAAGAAAAGAATAATTAGACAAAAAATATACTTCTTCTCCTCTAAACATACATAATATTTAGATGTAAGAAAAGCCATCATGTAGATTTGAATTCAACTCATATATGTACATCATTTAGTGAGAAAATAAAGCCTTTATTTTGTATAATTTATTTTGGTCCCAAAGCTACATCACAAGAAGTATAAATAGTTGCAAAGCTACTGTATAGATATAGCACCAACAAACTGAGCCCCACCACATTGTATAAATATCCAAAGGTGTGTATGGCATAAAACACAAGCATATAACCAATAATCACATGACATCATTAATTTTAAATTATTTTTAAATGAAATTGTTTTTTCTCTTTGTGATTTCTTTTCTTTCTTTCATATAACCTTGTGTTCCCATGCAACTACTCTAGTTTGTTTTGGGGTTAAATTTAAGTAGTTTTGTGTTCCCATGGACATTTTAAATTGTGTAAAAAGAATATTTTTGAATCTCTCACTATTTTACTAAAGAAACTATTATTTAGCAATTGAAAATAAGATAAAGGAAGAAAAGAAGGGTTGAAAATAAGCCATGTGGTTCCACAAACTCTTTTCCCTCTTTTTTAAAGAGATTTTATTTCTATATTTTGTCTGAAAAATTGTTATTTGATTAATTAATTCAAATTTCAAAATTCCTACTTAAAAATAAGTAGTAAAATATGTATTCATGGGGCTACAAGTTCCACAATTATATCCTAAAAATGTTAACCAGCCACTACTAGGTAAAATAAGCTAAGCAATGGCATGGGAACATGCTCTAAGAGTTGGACCTTTCAAAAATTTCACAAGTAGTAGAGATAATTTCTAATTTTTGAAGATAACATTTAGATTATTTGTTCATCATTTATCTTTTCATATTTGTAATCTAATGATCATCTAAAATATTAGTAAACTTATTTTTTGCTTTTAAAATAGACATTAATGTAACATGAGTTTCATCTATTCCACAACCAAGTAATAATTTTTTTGGCAATAATATTATGACTATACTACATAAATCTAATGAGAATTACAATAATATTATTGACAACTATTGGAACATTTGACCTATGTACTCTTCTGCCCTCATAACATAATCTTTACTTTGTAATTGACATTCAATAACTGTTGCAAACTTATAAAAAATATGCATCCCTCTGCCTATTGCCTAGAGACCATAAAGATTATGTTTTTCCATTGAACTATCATTTCCATGATTATATGAAATTCACTTAAGTACTATCACACACTCAAGAATATTAAGTTTAGAAATAGCAATATTCAAAAAGCTAAAACAAAGAGAAGATAACATTGACTAATATACTTTTAAGAAACTCTAGAATATTACTTTTAGAATTAGCAATCTTCAAAAAGATGAAATAGAGAACATATAATCCTAAATATTATCTTTTCATGAAAAACTCACCTAAAAATAAGATATTCCAAGGATTGAATGACAAATTTCAATCAAAAGAAAACAAAAAAATATTATCGATAACCTAGTTATCTTAATACTTAGAGTTAAACCAGATGGCTAATCATTGTGTGCCACTATTTTTAATTAAGAAGCTTAGAAACATATTCATTTAGATAAGAAAAAGCATCACCATATTAGCTAGAAGCATTTTTATGTAGCTATTTTTTTATTAGGATGAATTTACATGATACATGAGAATTTCTCCATCCATATTCATTTAGCACTCAATTCTAGGTGGTGAGAACAAAATAATGTGTATTTAAAATTGCTAAAGTTCATGTGCCTAAAGAGTCTAAATGTGATGTAAAACTTAGATAATAGTTTTTCAATGGTTTCGTATGTTGCTAAATAATAAAAGTGATTTTTTTCCAAAGAAATAAAGTGAGTAGACAAAAAACCAAAGTTTTCTTCTAACATACCATTCAAAAGAAACTAAATTCAATTAGTGTTCACCGTGCTTGACATGATGGTATCATTCAAGCATACAAATAAATTACTCTATATACTACTATTGTTTATGATTGCTATCAAAGTATTTAAAGTACCAACTCTACATATATGGCTATCATTGGCTATTGCCTCTTAATATAGTAGGGGTCACTACTAACAATAGCTCCTAGTTTCAAAAAGAAAAATAAATAAAAATTTACCACACACTATAGACTATAAGGAATGACTTAAACTGTACAATTCTTACAATGGTGAGGAAACTTTGGGTTCACCATATAGTGAAGGAATATTTTTGAGGTGAAGGTAGTATCATGAGGTGAAGGTATTGTTCTGAGGGAAAGAAAGATTTTGGAGGAAAAGGAAGATCCTCGAGGCAAAGGGAGTGTCCCAAGGAAAAGGGAGTGTACGAGGTGACATGAATGACCTAAGGCAAAGAAAGATTCACGAGGTGAAGGAAGTCTCTGGAGGTGAAGGGAATGTTCGAAGGTAAAGAAAGATTCCCAAGGTGAGGGAATATTCCTAAAGAAAAGGGAGTATCTCAAGAGTAAGGGAATATCATTGAAGGTGTCCACATCACCTATGGTTTCTATGTCACTGAAGGTATCTGCATCACTGAAGGCATCCCCATCACTAAAGGCACTCGCATCAGTGAAGGCATATGAGTGAATGATTGCAAACATTTGATACTTGGAGCAGTGACTATCATATGGATGATTGACCATTGGATGGATGAGTTCCAAGGCTTCCAATAACTAATTTTTTGGGTGAAAGTTAATGCACCATATTCTATAATGAGTTGCAAAGTGTATAAATGTCTGTGAGATTTGATAGGAATGCAATGGGATGAAACAGTGAAAGTTAGGTTGATTATAAAGGAAATCTGGGTCTATGAACCTATGCTAGAAACCATATTTTATTGTATGTAAATTATTTACTATAATATAAACTTTCTCATAGGTTTTTGGTTGGTGGATTTTTTCCCAAAATGGTTTCCCATGTAAAACTGGTCTCCTATATTTATCTCGTGTCCATCATATTTTCAATGTTATTGTTTTTCTTGTGAAACATCTCAATGTTGATGAAGTGGCTTTGAAATGTTTCTTATTTCCCCTATAAATTGGAATTAGGAAGGTGTTTTCATAGGTAGCTTTGCTAACATTTTGTATCATAGCATAGGTTACCCTTGTCAAGTAGGGTTATTTTTGGTATCAATTTGGTTCCAATGGGATTTTGCAAAAGTTTTTATCTAGAATTGAGTTGAAAGGTATATGGAGTATAGACATTGAAAAAAATAATGGTACAAAATTTGAGTTGTTGAAACTTAAATTTGAAGATATTTTGGTTGATCAAGATCTATGGATTATTGTGCCTAGCAACAAGACTTCAAGATTGAAGCGGATAGATTCTAGGATCTAGCAAATTGAAATAATAGAGTGTTGAAAATAATTATGAAATTGTATGTTGTCTTTAATGTGACAAAAAATGTCAATCCTCATCAAGAAAGTTAGTGATTGTTGATCTCACTCAGGTATTCAAGACAATTTCCCATTTATGAAAAACGTTCCAATCATAACCATGTCTAGAGTTAGTTCTTATTGAGGTTAGTCGAGCATTGAAGGAAGATCCCATGTTAACCGGGTTCACTCATTTACCAAAGGAAAGTTGGCATGGTTATTGAGTTGACCGAGTTCACTCATTTACAAAAGGAAAGTCAGTTTAGAATTAGTATTGATCAAGTTGGGTTGGTTAATGAAGAGTTTCTCTGAGGTGACTGAGTACTCAATTCTATATTAGCTGACTAACATCACATTGAGTCTGATTGTTTTATTGGTTAATTCAAGCTGACTTAAGGGATGAAAATTATTTCATTAAAATTGCATTCAAGCTAGCTAGACAAGATTATTCATATAAGTATAAGGTCAAGTTTAGGATTGAAACGAGGAAGTAGGGGATTGAAGAAGATAAATTGAGGAAGCGAATTGGAAGGATGCCAAAGCATCTAATTTGACTAAGCTAAAAAGATCATTCTGATCAAGGAGGATCAAGCATTCAAGCCAAACTAGAGATCTGATATCATCAAAGACATTTGCACCAAAAACTAGGTCAAGTCAATGTTACTCTCTAATAATTGTAGCAGTGAATCAAATCTCCTACAAGAGTTAGCCTAACAACTATTTGGTAAATCCTCTAACAATGTGGTATTTTCTATATTGAAGTGTCTAAAGACCTCTAACAAGGCCACTCCTAATAGGGTGAATTAAATCCTCTAACAGGGTCACACCCAACAATGTGTTTCATAACCTTTAACCTAGTTGGCTCCAAATAGAGTTCACATCAAAAAAGTGAAAAATAATAACTAGTTGCAATTGGTGGTTTTCCCAAATTGGGTTTCCACATTAAATATTATATTCTCTTGTTTTCATGTTATTTTTCTTTATGTTTCTATAACTAAGTTAAACAAGGTTAAGCACATTTAAATATCAAGTAAGATCTACATGTTCAATGCTAATTGATTAATAATAATATATTCAGTGTTAACCAAGCTACAACAAAATATTTAGTGTTAATTGACTTACAACAAGTTATTAGTTTTATATTGTGTTGACATCTTAAAGGGACTTTTAGATTTTTTTTGTGGTATCTAATTCACCCCTCCCCTCATAATTACTCCTTTCCATTTCCAACAATTTGTATGAGAGGATTTGGTGCTTGTAGATAAGGTTTCAAGAACCTAAGCTTAAGATCAAGATGTCTTACAAAAGGGAGATTCCTAAGCTGAACATAGATAATTTCCAAGCATAGTATGAACTCATGAAGCCAAATTTGGTGACCATTAGAGACACAAGCTTGATATATTTGGATAACACATATCTAGAACCTATTGGAACCTTGTCTATAAATAAAATTATGGAAAACAAGAATCTTAACATAATGATGATCGACATTGCCTCTACTCTTAATTATGTTGAATTTGATGAAGTCAAAGATTGTCCTGCTACTGATGAAATGTGGAGAAAAATGAAAGATATCTATGAAGGAGATGATAATGTGAGGAGAGCTATGACAAAAAAGTCTAATAGGTCAATTTGATCAGATGAAGATGAAAGAAGATGAAATATTGCACAATGTAGTGAAAGAATCAAAGAAAGTGTAAGTGGAATCAGAGGCTTAGGAGGATAGATAATGTGATAGTAGTCAACAAGGGACTTAGAACTCTTCTTCCTGTTTATTAAATTAGAGTTTTAGCTATTCAAGAAATGAGATGTGATCCCAAAAATTATATAACTTTGGATGTACTAGTCAGAAGGTTGATAGCCTTTGAGTTAGATAACTTTGATAATTATATTCCCTACTCTAGTAGCATTGAGTCTACAATTCAAGCTAAAGTATCACTCAAGAAGAAAGATGTAAAATCTAAAAGCAAAAATTTTGATAGAGAAGGTGAAGATAATTTTGATGGTGACCTTGAAATCATTAAAGCTCTACTTGGAAGAAGATTTCCTAGAGGAAAAGGAAAGTACAAAGGTGAAATACCTCTAATCTATTTTCCTTATGAAGAAGTTGGTCTCATTCTTTCTAGGTTTCCAAACAAAGAAGGCAAAGAAGAAAAGAAGCATAACAAGTACAAAGGAAAGAAATATTTCAAAAGCTACAAAGACTACAAGGACAAAGATAAGAATTCTTTTTACATGGCTAAAGACTCTAATTGTAGTGATGAAGATTAAATAGTTTACATTGTTGTAAAAGATGACTCAGATGATGAAAATGATAAGATGGCCCTCATTTCTCATATTAGGAAAAATTACACATGGATTATTAATAGTGGTTGTTCTCACCACATGACTGGTGATAAATCTAGATTTGAACTGTTGGAACAATATGATGGTGGGAGTGTCTGATTTGGAAATGATTAACCTTTTTATGCAAAATGAAAAGGTTGCATTAATTGACTAATGTACTTAGGTGTGGCAATGCTTGCTGGGTTAAAGGACTAAAATACAATCTACCTAGTGTGGCCTAGTTTAACAACATTATTTTCAAGGTAGAATTCATGAATGGCAAGGCCAAGCTACTAGATGGGAAAGGAAATCTAGTTTGGACTAGAAATCAAATAAAGGTAATCTATTCTATCTAGATATAACTAAAATTTCATGTTTCCTAGATCAAGTAGAGGAAAGTTAGTTATGGCATAAAAGCTGGTGTCATGTGAATTTTGATAACCTAGTCAACATAAGAAAGAACAAAAGAGTGAGAGGCATTCCTAGTCTAAAGAAACTTGATATGGGCATGTACAAAAGTTGTCAAATTGGGAAGATTGGAAAGGCAAGTTTCAAAAGAAAGAATTATCATTCTAAAGAAGATATAGGGTTGGTTTATACAGATCTTTGTGGACCCATTGGGATAGAAATCTACTATGGAGATAAGTACTATATTTTATTTGCTGATGATTATTCTAGGATGATTAAAACTATGTACCTAAAAGATAAATCTGTAGCATTTAAAAAAATTCAAGTGGTATCTAGGTGGAGTGGAGAAAGAAAAAGGAAAGAAACTAAAGTTTCTAAGGTCATATAAAGGAGGTTAATTTATCTCAAATTAATTTTATGAGTTATGCAATGAAAGAGAAATCAAATGATGGGTACTTGCACCTAGTACACCTTAGTAGAATAGCATAATAGAAAGAAGAAATAGATCCATTATATTTACCACTCGACTCCCCTAAATCTCTAGTTTAGCCCAAGTTGCAGCTAGTGCAACCCGAGTCATAGTCTGAAGGACTCGAGTTGCAATTAGAAGGACCTGAGTTTCAACAAGTGGAAATCAAGTCATAGTCTGAAGGACATAAGTCATACATAGTGGGACCTAAGCATGATTCAGAAGATCATTTTGAGCATGGTGAACCAAGTGAATTAAGAAAGAAGGCACACATATGATGGGGAGCTTCTTTACTCTAGATATTTTCTACTCTAACAAGGCTACTCATAGCTTATCTAGGTTTTCTATGCCAACCCTAAACTAGAGTACTCTATTCCAATCCCTTCTCACTGAGAAACTTACCAATCAACTTAGGTTTCACTCCTTCTCACTAGACAACCCCAATTATGCATATCTTGACCTAGTGAACCAAAACTCCACCTAAATGCATTCAAAGGGTCAAAATCAAGTTTACACCATCTTTTTATGGTTCTTGATTCTTGTTACCACATTTTGTTACTACATTTTGTTTGCCCTGCCAAGTTTCAAAATTTGAATATTACCTTGCCCAATGGTCACCTCCCCAATTACTAATATTTTAATACCCACGAAGATATCAAAATTACCTAAGTTTCGAACCTTATGACATTTTTATGCCTCGCAAGTTCTCTACCGTCAGATCAGGGCTGATCAATGGTCGTCGCCATCTCGCTATGATGAAGTTGTGCAAGGGTTACGATAGCGACGTAGCAACAGGGCACCACGTATCTGGTGGGTCCAGCTTGCAGGGTAGAGGATGGCATGGGTCAAAAATCTTCTGTGGCACCGTAGGCGCTATGTCACTATCACGTGTTGGCCCAAAAATTTCCATGGCAACATAGCGCCCGTCGGAAAAGACGTGCCGACGACGGTGAGTCAGCATGTTCGGCAGCAAGGTTTGGCGGGCTGGAGAAGATAGCGGCGAGGTTTCAAGCAAGCGGTTGGGTTATGACAGGTACTTCATCTGCCCAGTTAGTAGAGTCTAGTGTCACGACGACAAATCAGAGGGAGCCACGTGCGCCAGATCTTCAGTTCAGCCAGCACAGGCAAGAGACGAGTCTTCACGATCGTCAGATCTGCAGAGATCTACAGTTGGCGCTATCTCGCCATCAAAAACTGCTCGGGAGATAACATGGTGACGTAGCGATAGGGTGCCACGTGTCCTAGTGGGATCGTATTTCATGCCGCCAGCGCAGTAGGGATTAAACGACCGACAGACCAACAGGGAAGTGCCACATGTACCACGAGCCCAGCGAATTACGAGGGAGGAAGGTTGCAAGAAGGTGGGTCTTTGTGACCATTACATTAGAGAAGATCAATGACTGTCGCCATATCGCCATGGTGAAGATGTGCAATCTTTACCATAGCAACGTAGCGACAGGTCCCCATGTGTTAGTAGGGCTAGGTCTCGCTAGGGTGCGGTCACTAAGGTATTGCCAGGTGTCGGTTGGATACGACAACAGTTGTAGAGGTGGCGCCAAATATGATGGGCCCAGGGTAAGGATAGCGTGGAGTATGACGAGTCTTCACGATCGTCAGATCTAGGCTGATCGATGGTCGTCGCCACCTTGCTATGGGTAAGTCGCTCGAGGTTATGTTGGCGACACAGTGCCTTGTTGACAGGTGTCTCACTGGCCCGGTCAGAAAGGACGATCGGTGGCTAGCGGTTAATGTAATCGTCACAGTTAATATTAATATCTGCAAGGGTCGCGCGCTTAGTTCGATGACGGAAGGTCAACCACGAAGACTTCCCCAGGTGGCAGAACAAAGGAAGGTAATTGGCCTGCATGACCCAACTAGCTCGTATAGCCTGTTTGACTTGCTTCAACCCTGTTGATTCATGAACTAGGAAGCAAAGGTGATCAAGGTTATCTTACGATCTAATCTTCGCGATCAATTTTGACCTACCTAAAATGAATGCAAGGCATAGGGAAACACTCCACTGTCTTAGTCGACCCATCTACTATGTCAGGATCATTCATTGGCGTAGCTTCTATCTACTCGAGGTGTTCCTTCAGTCGAATATCTAATTTTGTACTTCAAAACCATGCTCGAGTGTGATCTTTGATCAGATATTTTGGGGTTCAATGGCAATAGTTGAGCAGTTAATGCAGAATCATTTCCCTCAGTTATGCCTGAAGTATAAAGGCAATTTTGTGATCTTTTCCAAGGGTCGACTCTTTCTGATTTCTCTGATATTGCTCTGCAACTCTCAGTGTAACATTCCCTGTGCCTTTGAACCGAATGATTCTCTATTTTATCCCTTTCAGCCATTGATGTGTTTGTGCATCCCTTTTGCCTCTCATTGGTGTATTGTCGAGATCTGTAACTTGCATACTGTATCTATTTCTTGCCTACTGGATAATATATAAGTGAGATTCCTCTTTCCTTGTGTTATTCAGTTGTGCTTCTTGATCTGCATGAGGTTATTAGATCAAAACAAGCCTGTATGTATATATCCTTAATTTCATTCTGGTTCAATAGTGCATATATGGGCAAAAATGGTCTGAACACTCTATTTTGGTGCATCACCTCCGTAGTTTAGGTAGGGTAGAGTTGTTTTCTGCATCTCCTCCTTCCCCTTTTCCTTCCGAGAGTAGTTAGGTGCGCCCTGATAGTAAGAGGAAGCCGGCCTTCTCTGGAGACTCAACCTCGCAGTTCAAGTCCCACAGCTTGGAGGTTGTTTCCATGTTTCACTAGGTTGTCCTCGTGCATAGGCCTTGGACAAGGGTGCAAACCTAAGTGACAACAATTTTTGGCACACCCGATGGGACAATCCTATTGAAGATTTAAAGTCTACTGGTGTCAAAGAAGGAAGAATTTCAGAGATTAATACTGAAGAGGTAGTGTTGGCTTCAGTATTCAAGCCTTCGAGAGGTTGGTCCTTCAAAGTACTTGGTGACTCTGAACATCAACAAACCTGGTTCCAGGCCAAAGTTGCAGTGATTCATGCCCAGAGCTGAAACAAGGTCATCTTCTAGAGGTAAATTTCAATATCAAGAGCTTTCCCTTTCAAATCCTAGAAGAAGGAGGACTAGAATTTCATTATCACCAGTTAGGGGTGAAGAAATAGTTAATATACCTGTAAGGTCTGCCTCTACTCCTCCTACTGCTCGAACTCAGCCTAGATTGCCATCAACGCTCATTAATAGAACACTTGTTTATATGGCACAACCAAGAGTTCATGCTTTTGCCACCTTTAATGGTGGAAGTCCTCTGTTGTTAGCCCAAAGACATGATATACCAGTATCTGCACTAAAAAGCATACCTGATTTTACTGGTGAGACTTCTATCTCCCCTTTAGAGCATATCCAAGAAGTAGCAAATGTCTATAATATTCATGGTATTACAGAGGATGATGTTGCTGTCAGACTTCTAGCCTCATCTTTAAAAGGAAAAGCATTACAGTGGTATAGGGGCTTAGCTCATGGTTCTATAACTAATTGGGATGAACTAGGAGCACGATTATGCAAACATTTTGAGGATAAGAGTGACCATTTGTCACTATTAGAGCAGCTGACTACAATAAAAAGAGCCCCCCATGAATGTGTGACTGACTTTAATTACAGATTTCAAAAGACATGGGATAGAATACCTACTACAGTGAAAACTACCCCTGGTAATGCCTTCTTGCATTACCTTAGAGCTTTTGACAGTGATATTGCCACTACAATCCAAACTATGGGAGGGGATACCTTGCCTAATGCTTATGAGATAGCCATAAAAGCTGAGAACATCCTAATACAAGGAGGAAAATTGGCTCCAAGGCCCCCTACGCCTTTCTTTCCTGATGTTCCTAATCACCAACTAGCAATGGCCCCTCTTCCTACAACTTCTACATCACAAACTCTTACTCCAGTCCCTCGAGCTTCTACATCCTCAAATGGGATAGATGAGCTCAAAGAAATGCTCCAAGGTCTAGTGCTGAATACAGATAAAAGAGAGAAGACCCTGGACAAAAAATTGCAAGAGCAGGGGAGGGAGTTGAAGGACCAGGGGAAGAGATTAGAGGATAGTCTCTCTATGATACAAAAAATGAGTAACAAGGTGGTGGCCTTAGAAAGGCAGCAAGCTCAAAGTGGCAAGCCTCCCCAACTGCAATATCAAGCTCCAAGTGGTGGTAGGCTTCCTAATCAATGGAATAGCTCCTTTGATCAGGGTAGGCAAAATAGTCATGCTTCTGCTTCAAGCTCAAATCAGAACAGAGCCATAGTCCCTCAAAATAACTTGGCCCAAGATCAAGATTTCTGCCCTTCTTGCAACTATTCTTATACCTATTGCATGTGCCAGAAGGAAGAATCTTATATGGCCCTAACTGTCCAAGAACCTGTAGCAAAGCAATCATACAAGGAGGATCATCCCAAGGAGACATCATATATTCAAGGACGTGATGATTGCTCTTTCATGAATCATCAGGATGGGGAGCATTGTAATATAAACCAGGATTCCATTGCTCATAACATAAGGAGTAGGAAGAGAGTTATGGAACATGCTGCCCCTCTTTCTCCTAAGCAGGCCTCAACTTTGAGTGCTACACCTCATATACAAGCAGAAAATGAACAAGCAAGTACTTCACAACAACAAGAGCAAGATCCAAGAAAGAAAGATGTAGGTGGTCCTTATATTGCCCCACCTCAACCTCTTATAAGTGCAGCTCCTAAAGTTTCTACCAAAGTTCCTAATGCACCTTTTAGTGTGGTAGAGCAAATGAAGAAAACCAATGTGAATATCTCTATGTGGGATGTTGTTGCTACCATACCAATGCAGAAGAGGATGCTGCAGCAAGAATTAGAGAAGATTAAACTCAAGGATCAGCCATCTATCATGGAGAATGCCACAAGTCTAGTACAACCAGCAGGGGATGTGGAGACAAATGAAAGGGTTAGACCTCCCCCATTTTATGTTTCCCTGATTATAGGAGGAAAATTAGTCCATAATTGAATGATAGATTTAGGGGCTAGTAGCTCAGTAATGCCTAGGTGTGTTGCTGATGCTTTAGGGATGAAATATGAGCCCATTGTTAGGGATGTGTTACAACTAGATGGTAGTACTGTCAAAACCATAGGTATCCTTAGGAATGTAGAGATGGCCCTACATGCATGCCCCGGTTGCACTGTGATTCAAGATATATCTGTTGCTGAAGTCAAGCCCTATTTTGCCATCTATCTTTCAAGAGACTTCACTGCTCAGATTGGTGGATTCATATTTGCTGACTGGTCATATATGTCATTTAAGACCAGATATGGAGCCAATGCTTCAATTAGAGCAGAACCTCAAGCCCTTCATCACACTGAATCTTACACCCCCAACTTCATCAATATGAATTGCCCTATTCTAGAGATGGATGAAAATGACATAGTAAAGGAGCCTATCACTTCCATAGCAGAGATTCCTAATTTCTTCTTGGATGAGTGGGAAAATGCATATCAATTCGAGCCTATGTCAAAAATTCTTGAGACAGGCCTTAGTACATATTGCATAATAGAGAAAGAGGCTCAAGTTCCTAATCTTTTTGGGACTAATGATGATATAAATAGAATATGGAGTATGTACTTTGATGGATCAAGGAATAGAAATGGATTAGGGGCTGGTGTTATGTTGGTCTCCCCTACACAAATAAGATACTACTTCACCTTTAGGCTCCAATTCAGTTGCACCAATAATGTGGCTGAGTATGAATCCTTGATTCAAGGTCTCCTACTTGCCCAAAAGAGGGGAATCCAAGTCTTGAAAGTATATGGAGATAGTGACTTGGTAGTGAATCAGGTGAGAGGCCAGAATATCACCAAAAATGGCCTGCTCAAGTCTTACAAACACAGAGTATGGGATTTGCTTGAGGGTTTCAATGCATTTAATATTTAGAGCATTCCTAGGAAAGAAAATAAACATGCTGATAGACTTGCAGTGGTGGGTGTAGCTTATGATGTACCAGGGAATCTTGAGGAGGAGAAGAAGCAAAAAATTAGGGTGGTAGTGAGGCCTGCCATCCCTGACAACAACACTCATTGGCAAGTGTTTTACTCTGATGAGAAAATTGTGAGTTCCTTGTACAATGAGGCAGAATTCTCAGATAGAAACTAGTCAAGGCTGCAAGATCAGTATGGTGATCAGATCATTCACCTTAGTTCTAACAAATTGCCCAAGGGTCTCATTACTTTGGAGAGTGTTTTTAATCCTAATGATCAAACAAGAGGCAAATGAATAAATCTAGCTGTAGAAAAGGATGATTATGCCCTAGTTACAATTGCTGATGGAAAATCTCTGAATATGGGGAAGGTATGTCCTGAAACTGAGCAAAAAAACTTCATTCATTTATGTCAACCTAGCCAAGTGTGTCTTTGCTACAAGCCAAGGAAAATTATTGGGCCACATTGTATCTGAGGATGGTCTGACCATTGATCCAGAAAGAACAAAGGCAATACTTGCCCTTCCTCTTCCTAAACACAAGAAGAGGCTGCAAAGTTTCCTTGGTAGAATAAACTTTGTGAGAAGGTTTATCCCTAATCTTGCTACCATGGTGAAACCTCTTACATCAATGCTCAAGAAAGACATGGTTTTCTCATGGACCAAGGAGGGGAAGGAGAGTTTTGAAGAGATCAAGACAACCATAGCCTCAACCCCTACTCTCATGAACCCAAATTTTGAGAAAGATTTCATTCTCTACACTTTAGGTGGTGAGTCGAGTATCTCTACAGTCTTGACTTAGACAAATGGCAAGGATGAGGAGCAACCCATAGCTTTCTTTAGTGAAGGGCTCAAAGAATATGAATATAAGTATAGCTTTGTTGAGAAGCAAGCCCTTGCAGTCATCAGAGCCTTGAAGAAATTCAAGCACCTCTTATCCCACAATAGGATCCATTTGTTGGTGCCCCATGCTAGTGTAAAAGATTTTCTGTTAAGCAAGGATATCAGTGAAAAGAGAGCTGGATGGATCACTAGGGTAATGGAATATGATGTTGATATTCAGATTAATAAGCTGGTAAGAGGGAGAGGATTGTGCAAAGAAATGTTATCAGGTCAGGATTTTGATGAAGAGGCTATTATGGTATTAACAGAGCAGTGGGAGGAAGGAAATGTTAACGAACCAAAGAGCTGGATAAATAATATGAAGAGCTTCTTATCAGGGGATGGATACCCTCAGGGATTGGACAGAGCTAAAAGGAGACAATATAGACTGTAGTCCATTCCCTATGTTGTGATTGATAGTATCTTATTCAGGAGGGATTTTAATGGGACCTTGTTGAGATGCATTGAAGAGGACCAGGCTGAAAGGATGATTAAAGAACTTCATGATGGCCTTGATGGCAGCCACTTCTCTGCAAGAACAACTACCATGAAGATCATGAGGGCTGGTTATTATTGGCCATCTCTGTTCCATGATTGTTATAGGTATGCGAGGAAATGTGAGAAATGTGCTTTCTTTTCAGGCAAACAAAGGCTTGTAGCTCTTCCCCTTCATCCTATTCAGGTGGATCAACCCTTTACCCAGTGGGGGTTGGATTTTATAGGCCCTATTAACCCTCCATCTAGTGCAGGTCATAAATGGATTTTGGCTGCTACTGATTATTTCACTAGATGGATAGAGGCAGTTGCCTTGAAGGATGCCACAGAACCATCAGTGGTTGAGTTCCTTGATGGGATTGTATCTAGGTTTGGTGCTCCTACTATCATCTCAGATAATGCTAAATCTTTTTTTGGAACCCATATTTGTGCATGGGCAATGAATCACAATATCTACCTAAGCACAATGTCAAATTATTATCCTCAAGGAAATGGTTTGGCCGAGTCTTCCAACAAGAATTTGATTAGAATCATGAAGAGGACAATAGAAGACAATCAGAGGGCCTGGCATAAGAAATTAAGAACTTCTCTGTGGGCTAATAGGATAACGCCCAAGAGATCTATCGGGAATTCACCTTTTGTGCTGGTATATGGTAGGGAGGCTAGACTCCCAATTTCACTAGAATTACCTTCCTTGGAGTTGGCTCATCAGCTGGAATTGATTGAAGATAGTGCCATGTCAGTAAGAATGGCAGAGCTGATGGAGCTAGAAGAAAAAAGGGATAAAGCTATGAAGACCCTAGAGTTGCATCAGCATCAGATGAAAAGGAGTTTTGATAAGAATGCAAGGGCCAGAACCTTCAGAGAAGGAGATTTAGTCCTCAAGTGGGACTCAGACAGAGTGAAACCAGGAAGACATTCTAAGTTTGATGCATTGTGGAGTGGCCCTTACCTAATTGCCAATTGTGAACAGGCTAATGCATTCCAACTGAGCAGACCCAACGGTGAAGTTCTGCCCATCCCAGTCAATGGGATTTATCTTAAAGCTTTCTTCTGATGAAGATTGTAAATCCATGTACATAGTTAGTCTAGTTCCTTTTCTATTATTTCTTGCCTTTCAAGAAGTGCGTGTGCATAGGGTTCTCCTTTTGAGTTTCCAGCTTTCGAAGTTTTGACAGTCTCAGGTTGCAGAGGAAGTTTTATTTTGTTTCAGTTACAAGGGCAGATCTAGGGTTTTTAATGTTTTGATTTCCTTGCAAAAAGGGTTAGGGTTTTGCAATTCTCAGACTTGTACCTTTTAGACCCATTTTTGACTCCATAGCCCAATGGATTGTTTACAAGCACTGGTCTTATGCATCGAGCAGGCTCATGCCCCCTGTGAGTCACCAGAATGTTACCACATTTTGTTACTACATTTTGTTTGCCTCGCCAAGTTTAAAAATTTGAATGTTACCTCGCCCAACGGTCACCTCCCCAATTACTAATATTTTAATACCCACAAAGATATCAAAATTACCTAAGTTCCGAACCTTATGATATTTTTACGCCTCGCAAGTTCTCCGCCGTCAGATCAGGGCCGATCAATGGTCATCGCCATCTCGCTATGATGAAGTTGTGCGAGGGTTATGATAGTGACGTAGCGACAGGGCACCACGTGTTCGGTGGGTCCAGCTTGCAAGGTAGAGGATGGCGTAAGTCAAAAATGTTCTGCGGTGCCATAGGCGCTATGTCGCTATCACGCGTTGGCCCAAAAATTTCCATGGCGACATAGCGCCCGTCAGAAAAGATGTGCTGACGACGGTGAGTCAGCATGTTCAGCAGCAAGGTTTGGCAGGCCGAAGAAGATAGCGACGAGGTTTCAGGAAAGCGGTTGGGTTATGATAGGTACTTCATCTGCCCAATTGGTAGAGTCTAGTGTCACGGCGGAAAATCAGAGGGAGCCACGTGGCCAGATCTTCAGTTCAGCCAGCACAGTCAAGAGACGAGTCTTCACGATTGTCAGATCTGCAGAGATCTACGGCTGGCGCTATCTCGCCATCAAAAATTGCTCGGGAGATAACATGGCGACGTAGCGACAGGGCGCCACGTGTCTTAGTGGGATCGTATTTCATGCTGCCAGTGCAATAGGGATTAAACGACCAACAGACCAACAAGGAAGTGCCACATGTACCACAGGCCCAATGAATTACGAGGGAGGAAGGTTGCAGGAAGGTGGGTCTTCTTGACCATTAGATTAGAGAAGATCAATGATTGTCACCATATCGCCATGGTGAAGATGTGCGATCTTTACCATAGCGACGTAGCAACAGGTCGCCATGTGTCAGTGGGGCCAGGTCTCGCTAGGGTGCGGTCACTGAGGTATTGCCAGGTGTCGGTTGGATACGACAGTAGTTGCAGAGGTGGCACCAAATATGATGGGCCCGAGGTAAGGACAGCGTGGAGTATGATGAGTCTTCACGATCATCGAATCTAGGCCGATCGATGGTCGTCACCACCTCACTATGGGTAAGTCGCTCGAGGTTATGTTGGTGACATAGCACCTTGTTGACATGTGTCTCGCTAACTCGATCAGAAAGGATGATCATTAGCTGGCGGTTAATGTAATCATCACAGTTAATATTAATATCTGCAAGGGTGGCGCGGTTAGTTCGATGACAGAAGGTCAACCATGAAGACTTCCCCAGGTGGCGGAACGAATGAAGGTAATTGGCCCGCATGACCCAGCTAGCTTGTATAGCCTGTTTGACTTGCTTCAACCCTGTTGATTCATGAACTAGGAAGCAAAGGTGATCAAGGTTATCTTACGATCTGATCTTTGCGATCAATTCCGACCTACCTGAAATGAATGCAAGGCATAGGGAAACACTCCACCGTCTTAGTCGACCCATCTACTGTGTCAGGATCATTCATTGGTGCAGCTTCTATCTACTCAAGGCATTCCTTTAGTCAAATATCTGATTTTGTACTTCAGAACCATGCTCGAGTGTGATCTTTGATCAGATATTTTGGGGTTCAATGGCAGTAGTTGAGCAGTTAATGCAAAATCATTTCCCTCAGTTATGCCTGAACTATAAAGGCAATTTTGTAATCTTTTCCAAGGGTTGACTCTTTCTGATTTCTCTGATATTGCTCTGCAACTCTCAGTGTAACATTCCCTGTGCCTTTGAACCGAATGATTCTCTATTTTATCCCTTTCAGCCATTGATGTGTTTGTGCATCCCTTTTGCCTCTCATTGGTGTATTGTGGAGATCTGTAACCTGCATACTGTATCTATTTCTTGCCTACTGGATAATATATAAGTGAGATTCCTCTTTCCTTGTGTTATTCAGTTGTGCTTCTTGATCTGCATGAGGTTATTAGATAAAAAAAGGCCTGTATGTATATATCCTTAGTTTCATTCTGGTTCAATAGTGCATATATGGGCAGAAATGGTCTGAACACTCTATTTTGGTGCATCACCTCCATAGTTTAGGTAGGGTAGAGTTGTTTTCTGCATCTCCTCCTTCCCCTTTTCCTTCTGAGAGTAGTTAGGTATGCCCTAATAGTAAGAGGAAGCCAGCCTTCTCCGGAGACTCAACCTCACAGTTCAAGTCCCACAGCTTGGAGGTTGTTTCCATGTTTCACTAGGTTGTCCTCGCGCATAGGCCTTGGACAAGGGTGCAAACCTAAGTGACAACAATTCTCTTTACCTAGTTCTACATCCTTTGGACAAGTATATCATACCCACAACTCCAATGTCCCTTGTTACCCCTTGTAGCCCTATGAGACCATATTAGCCCTTCTATTTCTAAAAACAAGGAACAAGTAATAACTCACAAAAAATCTTAACAAGGATTGTTGATGCCTTCTGATCTTTTATTTCTAATGACCTAAGCTTCAAGATTTTCTAGGTCTTTGGCCTCCATGGTGTCCATTTAGTACAACTCCAAAAAACACTTATTTTGGGGGTTTTATGGACAATAAAAAATGAAATCTTATTAAATGTGCTAATATTTGCATCAAACCTTCTCCTATAGTAGATGGAAACCTAACACCCCACTCTACAATTTTCCATCCAAGATTGGCATGTCCCACTCCTCTTTTCTCATTAGAATTCAATTACAAGCCTTCATTGCACTTTGTTAAGCCTTCCTTACTTGCCTAGGGCTTGCTTTTAAAAATAGCTAACTACCTTCCCCAAGATCCAAAACTAGTATTACATAGTATATAAAGGTCATTTCTTGATTCCCAAAGGCCATGGATTTTCAAGCAGGGGAAGTCAAGCCTTAGCCATTTTTATTACTGATACTCAAAATTGGACAGAAAGAATATGAAAAATAATTAATTTTTTAGATTTTCACATAATCAACACATGAAACCAAGTAACTATTCCATCAAGAATAGTAGGCATACCAATCAGACAAAGCAAGAGATCTTCCTAAAACTTGCTTTCTCTCAGTAAATCCTTTGTTTTCAATAACTGTTTGTACATGTGAATCAACCAACCCTTGGAAACGAGTTAGACAATGTTTAAATAGGCACCCCTATCCATCTTGGCCTTCAGTTCAAGCCATAACTAACCATGTTTTCTCTTTTCCAAAACTGGGCAAAAGTTGATATTGCAATTTTGCAAAATTTGCAAAGTTGTCAATAAGCAATTTCAACAACTTTTGTAATTTTGCAATTTAAGCCACAAAATTTGACCAATTTGATTTCAATCATCATAAAATGGACCAAAAATACCTAAGGGGCTCCTTTTAACACTTCTTGCCCCTTTTTAGGCATTTTTCTAAGTTTTACCTTATTGAGCAATTTTGTGCTTAACAAGACCTAGTTGTTCAAAACATGACTCACAATCAACTCTTACCTAACCACACCTCCTACAATTAACTTGGGACTTTATTTTTAGTCCTTATTTACTCAATGGTTGGTTAGACAATTTAAAAACCAAAATTTTACTTAGGGTTTCACCTTTTCCATAGGTTCTTTAGCACCATTCTCCCCCTATAAGAAGAAGCCCAAGGTACCATTGGAAAGAGGAACTCCTTGCTAATGCCATGTTTCTTAAAATTAATCTCAAAAATCCAAGTTTCTCTAGCTTCAAGTGTACCTAGTCATTTCACTAGATGCTCTTTATAAACCTTGTTTCTTGTACTCTTCTTCACTCTGGAATCCAATATCCTTTCCACTTGTGGTTGCTTCCTTTCAGGTACCTACATGTCTGAGATATCCTTGCTCATCTCCTCTTGATAGTTTGATTCATTCACCTATGGACCTTTGTAAGCAATTATGTCTTTGACATTAAATATTAGAGAGATAGCCATGTTTTTGGGCAAGGCTACTTTGTAGGCATTGGGTCCATAGTTCTCTAGTACCTTGCATGACCTAATCCTCATCATCTACAACTTACTAGATATTCCATTTTCTAACCTAGATTTTTAAAAATATATCATCACCAAGTCTTCCACTTGAAATTATAGCTCACTTCTCCCCTCATCCTTCTTCTCCTTCAATTTCTAATTTGCCTCCATCAAGATTTGCTTAACTTGATCATGTACCTCTTTCATAGACTAAAAAAATTCATCAGCATGTCCACTAATGTTTTCATGTATTAGTAGGTCTCTTAACTCCATTATTCCCCTTGTATGTGTACCATAAACTACTTAAAAAGGGCTTAACCCCATTATCCTATTCTTGCTATCATTGTAGGCAAATTTTGCCTAAGGTGTGACTTGCTCCCAACTCTGTCCATACTCCTTCGTAAGACACCTTAAGAGGTTTCCTAAGACCCTATTGATGACCTCTCTCTGCTCATCTATTTGGGAATGGTAGGAAGAGTTATGAGCTAGGTTTGTTCCCAACCTTTTCCATAGGGTCTTCCAAAAGTGCCCCATAAATTTGAGATCTCTGTCAACAACTATGCTTCTTAGTAAACCATGTATTTTGACCACCTCCATAAAGAAAAGATTGGCTATATTACTTGCATCATGTGTTGTCTTGCATGGGATGAAATGGCCCATCTTAATGAATTTTTCTACCACCACAAACACACTATCTAGCCCTACCCTATTCCTTGGCAATCCCACTATGAAATCCATGCTAATGCATTCCTAAGGCCTATTAAGAATGGGTAGAGGATGGTAGAGTCTTGCATTGGAAAAATTTCCCTTTTTCCTTTTGACATATTGCACATTGTTCCACATAGCTCCTTACATCCCTTTTCATTTTGGGCTAGTAGTAAAACCTTTCCACTAGGTCTAGGGCCTTAATAAGGCCAAAATGCCCACTCATGCTTTCATTGCGCTTCTCTTGTATGATATTCTCACTCATAGATCCCCTTGGGATGCACAACTACTAACCCTTGAACATTAACTCTTTTTACATGGTATATTTAGAAAAGTCACAATGGAAATAATTTTCAAAGTCAGTACACACCTTGTAGGCCTCTAAAAAATTAGTATCTTCCTCATATAATTCCTTGAATCCATCTAGTCCTATGCTCTACAACTTGTGCTTTTGTACTATCAGCAACCTCCTACTCAAAGCATCTTCCAATTTTTTATTGGTGCCCTTCTTATGTTTAATAGTAAAAGTATAGGACTACAAGAACTCAATCCATTTGGTGTGCCTCATACTTAGCTTCTCCTGTGAGTTAATAATTATGAGTGCTTGGTTGTTAGTGAAGACCGAAAATTCCCTAGGCAATAGGTAATGCCTCCACTTCTTAAGAGCTTGAACAAGTTCCTAGAGCTCCAAGTCATATACTGAATATCTTGTCTTGGCTCCATTAAGCCTCTCACTAAAAAATTTGACAAGCCAACCTAACCTCTTGGCTCTAAACCACCCCAACTGCTATGTTGCTAGCATCACACTCTACCACAAATGGCTTCTCAAAACTATGCAAAACCAATACTAGATGAGTTTCCACTCCTTCTTCAACCTCTCAAAACTTTCATTTGTAACCTTGGTCCATGTGAACTTGGTCTTTATGACTCCTTTTATTGTTTCATTCATTGGTGCACAAATCTCACTAAACCTCTTCACAAAATTCCTATAAAACTATTCTAGTCCGTGGAAACTTTTGACCTTAGTAGAAAATCTAGGAGTAGGCCAACTTAAGATTGTCTCTACCTTACTCTTGTCCATTTTTATATTTCCTTAGGATACTACAAAACCCAAATATACTACCTCCTCCTTCATGAACTCACTCTTCTCAAGGTTTACTATCAACTTCTCCTCTTGAAGCTTCTTCAATAATATTTATAGGTGCTTTATATGCTCTTCTTTTGTCTTACTAAAGATAAGGATGTCATCCAAATACACAACAACAAACACCCTTATATAATCTTTCAAGACCTTATTTATGACTCTCATGAAGGTACTTGGTACATTAGTAAGGCCAAATGACATTACCAACCACTCATAGAGACCCTCAGTAGTCTTAAATGCAGACGTCCATTCATCACCCTCCTTCATCCTAATCTGATAATAGCCACTCTTCAGATAAATTTTAGAAAAGTATCTAGCTGGACCTAGACAATCCATTAGATCCTTTATCTTAGGAATAGGAATCTATATCTAATTGTGATTCTATTGATTTCTCTAGAATCAGTGCACATTCTTGACTTACCTCCCTTTTTAGGTTCTAGGACAACTGTTACTACACATGGACTGATGCTCTTCTTAATCAGCCCCTGATCAAGAAACTCTTGGACTTGTCTTGAAAT
Source organism: Cupressus sempervirens (assembly GCA_028749045.1). NCBI lineage: Eukaryota > Viridiplantae > Streptophyta > Pinopsida > Cupressales > Cupressaceae > Cupressus > Cupressus sempervirens. The sequence goes on along the minus strand of CM053786.1, from coordinate 161,110,983 downwards.
TTCTTTGTTCTTATCTAGAGTCATCTTGTATGCATCTTTATTTGGAAGTGATACTCCTAGTATGAAGTCAATTTGATGAATTATGCATCTCTTTGGAGGTAGTGTTGGGGGTGCTCAATCAAAATTTTTGTCTTTGAACTGATTTAGTAACTCTTTCACTTTTATAGGTATAGGTGCTTGTGAAGTTGACTTCTACTCCTTGGACTTCACCATGATGGTATACCCTACTCCTTCACCTTCCTCTAAGTACTTGAGGAAATATTTTCCACTCATTAGCAATGCCTTAGTAGTAGCCTTCTCTACCTTATCTTCTTGCACTATGGGCTATATCCTATAGGTGACTCTGTCCTTCTTGAAAGAGTTCTTGTTTTCCTTCCCATGCTAAATTGCCTCCCTGTCATACTAACAAAGTCTTCCTAATAGTAGATGACAAGCATCCATAGGAAGCACATCACATAGGATCTTATCTTGATACTTCCCAATAGTGATGTCTACCCATACTTGTTCATTCACTAATATGTTCTGCCCCTTGTTCAACCAAGCTACCTTATAAGGACACACATGGGGAATCTTTGTTAGGCCAAGATTTTTTTACTAATTCCTCTAACAATACATTTCCAGTAGACCTTGGCTTTATGATAACCTTGCATACCTTACCTATTATCGTTCATGTAGCTCTGAATAGTGCTCTTCTCTGCTTGGGTTCCTCCCTTGCTAGCTCCTTAACCAAGACTCTCCTCAGAATCGGGTTCTCACCCTTCTCTATGTCAAGGTCCATTTCCCATTTTTTTAAATTGTCTTCCTCTTGTGTATAGGTGATCCTCTTCTCTCCATAAGATTTTAATGCCTTTTCTAGAAATCCATAGGTAGGATGCCCCAACTTACCATAGTTTTAACACTTCATATTGTTGAAGTGTGAGCCTCTACTTCTACTCCCATTTATGCCTTTGTCACCCTTATTGGATTCTCTACCTCTACTAGAGCCCCCCCTTTGACTGGTCTCACTAGCCTACTCATTCCACTTGGAATCTCCATAGCTCCTTTCTTTATTGGTCTTTCCACTAGAAGCACCTCTTGAACCACCTCTAGAGTCCTTTCCTCTAACTCTTCCTTTGGAACTTGAGTCCCATTTCTTCCTTCATTTATATTCCACTTTCCTAGCCATCTGAAAAAAGCTCTACAACATGGTGAGGTTGAACAATCTAAACTCATCTTGAATAGACCACTTAAGGCCATTTAGGTAACTTGCCATCTTGATGCTCTCTTCCTCTTGTACCCTTGACTTTAGGGCCAATTTTTGAAACTCCTCAATGTAGGTAGGCACATCAAGATCCTTCTACTTGATATTTTTCCTTTTCTTGTGAATTTGAATCTCATAATCTTCTACCAAATAGGTCACCTTTATCTTTGCTACCATAGCCTTCTAGATGGCTATTGCTTTCTTCCCTTCACTATCTTTTTCCTCTTCCACAATCTTCCATGAAGTCAATGCTTGACCCTTCAATCTTGACTTTGCAAATCTCACATTTTGAGCCTTTGTAATCTATTCACATTCAATGTAATTTTCAATACTCTCAATCTATTCTAGGATCACTTTTGCATCCATCTTTCCATGGAATAATGACACATTTTAAAGATTCTTTCCTCCAAATTCTTTGAGGGCTTTCAGGAATAGTTCTTTGTCACCAAGTGGAGGATCACATTTAGGCATTTCATCCTCCAAGCTCACCTTCCCTTTACCCTTGCTAAAAAATTTATCTTCTTTTGTTTGGGTTGCATCTTCCATCTCTTTTAGCTTATCTTTCATCTCCTATATGGCCTCATCAAGAAGCCCATTTTTCTTATGCATGATTCTTCTACTCATCTACCTCCTTAGCCAATTCTTCAGTGGTTACCATCTTTGAAGATCCAATCATTTATAGGAATACATCATAGCACAACAAGCCATAATCTTATGGGTACTTTGATGGGGAGTTTCTTCACTCTAGATATTTTCTACTCTAACAAGGCTACTCTTATCCTATCTAGGGTTCCTAGCCCAACCCTAACCTAGAGGAATCTCTTACAATCCTCTCTTACCAAGAAACTCACCAATCAACTTAGCTTTCACTCCTACTCACTCCACAACCCCTACTACACATCATTTTACCTAGTGAACCAAAAATCCACCCAAATGCATTCAAAGGGTCAAAATCAAGTTTGCACCATCTTTTTATGGTTCTTGATGCTCTTCACTCCATTTTGCATCATTTGGGTATGTCTATCATACCCACAACTTCAATGTGCCCTATTAGTCCTTGTAGCCCTAAGAGAGCCCCTATTAGCCCTCCTAAAAAACAAGGAACATGAAATAACTCACAAAAAATCTTAACAGTTCTTGTTGATGATTTCTAAAATTTTATTTATAATGACCTAAGCTTGAATATTTTCTAGGTCTTAGACCTCCCTGATATTTTTATAGTATGGCTCCAAAAAATCCTTATTTTGGGGGTTTTATGGGAATTGGCAATAAAACTCTTACAAACTGCTCTAATATTTGTATTAGACCTTCTCCTCTAGTCTATGGACACCTAACATCCTACTCTACCATTTTCTAGCCAAGATTGGCATGTGTCACTCCTCTATTTTCATTAGAATTCAATTATAATCCCTCATTGCACCTTGTTAAGCTTTCCTTAGTTTCCTAGGCCTCACTTGTAAAAATAGCTAACTACCTTCTCTAACCTCCAAAACTAGTATTTACATAGTATACAAAGGCCATTTCTTAATTCCCAAAGGCCATGGAATTTCAACCATGTGTAGTGAAGCCTTACCCATTTTTTTTATTGATACTCAAAAATGGAAAACAAAAATATGAAAACTAATTAATTTTAAAAAACTACTCAAATTTACATTTAAGATCTAATCAACCTTGTACAAAATCAACAAATGAAACCAAGTAACTATTGCATCTAGAAAAATAGCACACATGTTGTGATGTGGAGCCTAATTAGACTCAGAGGTTTATTCTATGCAATTTTCTCCTCATCTTATTTCTATGGGGGTTTGGGGGTAGTGCCCCCAAGATGAGTTCAAGGAACAGTGCCCCTATGGGGTCTTAGGGTAGCACCCTAGGTGAGCTTCCTGGGGAAATATAGTGGGAGTCATTAGCAAGTATGTACAAGGCCATATATTGCACATGTAATGGGAGTCATTAGCAAGTATATGAGTCATCTAGGGCTTGAGCATTGGAATGAAGTTAAATAAATTCTTAGATATTTGTGAGGAACATTTAGTAAGTGTCTACATTACGGGGGCTCTACTATTGATTTTCAGGGCTATGTTGACTCAAATTTGGTAGGGGATGTTGATACTAGGTGGAGTACTACAAGTTATGTATTTACTATTGGTGGGGCAGTAGTAAGATGGGTTTCTCAATTAAAGAAGGTTAATTCTTAATCCACTATAGAGGTAGAGTATGTTACTAATACAAAGGAAACCAAGGAGATGATATGGCTTTAGTTCTTCATGGATAAATTGGGACATCCGTAGAGAGATACTTATTTGTTCATAGATAGCTAGAATGTCATTCATGTTTCAAAGAATTTAGCTCTACATTCAAAGACAAAACACATATAGTTGTTGTACCATTTCATTCGGTTAGTTTTGGATGATGGAAAGTAAAAGATAGAGAAGATACATATAGATGATAGTCTAGTAGATATGTTTACCAAGATAGTAAAAGGGAGAAGAGGAACTCATCTTCATCTTCGGTTGGTCTTCTAGACTGAAGAGAATAAAAGAGCAGAAAAGTCAAGGGTGGTTTGATATTCTAGCGAGAGCTATAGGTTTAGTAGTGATATGGTTAGTCTCCAAGTGGGAGGTTATTGTTATGAAGTTTGATCAATCTCCAAGTGGGAGATTGTTGTGATGTGGATCCTAATCAAAGGTAGAGTTTTATTTGTCACAGTTTGCTCCCCATATTATTTCAACGAGTGTTTGGGGATAGTGCCCCTATGGGGTCCTGGGGTAATGCCCCAGGTGTGCTCCCTATCACAATATAGGGTAGGGTCAAGGGAAAATGACCCAGCAGGAGTTTCTAGGGGTAGAGCCCCCAAAGCCAAAAATGACCTTATATTGTAAAAGGTGTCGGGTGCTATTTTTTCTATTGGATGACTTACTCTAGCCCTAATTTTGTGAGTGGTGAAAAGCTTGTACAAAAAGGCTTAGGGTTAGGTATTTCATAATGTAATGATGATATTGTAGCTTCTTGTAGTGGTATTGAGCTGTAAGGGATTATGGATTGTAATCACTAGATAATAATAATATTGAACTTGTTGTTGGTGGATGTAGCCCAGGGATCAGGTGAAGCAAGTTAAATCTTCTTGTCTTGTGTTCTCTTCTATGGGTAAAAGTACAAAGTTGTGTCACCTTTTAGGTTGACATATCAAAATGACTAAATTTGAGTATTTATATCTTAACATCAATTTTTTCCAATCATATGATCTAGATAAATTCATGTTTATTAAATTGGAAATGTCTATTAAATGCATGTTTTACACTAGTTTATATCCAATTACTAAAGAAATAAAATTATTTCAGAAAAGTGGTGTTTCAATAACTCTTACTATCTTTTAAGATAGTTTTTTAATAACATATAAACACCATTTTATAGATCTTAGAGTCAAGAATATTCTCATGTAGATTTTATAGTGTTTTAATTAGATATAGTATATTGTAATTAAAAAATTCTACAAGCATGCATTTTAACACTCAAAAAATGTTGAGTTTGGCAAAGAAAAAAATATTAGATCATATTAAAAAAAATTAAAAATTATATAACATTCTAGAGGAGAGAGTCCTCTTTAAAAATGTATAATTTTTCTCTATGTTAGAATAGATTTGTTTTGAACAATGTGATGGGAGATGAGAACTATCGATTTCAGGTGAGATGAAATTTGAATCATTATAAAAGAGAAAATATATGTCTAAAGCTCATTTTTATTTTTAATTATTCTAGCTATATATGTTATCTATAACATAGTCTAAGATCAAAGGGAAATAAGTTTATTTCCATATAGTATTGTGGTATGAACTAGACCCCTAATTTTCAGTACCTAAAAAATTAACTATAAATATTAGGAACATATATCAATTCTTATCCCAAATAATTATTTAAAATTATAATCCTAAAATTCATTCATTTCTACACATTTCATTAGTTTATTTTATTTTTAAATTCAAAATCATAATACCAATTTTATGTCATTGAAGGTGAACAATTATACTTTTATTAGCCTTTTCCTTTACAAAAGGGTGACACAGATTTGTGCTTTCACCACTATGTGATCTATTATTTTATGATATTAGTTATATTTTCATGTAACTATTATTTCTATCTAAGGTTAATCCTAACAACACCAATCAGATCTATTATTTTATGATATTAGTTATATTTTCATGTAACTATTATTTCTATCTAAGGTTAATCCTAACAACACCAATCAGAAAAAGCATAAGATCTTCCTAAAACCTATTTTTTGTCAGCAAATCCTTTGTTTTCACTAACTTTTCATACATGTGAATCAACCAACCCTTGGAAATGAGTTGGAGGTTATTTAAAGAGGTTCCCCCATCAATCCTAGAATTTAGTATGAGCCATAGCTACCCATGTTTCCTCTTTTTCAAATCTAGGCAAAAGTTGCTATTGCAATTTTACAAAAATTGCTATTGTAATTTTGCAAAAATTGTAAAGTTGTCAATGAGCAATTTTGACAACTTTTGCAATTTTGCAATTTAAGCCACCAAACTTGACTAGTTTGATTTCAATATTCATAAAATGGACCTAAAATAACTATGTACCTCCTTTGAACACTTCTTTCCCCTTTTTAGGCATTTTTCCATTTTTTTCCTTATAGAGCAATTTCTAGCAACTTTGTGCTTAACGAGACCTAGTTGTTCAAAACATGACTCACACTCAACTCTTACCTAATCACATCTCCTATTCTTAACTTGGAGCTTTATTTTTAGTCCTTATTTACTCAATGTTTGAATAGACCATTTACAAACAAAAATTTGACTTAGGATTTCACCTTACTCTTAGTTGCTCTTGCACCACTATACTTGTTAGATATGCCAAAAGGCAACATGCTCCCAAGAAAATCATTGAAGATCAGTATAAAGGCACAATGAAAAGGAAAAAAAAAAAGGTAGATGTTTTATTACTGCGTTTGAACCTAGAACTATTAAAAATGCATTAGAAAATGAAAGCTAGATTGAGGCAATTAATGAAGAGATTGATAAGATTGAAAGGAACAAAATTTAGACTCTTGTTCCTAGACACAAGGACAAAAATGTAATTGGCACAAACTGGGTATTCAAAAACAAGTTGAATGGGAATGAAGAAGTTTCAAGAAACAAGGAATGATTAGTATGCAAAGGTTATTATCAAGAAGAAGGTGTTGCTTATGGAGAGACTTTTGCTCCTATTACAAGACTAGAAGGTCTTAGAACACTACTTTATTATGCTGCTCATAAAGGATTCAAATACATATTAGATGGATGTAAAGTCAACTTTCTTGAATGAAATCCTAGAAGAACAAGTCTACATTGAGAAATCTGAAGGTTTCATAGACCCTAACAAAAGGGGTATGGTTTGCAAACTATAAAAAGTTTTATGTGGTGTCAAACAAGCCCCTAGAGCTTGGTACGAAAGATTGCACAATCATCTAGTAAATATTGGCTTTCAAAGGAAAAATAACAACTATAGTCTATACATTATTCAGATAAGAAGATAGTGCTAGCAGAAATATTTGTAGATGATACATTATTCACTGGACATGATGATTTATGCAAATTTTTTTCTAAGGAAATGAGTATAGAATTTGAAATATCAATGTTTGGAGAGATTAAATTCTTTGTTGTCTTGCAAATTCAATAGAGGAAAGATGGTATCTACATTACTCAATCAAAGTACATCAAGGAGATATTGAAGAAATTTGGAATCGAAGACTCCAAACCAGTTGGAAAACCTATGTCTACTAGAGATAAGCTTTCCAAAAATTATGATTCCAATGAGGTAGATCAGACTACATATATATCAATGATTGGAAAACTTTAGTACGTGGTACACAAAAGACCTAATATTGCATTAGCAGTTTGTATGGTGGTAATATTTTCTGCTAATCCAAAACATAACTATATGATGGTAATAAAAAGAATCATTAGGTATCTAAAAGGCACTGAAGATTATGGTCTATGGTATAAGAAAGGAGATAACATTGAATTGAAATCCTTCACTTATGCTAATTGGGCAGGAAGTATTGATGACAGGAAAAGCACTAGTGGTGGAGCATTCTTTCTTAGAAAGAGGCTAGTGTCTTGGACAAGCAACAAACAAAATTGCATCTCCCAGTCCACAATAGAAGCATAATATGTTTTAGAAACAATTAATTATTCCAAAATTATTTGGTTCAAGCAATTGATGGTAGCTATGAAGAAGAAATCAAGGATCCGATAGTTATCTTCTATGATAACATCAGTGCACATTGCAATAAAATATCATTTTCTGAGAGAATTAGTGAAAGAAAAGGAGGTAAGATTGGAATGTGTAAATACAAAAGAATAAATTGTAGACATATTCACCAAGCCATTACCTAAGGATGAACTTTTTTATCTAAGAGGTAAGCTAGCGGCCATTCCCCTATTTGAAGCTCACTAATCAAATATTAGTGATGTATCAACTAAGCACTTTGAAGATCAGACAAGTTGATGCAGTATTGTCAAAGAAGATTGCATATGAATAAGTATGTTTTTGTCTTTGGCACAAGTTTTAAAAGAGGGAGACTTTTCTTTCATATCACATAAATTTTGTATCAACACAAAGAAGGAGAATTTGTTGTCAAAGGGAGAAATTGCAATAAGAGAAGCAAAGAATAATTCTAAAGAAAGAGATTGATGTCAAGGGGAGTTCTCATGAATAGAGGGATTTCTCATGGATGAGAATCAAATTGAAACTAAGGATATTATCCTTACTTATATTTTTCTCTAAAATTTCATTGTAACATGACATGTCGTGTTGCCATCAATGCCAAAGAGGGAGATTGTTGAAAACAATTATGCAATTGTATGTTTTCTTTGATGTTACACAAAATTTCAAGCCTTACCCACAAAGTCAATGATTGCCAAGCTCACTCAAGCATTGAAGATAATTTCCTATGTATGTTGAGCATTCCAATTATAACCAAGTTTAGAGTTCATTCTTATCAAACTCACTCGGGCATTGAAGGAAGATCATGTGTTAATCAAATTCACTCGGTTACCAAAGGAAAGTTGGCATGGATCCTAAGTTGACTAACTTTACTCAGTTACCAAAGGAAAGTTAGTCCAAAATTAGTATTGACTAAGTTGGGTTGGTTAACAAAGAGTTTCACTAAGTTGATTGAGTACTTTATTCTATATTAGCCAGCTGGAAACATATTGAGTCTAATTGATTTATTAGTTAATTCAATCTGACTTAAGGGATGAAAATTGTTTGATTAAAAGTGTATTCAAGATGACTTGACAAGATTATTCATATAAGTATAAGGTCAAGTTGAAGATTGAAATGAGGAAACATGGGATTGAGGGAGATAAATTAAGGAAGCGAATTGGAAGGATATTAGAGTATCCAAGTGGAATAAGCTACAAAGAATATTATGATTAAGGAGGATCAAGTATTTTGAGATCTAAAATCAGCAAAGATAGTTGCATCAAAAATTAGGTCAAGTCATTGTTACTCTATAATAATTATGATAGTGAATCAAATCTCCTAATAGTGTTAGCCTAACAACTATTTGGTATATCCTCTAACAAGGTGGCATTTCTAGATTGAAGTGTTTGAAGACCTCTAACAAGGCTACTCCTAGTAGGGTGAACTAAATCCTCTAATAGGTTCACACCTAATAGTGTGTTTTTTAACCTTTAACTAGGTTGGCTCCTAGTAGGGCTCACTTCAAAAGAGTCAAAAATAGTAACTAGTTGCAATTGGTGGTTTTCCCGAATTGGGTTTTCATGTTAAATATTGGTGTCTCTTGTGTTCTTGTTATTTTCTTTATATTTCAACAACTAAGTTAAGTAAGGTTAAACACATTTAAATATCTTAAGATCTACATGTTTAGTGCTAACTAAGTAATAGTAATATATTTAGTGTTAACTGAGCTACAGAAAAGAAAAAGAAAAACTATTTAGTGCTCGCTAAGTTATAGCAAGTTATTGGTTTTATATTGTGTTGACATCTTAAAGGAATTTTTGGAATTTCTTTTGTGGTATCCAATTCACCCCTCCCCTCTTAGATAATTATTTTCATTTCCAACATAGAGGACTGATAATTCTATGTCTTGTGGATTTTGTTATTTTGAACATTTATGAGGAGAAAATTGTGCATTCTTTGTGGAAGAAGTTGGGAGATATTTATTATGGAAAATCCTTGGTACTAATAAGCTCTTCTTGAGAAAAAAGTTGTACTCTTTGAAGATGGATGGAGGAATTACTATGGTAGGTCATTTAAATGTGTTTAATATGGTGATTCGATAACTGATATCTATTGGTGTGTCTCTAAGTAAAGAAGAGCATTGCATGTTACTAATGTTCTTATTACTTAATTCATGGGATCATATTGTGATGGTTATTGGAAGTACAACCACCCAATTGAAAATGGATGATCTGGTTGGTGTACTTATGTTAGAGGAGATGTAGATGAAATATTTTGAGGTGGATAAGGAGGTTTTCATCATTCGAGACTGGGTGAAGGACAAAAGAAAGAAGGACATGAAGCCTGAATGTTCTAGAAGAAGTCCAAAGAAAAGTACTCAAATTGCAAGAAAAATGGTCATATCAAAAAGGATAGTAAAGATAAGAAGAAGATGAAGAAAATGAAGAGTTCTTATGATTCTGAGTCTTCTTAAAGTGATGATTAAGTTCCCAACATTTTTTCTTTGGCTATTCGATCATCAAAATTTGATGATGACTTGTTAGAGTGATTTAATCTTCACATGGAAGATGTTTGTTATGATGCCATGTGTGACTCAACAACATTGTATAGTGGGATTTTTTGGCAGTGACATAAATGCCACATGTGTCTCAATAGTACAATTTAGTGCAAGTTGTTGGAAGTGATGTAGATTCTTTGATTAGCGAATAATCTTCATTGGTATTGTAGATGTTGAAGGGTGAGATTCTAATGTTGCAGAAGGATCTTTTCACATTTGTTGAAGTATAGTTTGGAGATGTTAATCTTCATGTGACTGAAGATATTGACATCTTAAGGGATTGACAGAGCCTTTGATAAAGATGTCAATTATGTTTTCATTTAACATATTATGATATTTTAAAATGGAGTATGTAATCTCTCTGGTCAAGATTGTTTAGATCATGTTATAATGATTATGTTCCTAAGGCCATGGTTGGAAATTTGACATGTTAATCTTTGTTTAAGTTTCTTTATATTGAGTATATTGATCATTTGCTTGATAATTGATGATATTACAATGTTGTATTTAGAGTTGGCATAGATTTTTTAGTTACATGTGCTCATGAATACCTAGAGACTATAGTGATATTATTTAATAGATTCATATTAGACTAACATTACCTATATAGTGGGAGCTTCTTAGTGTATATGTAGAAGATTGGCTTTGATATTTAAGACTATAGTCAGAGGTTGTATAAATGTTGTTTCTTATGAATTAATGTTGTATACCTTGGAGGTATGTGGTCGTGTTAAGTACCTCTCTAGATATGAGTAGGTCCTCATCAAGTGGGATATTGTTAGGAATGACTTAGACTATACAATGCTCAGAGTACAGTGAGGAAACTTTGGGTGCACCATATGATGGAGGAATATTCTCAAGGTGAAGGGAGTGTCTCGAGGCAAGGGAAGAGTCCTGAGGTGAAGGAAATATCTTGAGGCAAAGAAATGTTCCTGAGGCGAAGGTAGATTCTAGAGGTGAAGGGGGTGTTTTGATGCAAAGGGAGTATTTGAGGCAAAGGGAATGTCTTGAGGCAAAGAAAGATTCCATAGGTGAAGGGAGTGTCCCAAGGCGAAGAGATAATTGTAAGGTAAAGAAAGATTCTTGAGGTGAAGGAAGATTCTAAAGGCAAAGTGAGTGTCTAGAGATAAAGGGAATGTCACTAAAGGTGCCCACATCAATGAAGGCATCTACATCACTAAAGGTGTCCAAGTGACTAAAGGCATTTGAGTGACTAGAGGCATTTGAGTGACCAAAGAAATGTGATACCTGAAGGAGTGACCATCAAATGGATGATTGACCATTGGATGGATGAATTCCAAGGCTTCCAATAACTAATATGTTTTTTGACAATTAATACACCAAATTCCATAACAAGTTGTAGAGTGTATAAATATTTGTGGGATTATTTACAAATGGAACAGGCTGAAATGGTGAAAGTCAAGTTCATTGTACAGACAATGTGAGCATGTATAAGAAACCAAAGTTTATTGTATGTAAATTTTTACTATAATGCAAATTTTCTCAGGGATTTTTGTGTGGTGGGTTTTTTTCCCGAAAGGGTTTCCCACATTTAAATTGGTCTCCTATTTTTATCTTGTGTCCATCATATTTTTAATGGTTTTGGTTTTCTTGAGAAACATCACAATGTTGATGAAGTGGCTTTGAAATCTTTCTTATTTCCCTTGTAAATTGGCATTAGGAAGGTCTTTCCACATGTAGCTTTCCTTACATGGACAAACAACATTACATAGCACCATTACAATTTGTTTAGAATATTTATATCCTATTACTCATTTTCCTCTCATCTGTTGTGCATATGAAGGTCAATCCATAGATGCACTTCATGTCTATGATCTCTATTTAATCTCTTATAGAAATCCTTGCTCCAATTCCTATGCTTCAAATTCACCATTGTCTAAATGTTCTCTCAAAAATATCATTGAAAGACAAATGTGTATGTGTATTATATGGATTTACCTACAATCTCTCTCAAATGGTTGATAATGTTCTTATCTATGGCTACAACATCAAAAGTCATATTTTTATTATGCATCACCATCCATGTTATGACTAAATTGCCACAACTATGATGTAGTGAAAATGAGAGTAGAGAAAATAGATCAAGGGGTGCCCACCCACAATTTAGAGGAAGCACAGAGAAGTTCTTTTGTTCCTATAGGCCATTATTTTGACAAAAATTTATACCATGCCAAATTATGACTTTTTTGTAGTTGAAATAATAAAATTTTCCTCTTCAATTTCAACCTACTAGACCAAGTGCCATGGTTTCTATGGAACATCCCAAATAGTCAGCATTAGTATATAGAGTAATGTACCCATATTGGCTCATTTGTAGCATTAGTTATTCTTGGTGCAAAGTAGGATTAGCTATTCTTGATGTAAAGTTGAATCTTTGTATCTTTTGGCAATATCAATTTTTACAATCTTAGTTAGCATCAATATATTGAGTGACACCCATACAAGCCCATTTGTCGGATTATATGTACTTCGTGTGAAGTTGGATCTTTGTATATATTTTTAGTATCAATTTTCACAATCTTAGTTATAATTTATATCATTTGGACTTGAATTTATGAAGTTGAGCTTTGATATATTTTGGCAATATCAATTTTTCTAATCTTACTTGTAATTTATATCATTTGTGCTTTCATTTATGAGGTGGAGCTTCAATATATTTTGACAATATTAGTTTTATCAATCTTATTTATAATTTATATTATTTGTGCTTTCATTTATGAAATTGATCTTCAATATAATTGTTAGTGTTTCTTTGAAAACTATTTTATTTTATGTTATCATGAAATTTGATGGAACTAGCACCCATTTATAACTTTGCTTCCTTGTAATTTCATGAATTTAAATGTCATGTTTGTTATCGTATAATCATCCTTTCAATTGATATATTTTTTGTATGCTTAATGGGTGTATTTATTTTGAAGTTCAACTAGCAGCCATTTGTTAAAGAATTGGTTACAATATTTTTATTTTGTAAATTGTTATACAAAGTTTTGCCAATCCTTTTTCCATTAGAGGATATTCTATACTTTAGTTGAAGAAGGATTCAAAGTACTAAGCTAAAATCTTATCCAATTACTAAGCTAAAATAAGTCTCTTGTATAGGAACTTTATGTCCTTTGTCAAAGGGAAAACCCAAATTAGTTTATAGTATAAGATGTGAACATGAATATATATATGTATATTTCTTAATTTTTAAGATTTTTTATTTTCAACCATGGAGCCTCTACTCTCTTCCTCTATGATTTTTGTGACCCTCTACCTTCCACTATTTGACACTTTCTCTACCATTTTTCATAATAAATATCTAAAAATCATAATTGTAATCATCAATGAACTTATCTTTCTAATGAAAGTATTTGGATAAATGAACTAGTGACTCTATTTCCATTATCTAATACATGTTTTTTCTTTTAAAATGTGTGAGAATATATACCCTATGATTCAAGTATATATAGGACCCAAAGGGAAGCTAAGGGCCCATTTGTAAATGAGGGTACAAGTGGAATATGAATATATATATTTTTAAAATTTTGAGCTCTTTGTTTGGATGCACTAATTCAAAATTGGAATAGCAATAAAAATTTAATACGTATTCAAATTTTGGCCCAAAAACAAGCATTTTTTATTTTAGCTAAATTGGTGGAATTGGAATACGTATTCCTATTTGAATTTTTTTAATTACAAAAAACAAAATTTTTTGAGTTTGTGAATTCTATATAAAAATTTTGGTGAGCCAAACTAGGAACACTTAACCCCATTGTCTATTTGAGAATAAGTACTCCTATTCACATTTTTATATCCTCACAACCAAATGGGCCCTAAATGCGTCATGCCAAATAAGATTAACTTTTCAAGGTAGTACCTATTTAAGTATGATGGTATTTATGTCTTTGATCTTTAACAACTAGTCAAATTTATCCACACACAACTCCTCCTAATGCACCATAGGCAGGAACTAAAGCTGCACCCAACCCTTATTTTTAAATTTTTTAAGATGCCTAATTTTCATAATAAAGTTTTTATATTATATAAGGTCAAATTAAAACATTTATTTTCCTCATTGATAATCAGTTTCATTTATTTATGTCTTATTTTAATTTAAACATACATTTACTTTTTTGATGGGTTCTCATTATATGAATCATTATAATGTCATTCTCAAAATTTGTTACAATAATGATTTATTTATTTTAGATAGTGTTTTAATTAGTTTGATTTAATAGAAAATAATTTTTCAGAAGTATAGTATTTCAATTTTAAGATATAATTCTTCTATTTGTAGTGAATTATAGATTATAACTTTAAAAAATTGTTAGATTATTTTAGAAGAAAAATCATCAAATTCATATGAAATAGAATAAGCTCTCTATCTTGCCTACACAAAAACAACTATGTTTGAATTTTTGAATGGTGGGTTGAATAGTATTAGTAAACTAAAAATCCTATAAAATTTGCCACAATGAAAAGTTCAATTGCATTTGGAAATGTCTGAGGTAGACTAGGAAGTAAAGCAAAACAAAGAAGGGATGAAGGAAAAAAATATAAGAAATAGTGCGAAGGAATAAGGCAAAGGAATTTCCCACCAAGTACAAACTAGCTTAAAGTAGAAATAAGATTCAATTATGTCAAATGGTGGATGGCTTTAAGAAAGAGAGAATTGGAATGACAAAACAAATAATTACAAAATTAGAGAAAATCATAGTTTTTTCTCCACATGAGGAACTTGGAAAATAAAAGAAAATTAATAGGGGTGTAGTGCCTACCCTCATTCACATCTTTTCTGGATATTATTATTATTATCAAACTATGATAGACTAGTTTTATGTTGATGGATTAGTGGTATTGTTTTGACACTATAAAACATTATGTTATGGATTCAATGGTTATATGATGAGATCATTTAGATTTTACATTTCATGCATACATGATGATCATTATACTGTTTTTAGTTATTATTGATGATTAGATGGATGGTTTATTATCTTATGTGTTTTATTATGGATACTTACCCCATACTTGCATGTGTATGGTGTGCGTGTTTTCTTATTGTATGGCATTTTTGATGTGGTTAAGGGAGGGAGTCATAGTCACTTGCTTAGTCGGGATCTACACAATTCACCACTTCCTGCCATTGTCTGTTTAGCTTAGCATTATAAATATTGTATGTACATGCATGGTTTTTTTGTAGGTTGCAGGTACCAGGTATCGACTTCCCTGAATTGCCAGGATGAGCGTACCCTATTATACTATCTCAATGATAAGAGGAGGGAGATAAATTCTCAAGTCCAAATCCCAAACCTTTAAGCCAATTGTCCTAGTCAGGTAGGACAAGTACTTGGATATTTTACCCACTGAATGTGTCGGATGACATAATTTGTGATTTTTAATCCTTTAGACTGATTTTGAGTGATTTGCTCTATGATGGGTTTTCATATTTTATTCTTGGAGGTCTATGGTGAATTTTCTATTAATTAAGTCTTAATAAATAGATTTAATTAATAAATTAATTATTTGAGAAAATTAATATAAAATATCATGTTATTTGATATTTTGATTGTAATTAATTAAATGTGAATTATTGAGGAAAAATGAATTAAATAAAAGAAAATTAGAAATTAAAATTAATAATAATAATAAAATAATAATAAAGTAATAAATAAATAATAATAATAAAAGTTATAAAAGTTAAAATGGAAGTTAGAAATATTTAAATAGAAATTATATAAAAAGTGAATTGGAGTTATAAGCTTGCATGGGAGTTAGCGCACTTCTCTATTTCTCAAGTGTCAACAACACGGGGGTTAGTGCATCAATTAACCACATGGTGTCTACAACCCTATGGCTCATCTTGAAGGTTGGAAAAGACCCATGCTTAGTTGGTGACACCTTCCAGCTGTTTCTAGAAGCATTCTAGATGTTTCCTGAAAGCTCTTTATATTCAGGCATTCATAGAAGCTTAGACATAGCGTTGGGAGAGCAATTGGAGCATTGGAGGACTCAAAAATTTTGAAGAAGGGAGGAGCTTGCTCTGCAGATTTTCTGAAGAAGAGCGATATAGCATCAGAATCCAGGTAGATTCTTGTGATTTTACTTATGCTATTTTTGTATCATGCATTCCTTGTCTTCTTCGTGTCTTCCATATGTCTTCTGAGAAGTTTCATACTTTTCTCAATGTGGGTAGATTAATTTTATTGGAGAATTTTATATGCATTCTATAATGAAAATATTTTATTCTTAATTGTAGATATAATCTTTGTGGAAAAGAAAAGAAAGAGACATACATGGTTATATGTTCAGATCTGCATATATATATATATATATATATATATATATATATATATATATATATATATATATATATATATATATATATATATATATATATATATATATATATATATATATATATATATATATATATATATATATATATATATATATATATATATATATATATATATATATTATGATAAAAACCACAGCAAGAGTTGGGGGGGGGGGGGGGTTAATTGATGTTAATGTTATTCAAAATAAAAATGTTATGTTAAAACGTTTATAAACAATCGATTCACATTGCTATATAATATGGTGTCAATCGAAATTGTTAAATCGATTTTATGAAAACGTATTTACATATGTATATATATGCGTGCGCGCGCGTGTGTGTAATATGTAAATATGTTATTTATAAATTTAAGTTATCATTATTTGATCAATGACTTATATTGATGCTTTATTTTCATAAAGGTGACTCTTTAATAATTTTCAACTATTTAATAATTTAATTGTTTTAAATTATTAAATAAAGAATTGATAGTTTGGTGGGGAATGTATCAAACAAATGTTATTAATTGGAAAATGGATTTTTAGTTCTAATAAGGAAAACTTTTATTTATCCAAAAACAATATATGTGTTCCTCCATTCATTCTTCAGACTTGGAAACTTAAACTGAGACCTCCACATTTAAATTCAAGTTGTAAAACCAAAACATGTGTTTACATTGTGTATTCTTTATGCTATTGTTTTGGGTTTTGGGTTGACTAGTGTTGACTAGTATAGGGCGTCTACCAGAGGCTTGGGGGTTATGTGATTGTGGTGACATGATGATGTTTTAATCTTGATCTTTATAAACCCAACCATGGTTATGTGATGGAATGCTCTATGTACTGGTTGTGATTACTGATTGTAATAGTTGAGATTCTTATGTATGAGACACTTGACTTAACCATTATTTTGGTCATCAATCAGTTATCCTTGGTTTATTTTCTAGTCGCCATGATGGGAGTGTAATGTGGATTTATTTTGATGATGTCATGATGTGACATGTTTGACTCAACCATTTTTAGAGTCTTCGATCAGTATGATTGAGATATATATATTTTTTTGGTTATTGAGAACCATTGGATATTTGATTATCAGTGATACTTCAGTTGCCAATAGAGAGCTGTTGTGTTCATGATTTTCTATGGATGTTAGCTCATAGAGATTTGATGCTTTTATGCATATTTGATGATTTTATGGATTACCTTTAGTAATTTTGAGATTTATGAGTCTATGAGCATTAGGGTAGGATATCTGCATATAGTGACAAGAAGTGTCTTGCATTGGGGGCCGGGGCCCTAAGAGGCTGCCAGGGTAACTCATTGTAAGTTGGATTAATAAGTGATAACATTCACACCTAATACTAACTGAATGAACCTAAAAAGATAAGTGTTTTGTTCTCGCCCATGCCTTGAGTGCTTGTACAAGCTAGGATGGGAGTAGTGAGACGCATGGTTGCGACCTTGCATTCCGTAGTATGCCTCGTCAGTATGAGAGGATACTAGTGGCCACATGAAATTAGTATGGACTTGTGGAGTTTAGCTAACTACCAGGGTAACTTGTACGTGATAATTGCGATGACACTTTCCCACTTGCATAGTAGGTTCCTACATGTCATTGTGTGCCTCTGGGATTAGATGTCAGATTTTGTGTTTGGAACCTTTGAGTTAGTATACTTTTAGGATTCCTGGACTTATAGAGATATGTGCTATGTGATTTTGATAGCCTATTTGGGACTTGAGATTATCTCCTTAGCACGGTGGGAGTGGACCACTTAGGTACCACGCGGTCAGGTGGTAGTGTATTTTCCACTCTTATCATTTTGAGATTCATTGAGACATCGTGGCTGATGCATCCTTCATGATGGTGGATATGTATCCTTTTTCATTGATGATTAGCATATGTTAGATGATGTTATCTTATGCTTTTATTTGCATGTTATATTACTTCTATATATGATGTTGTATTTATTAGGAGTGACATTCCTACTATGTAATATCGATGATCTCTTCGGTGATTTGGAATGTTACGCATGGAGGGATGGCTAGGATCCATGATGATCTAATGATGCTAATGACGGTTGGGAGGAATTGTGCACTTAGTTTATTATGTTTGATCTTTATGATGGATGTATATGACTTCTATGAAGATGTATCATGTGATTATATTTACTTTGATGTATCATGGATTAGAATAGGATGATGTACCTTATTCTATGTATGTATATTTTTTGAGCTTGTCATACCCTGTGACATGTACAGTGGATGAATGAGCATTTGAAATGTAATGTATAAACATTAGACTTATCATTATTATTTCATGTGGATGTTGTACTAGATGGATTCATGTATGTAATTCAACGTTAAGGGATCTTAAAGAATGTAATATGTTATGTATGTTATGTTTACTCTCAGATGGACAATGCTATTGCTTTTGTTATTGTGCCTAAGTTATATGTGATGTTTACTATCATGAAAAAAAAAATTTGTTTCTAGACTTAGTAAAATTCTAGGTTAATTCTTTGGATCCCTTGGCGAGGCATTACATTTGGTATCAGAGCCCGAGTTTCTACATTGGGAGCTCTGGGTATTTTGGAACAACTAGGACTATGAACTATTAAGTATAACTTTCCAAACTTGATCTAGGTGAATTGAAACAGGACTCAAACTGTTACTTGAATAATTTTTTTATACTTCAACACTTAGTTTCAAAACTGGAAATTTTCCTTAAACCTAGACATAAAACTGAACTTAGTACCTTGTACTGTTGTAGGATGGTATCTGGGACTAGGTCTTCTATTAGAGGCCATGGTAGAGGCCATGGACGTGGCAGAACTATCAGTGTCCATGAGTTTGCCTATGAGGGATCGGCTCATGTAGAGAGTAGGGAAGAGCACTCTAGTAGGCAGCAGGAAGAGAGCCATAGAGAGGACCAAGCTAAGTCTAAAGAGGTCGATTTGAGGTAGATGATGCAGACTATTCTAGAACATCTACCTCCTATTCAAGAATAGCCTAAAGTGCATCAGACAGAACAAGAGCATAGACCCAGATCTAGAAGTCCTCGGAAGGAACATCAGAGGTCCATTGTGTCCACTCAGATGAAGGATCTTTCAAGATCCAAGGTTAAGCCTTTCAATGGACAAGGTTCTGGTTATGTGGCCGAGCAGTGGCTTATTTCTCTCGACACAATTTTTTGCCATGCCGGAGTTCGACAACAATGTTAAGGCAAGGTTTGCGATCACTAATCTAGAGAATTTTGGGGCCACTTGGTGGATGATTGAGGAGAAGAAGTTGGGTATCGATATGAGCAGTGTTACATGGGAATTATTCCTAGAGAATTTCTGTGAACGATTCCTACCAGAGGAATGGAAACAACAAAGGGCTGATTAATTTCATAATCTCAGACAGTACACTTTTTCAGTGATCGAGTATGAGCGTAAGTTTTATGAGCTTATGTCCTTTTTAGGGTTCAGTGAAAATTCAGCTCAGTTGACACAACATTTTATTAGGGGTTTGAATAACCGCATTATTGGGGGAGTTAAGGTATTTGAGCCAAAAACCCTCAAGGATACGGTGCATCGAGCTATCTTTGTTGAGAAAAGTGTCAACCTTGGTCAAGGTGGTTTTGTAGGAGTGCCAGCGACATCAGGATCTAAAAGCAACTGCAATTTAGGTGGTAACAAGAAGTTTTCTTTCTCTAAGGGGAAACAATATCAACAACAGTCTCAACAGACATAGCAACAAAAGGGCTCAAATTCTCAAGCTCAAGGAGGTGGCAAAAGTTCTAACACCAAGAACAATCGCAGTGCTCAACGCAATAAACAGAATCAGTCCAATTAGCCAGCTCAGAGTAGCCAGTCTTTTGTGAGCAGGAACAGTCGTCAGCAATCAAATGTACCACCTATGGGAAGAGGTTCTGGCAAAAATACGGAATGCTTTTCATGTGGTCAGATTGGACATTATGCAGCTCAGTGTCCTTAGTGAGCACCTCAATTTTCAGGACCTAGACCTACCATTTCAGAGCCTACAGTTGGTGATGCAGGTAGAGCTCATAGAGTTTTTGCAACAGTTGATCAGCGTTAGGCAGATCATCAAGGAACAGTGGTTGAGACCATAGGTGCTATTAGAGGTATATCTCTTTCAGTATTGTTTGATTTAGGAGCTATAGATTCATTTATTTCACCATCTATAGTTTCTAAATGTAAGCTGGATGCAGTGAAGCAAGATCGTGGTTGGCAAGTGGAACTAGCCTCAGGCATTAAGGTCTCCACAGATTCTGTAGTTCATAAGTGTGGGCTTAGTTTAGGAAGCTTCGATACGGCAGTGGATCTTCGAGTCATACCCCTTGGTTCCTATGATGTGGTTTTAGGCATGGACTGGCTTGGATCTAATAGAGCCAATATAGATTGTAGGAAGAAGATTATTATGTGCCAAGATGACCAAGGGAATGATGTGCAGATAGTTGGGATACCGAGGCCTATATCTCTGCGGATGATTTCTGCTATGCAATTGAAGCGAAGTTTCCATAAGGGATGTCAGATATTTGCTGTTATGGTAAATGATCTTGATGAGGAAGATTCCATGAGGGAGACTTTAGATCACCCGATTTTGCAGGAGTATGCAGATGTTTTTCCAAGTGAGATTCCAGGCTTGCCTCCAAAGAGGGACATTGACTTTAGTATTGATCTGATTCCTGGAGCGGAGCCTATCTCTAAAGCTCCTTATCGCATGACTACTCAAGAATTGGGTGAGCTACATCTTCAGCTAGAAGAACTTCTGGCCAAAGGGAGCATTCGACCTAGTGTATCACCATGGGGAGCTCCAGTGCTCTTTGTGAAGAAGAAAGATGATTCTTTGTGCCTTTGTATTGACTATAGATAGTTGAAGAAGGTGACTATTAAGAACAGGTATCCTTTACCTAGGATTGATGACTTATTTGATCAGATCAAGGGAGCTACAGTATTCTCCAAGATTGATCTTAAGTCAGGATACCACCAGCTTCGCATTAAGGAAGCAGATATTCACAAGACTACTTTTCAAACTCATTACGGGCATTATGAGTTGACAGTGATACCTTTTGGATTGACTAATGCTCCATCGATTTTCATGAGTTTGATGAATGGTGTGTTCTAATCTTATCTGGATAGGTTTGTACTCGTTTTTCTTAATGACATATTGATATATTCTAAGGCTTAGAAGGAGCATGAGGAACACCTGCGGTTGGTTTTGCAGTGTTTAAGGACAATCAGCTTTATGCTAATGCAGCTAAGTGCAAATTTTTCAAAATGGAGATTCAGTATTTAGGGCATGTTATTTCAGGTGATGGTATTTCAGTGGATCCTGCAAAGATTCAGGCAATAATAGATTGGCCGACACTGACTAATGTGTCAGAGATTCGTAGTTTCATGGGTTTAGCTGGTTATTATCGTAGATTTGTCCAAAACTTCTCTAGGATAGCACATCCTATCACTTCTCTTCAAAGGAAAGGAAAGAAGTTCGTATGGACAGAGAAATGTGAGGAAGCTTTCCAAAAGTTCAAGGAAATTTTGACCAATGCACTGATTCTAGCTGTACCTAATCCAGAAGGTGATTTCATGGTATGTATAGATGCTTCTCTTGAAGGGATTGGGGCAGTGTTAATGTAGAATGGACGGGTGATTGTGTATGAATCACGCAAGCTCAATGATCATGAGTTAAATTATCCTACACATGATCTTGAGTTAGCAATAGTAGTTCATGCTTTGACAAGGTGGAGACATTTCTTGTTGGGGCATAGATTTGAGCTACATAGTGATCATCGTAGTCTTTAATACATTTTTACTCAGCCTAATTTGAATGCTCGCCAGAGGTGATGGATGGAGTTTCTATGCGAGTATGATTTTGAGGTTAAGTACATTCAGGGTAAGGAGAATGTGGTGGCGGATGCTTTGAGTCACAGGAGACATGTGTTATCATCGATGACTCTTAGTGTGGATTTGAGGAGTCAGATTCTTCAGGCACTTCCTATGGATTCCTGGTATTAGGAAGTGTGTAGAGAGATTGATTCAGGAAGATCTTTGGAAGGTAAGTTTGCAGGTTACGTTCGAGAGTCAGATGGTCTTTTGAGACATTTGGGGAGGATTTATGTGCCATTTTCAGATGAACTTCGCACCTTGATACTAGCAGAAGCCCATCGTACACCTTACTCAGCACATCTAGGTGTCAAGAAGATGCATGTTGATTTGAGACGCTTGTTCTTTTGGTCTGGGATGAAGCGAGATATTGCTGATTTTGTGGCTAGGTGCCTTGAGTGTCAGAGAGTTAAGGCAGAACATCAGCACCCGATTGGACTTTTGCAGCCTAATCTCATTCCTTCTTGGAAGTGGGATATCATCTCCATGGATTTCATTGTGGGATTACCTATGACAGTTCGACGTCATGATGCTATCATGGTCACCGTTGATCGGTTGACTAAGGTGGCGCATTTTCCACTGATTAGGTCTTCCTACATAGTAGCTTCTGTAGCTAATGTCTCAATGCATGATATTGTGAGATTACATGGTATTCCTAGAAAGATCATTTCTGACAGGGATCCTGTATTCACATTTGCATTCTGGACATCGCTGCAGCATGAGCTTGGAGCACAGTTAAACTTCAGTTCGACATATCATCCAGAGACTGATGGTCAGACAGAGAGGGTGAATCAGGTTTTGGAGGATATGTTATGGATGTATGTAATGGATAGGCAGACACATTGGGAGGATTGTCTCTACTTAGTGGAGTTTGCTTACAGCAATGGATATCATAGTTCTATTGGTATGGCACCATTTCAGGCATTATATGGGTGTCTTTGTCGTACACCATTGAGTTGGGACAGTCTTGAGGATTGCATCTTTTTGTGACCTAAGATGCTTCATGATATGGAGCAACAGGTAGTGCATATCCGTGAGCATTTGACTACAGCACAGGATAGGCAGAAGAAGTATGCCGATGCTCATAGGATTGATAAGTATTTTGCTATGGGTGATAAGGTTTTCTTGAGAGTGCGACCGTGAAAGAGTCCGATCCAATATGGAAAGGGTTCTAAGCTAGCACCTCGCTTTGTGGGATCGTTCGAGATTTTGGAGAGGATTGGCCCGATTGCTTATCGCCTTGCTCTACTGCCCAGCCTAGCTCGCATTCATGATGTTTTCCATGTTTCAGTACTTTGGCAGTATATTCCTGATATTGTACATGTTCTTGATTGGAATGCATTGCAGGTAGAGGACGGCCAGCTGGCTTTGGAGCCGGTTCGTATTTTGGAGCAGTGGGAGTTGACCCTCAGGGGTTGAACCATCGAGCAGGTAAGGGTCCAATGGGACCCTACCGATGATTCTTCAGCTACTTGGGAGGATGCAACTAGATTGAGGGAGTTATATCCCTACATTTTTGTAGGCTTCTAGGAGTAAGCCTAACCCAAGGGGGGGTGGATGTAGTGCCTACCCTCGTTCACATCTTTTTTGGACATTGTTATTATTATCGGACTATGATAGACTAGTTTTATGTTGATGGATTAGTGGTATTGTTTTGACACTATTAGACATTATGTTATGGATTCAGTGCTTATATGATGAGATCATTTAGATTTTACATTTCATGCATACATGATGATCATTATACTGTTTTCAGTTATTATTGATGATTAGATCGATGGTTTATTATCTTATGTGTTTTATTATGGATACTTACCCCATACTTGCATGTGTATGGTGTGCATGTTTTCTTATTGTATGGCATTTTTTATGTGGTTAAGGAAGGGAGTCATAGTCACCTGCTTAGTCGGGATCTACACGATGCACCACTTCTTGCCATTGTCTGTTTAGCTTAGCATTATAAATATTGTATGTACATGCATGGGTTTTCTGCAGGTTGTAGGTACTGGGTATCGAATTCCCTGAATTGCCAGGATGAGCGTACCCTATTATACTATCTCAATGATAAGAGGAGGGAGATAAATTCTCAAGTCCAAATCCCAAACCTTTAAGCCAATTGTCCTAGTGAGCTAGGACAAGTATCTGGATATTTTACCCACCGAATGTGTTGGATGACATAATTTGTGATTTTTAACCCTTTAGACTGATTTTGAGTGATTTTCTCTATGATGGGTTTTCATATTTTATTCTTGGAGGTCTATGGTGAATTTTTTATTAATTAAGTCTTAATAAATAGATTTAATTAATAAATTAATTATTTGAGAAAATTAATATAAAATATCATGTTATTTGATATTTTGATTGTAATTAATTAAATGTGAATTATTGAGGAAAAATGAATTTAAAAAAAAATTAGAAATTAAAATTAATAATAATAATAAAATAATAATAAAGTAATAAATAAATAATAATAATAAAAGTTATAAAAGTTAAAATGGAAGTTATAAATATTTAAATAGAAATTATATAAAAAGTGAATTGGAGTTATAAGCTTGCATGGGAGTTAGCGCACTTCTCTATTTCTCAAGTGTCAACAACACGGGGGTTAGTGCATCAATTAAGCGCATGGTGTCTACAACCCTATGGCTCATCTTGAAGGTTGGAAAAGACCCATGCTTAGTTGGTGACACCTTCTAGCTGTTTCTAGAAGCATTCTAGATGTTTCCTGAAAGCTCTTTATATTTAGGCATTCATAGAAGCTTAGAAATAGCATTGGGAGAGCAATTGGAGCATTGGAGGACTCGAGAATTCTGAAGAAGGGAGGAGCTTGCTTTGCGGATTTTCTGAAGAAGAGCGGTTTAGCATCAGAATTCGGGTAGATTCTTGTGATTTTACTTATGCTATTTTCGCATCATGCATTCCTTGTCTTCTTCGTGTCTTCCATATGTCTTCTAAGAAGTTTCATACTTTTCTCAATGTGGGTAGATTAATTTTATTGCAGAATTTTATATGCATTCTATAATGCAAATATTTTATTCTTAATTGTAGATAAAATCTTTGTGGAAAAGAAAAAAAAGAGACATACATGGTTATATGTTCAGATCTGCACACACACACACACACACATATGCATATGTATATATTTATTATGAATCAATTATAAAATTTGAATTTTTATATATATATATATATATATATATATATATATATATATATATATATATATATATATATATATATATATATATTGATACATATATATATATATATACCTATGTATATAATGCACCGAATTGAGCGATTGATAAAATCACAGTGGAAAATTTATTAAATCGCATCGCGATTCATATTGCATGAAACAAGTATATATATTATATGTCATGAGCACGATTCGTACCCCGCGCTGGCGGAAGGCAGAGACCTGCCGTCGAAGGTCTGCGATGATAGGGGTACTACGTACTGGTTGTCAGCGCAGTGCCTACGACCGCAGGTACTGCGTACCACAGCAAGAGTTGGGGGGGTTAATTGATGTTAATGTTATGCAAAATAAAAACGTTATGTTAAAATGTTTATAAACAATCGATTCACATTGCTATATAATATGGTGTCAATCAAAATTGTTAAATCAATTTTATGAAAATTTATATATATATATATATATATATATATATATATATATATATGTAATATGTAAATATGTTATTTATAAATTTAAGTTATCATTATTTGATCAATGACTTATATTGATGGTTTATTTTCATAAAGGTGACTCTTTAATAATTTTCAACTATTTAATAATTTAATTGTTTTACATTATTAAATAAAGAATTGATAGTTTGGTGGGGAATGTATCAAACAAATGTTATTAATTGGAATATGGACTTTTAGTTCTAATAAGGAAAACTTTTATTTATCCAAAAACAATATATGTGTTCCCCCATTCATTCTTCAGACTTGGAAACTTAAACTGAGATCTCCACATTTAAATTCAAGTTGTAAAACCAAAACATGTGTTTATATTGTGTATTCTTTATGCTATTGTTTTGGGTTGACTAGTGTTGACTAGTATAGGACGTCTACCAGAGGCTTGGGGGTTATGTGATTGTGGTGACATGATGATGTTTTAATCTCGATCTTTATAAACCCAACCATGGTTATGTGATGGAATGCTCTATGTACTGGTTGTGATTACTGATTGTTATAGTTGAGATTCTTATGTATGAGACACTTGACTTAACCATTATTTTGGTCATCGATCAGTTATCCTTGGTTTATTTTTTAGTCACCATGATGGGACTGTAATGTGGATTTATTTTGATTATGTCATGATGTGACATGTTTGACTCAACCATTTTTGGAGTCTTCGATCAATATGATTGATATATATATATATATATATATATATATATATATATAGGTTTGAGAACCATTGGATATTTGATTATCAGTGATACTTCAGTTGCCAATAGAGAGCTTTTGTGTTCATGATTTTCTATGGATGTTAGCTCATGGAGATTTGATGCTTTTATGCATATTTGATGATTTTATTGATTATCTTTTGTAATTTTGAGATTTATGAGTCCATGAGCATTAGGGTAGGATATCTACATGTAGTGACGAGAAGTGGCTTGCAATGGGGGCCGGGGCCCTAAGAGGCTGCCAGGGTAACTCATTGTAAGTTGGATTAATAAGTGATAACATTCACACCTAATACTAACTGAATGAACCTAAAAAGATAAGTGTTTTGTTCTCGCCCATGCCTTGAGTGCTTGTACAGGCTAGGATGGGAGTAGTGAGATGCATGGTTGCGACCTTGCATTCTGTAGTATGCCTCATCAGTATGAGAGGATACTAGTGGCCGCATGAAATCAGTATGGACTCGTGGAATTTAGCTAACTACCAGGGTAACTTGTACGTGATAGTTGCGATGACACTTTCCCACTTGCATAGTAGGTTCCTACATGTCATTGTGTGCCTTTAGGATTAGATGTCAGATTTTGTGTTTGGAACCTTTGAGTTAGTATACTTTTAGGATTCCTGGACTTATAGAGATATGTGCTATGTGATTTTGATAGCCTGTTTGGGACTTGAGATTATCTCCTTAGCACGGTGGGAGTGGACCACTTAGGTACCATGCGGTCGGGTGGTAGTGTATTTTCCACTCTTATCATTTTGAGATTCATTGAGACATTGTGGCTGATGCGTCCTTCATGATGGTGGATATGTATCCTTTTTCATTGATGACTAGCATATGTTAGATGATGTTATCTTATGCTTTTATTTGCATGTTAGATTACTTCTATATATGATGTTGTATTTATTAGGAGTGACTTTCCTACTATGTAATATCGATGATCTCTTCGGTGATTTGGAATGTTACGCACAGAGGGATGGCTAGGATCCACGATGGTCTAATGATGCTATTGATGGTTGGGAGAAACCGTGCACTTAGTTTATTATGTTTGATCTTTATGATGGATGTATATGACTTCTATGATGATGTATCATGTGATTATCTTTACTTTGATGTATCATGGATTAGAATAGGATGATGTACCTTATTCTATGTATGTATATTTTTTGAGCTTGTCATACCCTATGACATGTACAGTGGATGAATGAGCATTTGAAATGTAATGTATAAATATTGGACTTATCATTATTATTTCATGTGGATGTTGTACTAGATGGATTCATGTATGTAATTCAACGTTAAGGGATCTTAAAGAATGTAATCTGTTATGTATGTTATGTTTACTCTCAGATGGACAATGCTATTACTTCCGTTATTGTGCATAAGTTATATGTGATGTTTACTATCATGAAAAAAATAAATTTGTTTCTAGACTTAGTGAAATTTTAGGTTAATTCTTTGGATCCCTTGGTGGGGCATTACAAGGGGTGAGGGGAAAACATGAGGTACGCTCTATACAAACAAAAGCAAAGCATTCATAACTATTAATGCTATTTAATTGAAAATATAAATGACTTCATTAAGAGGAAGATGTTATTTGGTATTTAAAGCATTAACTTTTTAGGGATTATGTTTCTACTAGCTAGAAAGTGTCAACAAGTCTCCAATTTCCAACACACTTTTTATTAGTCAAATTGGTAAATTGTCTTTCTTCCTAAAATTGTTCAAGAATCTCATCAATATTCCTACTTGACATTTACTTCACTTGACCCCTATATATGATCATATTCATACTCGACATGAGTGCTACTTGTTCTAATAATTACATCTTGTCTTTGACCTTTTATATATCAATAGTTCAATAACAAGATGATCCAATATTTAGCAATAGATAATATGGTAAAATCTTGATCTTCTTGTTAGTTGCAACATCAGTCGTAGCTCCTTATATTGGTCACATTATTATAAGAACTATAAAATTATGAGCCTCAATACTTAGTGTAATATATTGTGTCAAATAAATCTATCTTACCAATAATCCCTTCACTAATAATTATTGCATGAACTACCCCTTTTATTTTCATCATTTCTTTTTATATATCCAAACTTATTTCTTAATACTAATAATAAATTCATTTTCTTAAGCTAAACATTTTTCTATTTCTTAATCAAACTTTTCCTTGAAATATTCAAACATTGATTATCTCTATAAGAATGAATTAAACACAATGCATATCAATATAGACTCATAATTATAATATCTCATGCTAAGATTCATATCTAAAATGACTTCTATTGTTAAAGTTTAACACATATTAGAAAAATAATTAGCAATTTATAATTACTAAAAAATACAAAAGTTCAACTCACGAGTCTCATCTCATTAGCGAATATTATTAACAATTTTTTTTTTTCAAAACATCTATCAAACAATGAATTAACCTTATTATCCATTAAGGCTTGTTTTGTTGTTGGAATTTGGTTTGAGAATTGATATTTGGAATCCTGGATTTAAAATTCTAGAATTTGAAATCCATATTATGGTTTTGAAAATTTGATTTAAGACCATTTGATTAAATCCAAAAATATTTTATTTTCGAAATTTATTATTCCCGACCTATTTGTTTCAAACCTAAAAACATCTATCATTCTATATCAGAACAATTGAATCTATGAAAGACCTACAATCTATGAAAGACCCCATACACATAAAATGGTGAAATACAATTCATGCATCATGCAACAAATTTGACTTGCATTCAAGATCTGCATTCATCCACCCAACATTAACGATCCAGTTCTCTATGATTTCATTTTCTCAGTCTTTATAATCATTGTGCACCAAAGCATTGACCCAACTGAACTATGAGAGGGTGTTTCTATTATATAGTTCGAATCCCTTCCGTGTGGATCAGAGATCTCTGGAGACACTTTGCAGATCAACGTGTACATTACAAATTCAACTTTCAAACAAGCAGAGAGAAAACTGAAATATAAATTAATCATTGGGATGTTGAATGTAATTAAATTCACTTTATTTAGAAAATTATTTTGGAAAATAATAGATTTTAAATGTAGCTTTTAGAAATAAAAGTATTGAGGAGAGATGAAATTCTTATTTTAGAATCAAATGGGGATACCAAATTCACATTTCTCTAAATTCCAATTTTAATTTTGCACACCCAAACAACAGATTTGAAATTCTTGTCTAATTTCAACAAGCAAATAAAACACAATATTTGAATAACATGCATTAACCAACGAATCAACTTTATCATTTATCATTTTTGGACGCAGAAATTTTTCTCAGTTATTATTCCTCTGCACTTATTTGTATTCAACCATTTTCAATTGTAACTCTGTCATCTTTTTAAAAAAATTCAAAAGGGTGAAAGTAGGTATTCCAAATTTTCTATAAATAATTCTAGCTAGACTCAAAAAACTTCAGATTATTGATATAAAAAAAACAACAGATGGTGTTCATCATTTCCAAGCTTCGAGAAGCAAACAGTGTACGAGATCATTTCCTACCTTAAAAAATGGGCCCTCAGACTTGATTTACACAGTTCATGGTTGGCGAATCTGGCACGTTGTAGTTGACAATGGAGATATCCAGCTGTATTATGCAAGAAAGTCTGACGTGAACTACCCCATATCTATGTTTTTTAAGGGCCACGTCTGTCAATTAATTTAAAAATCCCATAACAGTAATTCTGTGATTTATAAATTAACTAATAAATTGTAGAAACTGTCACATCTGGTACATATTTTTTTGCTGTTTAGCCGCGGGCATTTTTTAAGTGCATTGAATTTCCAATACTTTAGCTTTTAAGATATTCTTCTGTAGATTTGTATCAAGTAATGTAGGTGCATCTTCTTCTTTTTTAATAGATATTTTCTTATGGATCTGTATCAAACATTGTAGGTACATCTCCTTATTTTTATTTGATAATAAAGAAAAATAACAAAATAATCTTTGACTTTCATTAGGTTAAACATATGACAGTCTGAAATTTAGTAAATCATTTTTTCTATTAAAATTGATAATGAGTGTGCCCATCTTCTTAATGTGTTTCTTGCTGAATAAGTTACACCAGTAACAAGCTGTTAAAATGCTCATAAGTTTATCTGCACTGTTCTTGTAAGCAATACATTCAATTAAAAAATGATATTCAGTGTCTACATTCATAGAGTTGCAAAGGGAACAAAGTTCTTTTGAAGTCTCCTTAGATCTTTTCCAATCCTAGATCTCAGAACTAGGTTGATGAGACTTAGTCATAAGATGGACAATAAGAATTTTGACTCTGGATGAAATATTTACCCAATGTAAACTTTTAAAAATTGGTCATACCTATCCCATTCTCCCATCTATAATATAATAAAAACTTTTGTTTCTTTTGGAAAAAAAATTCTATTTACCGATCCACTTAAATAGAAAACATGAACAACTACAACTCTTTTCATTGTTTTCCTCTGAAAGCTGGAATCACGCTTTTTTTCCAATCCCCATCTTTCTGCTTTTTGTAATTTTCTTCCAATCCTCGTGATGAAGCACAACTCTTTTCCTTCTATTCCTCAGAGAGGAAGCAAATTTCTTCTTACCCTCATCCTTCTTCTCTTTGTGATGAGTTTTCCTTGTATCATATGTACCTACGTATGGCACATCTGCGACAATTCTACAACTTTCACTGATGGCAGCAATTATTCCACAAACTTGAATCTGGTTATCAACGATCTGTTTCTTAACGCACCTCAAAGTTCAGGGTTTAACACTTCTTCCCGTGGACAATCTCCCAATAGGGTCTATGGTCTTCTGCAGTGTACTGGAGATATATCTGAACAGAAATGCTCAGACTGTGCGGTGGAAGCGAATAGCAGCATTCGACAACGTTGCTCCAACGATATAGGTGGGCGAATATGGTTGGATGACTGCTTTCTGCGCTATCATAACTCCAATTTCATTTCAACGCTTGATATTACTGGAGCACCTATGTTGGCGAACGTGATTACTGTAACCGGGGAGGCATTCAAATCCACTGTCACCGGCCTTCTGTCAAATCTGTCAAACAGAGCTTACATCCCTGCAAATAACGGTTTCGCTGCTGGATCAGCCAATTACTCTGCTTCAGGGGAGTTATATGGTTTAGTGCAGTGTTGGAGAGATATATCAATACAGGATTGTAGATCATGCCTGTTTCAAGCAAGAACAGATTTGAACAGTTGCTGTTCTTCAAACCAAGGAGCCCAGATTAACTATGGAAGCTGCAAGGTGAGATTTGAGACATCCCCCTTTTTTGAGACATCCAGTACAAATACCTCCACACCTCCAGCTGTTTCTACACCTGCTGCTGCTCCTCCTCCTCCTGTAGCCCCTTCACCTGATATGGTTAAGGGAACTTTGACCACACCAACAAGTATGTTCAAAGAATTAGATTATTCTCTTTTCATTTTATTAAAGCATGTTTAATTTTTTGACATCAAGGTTTCCAAAGCTCATTATTTGATTATCTCTTGCTTTCATTATCTGAATATAAGAGAAGAGAATAATAGAATGAATGTAAGAGAATAATAGAAAGAAAACAGATGGTGAATCACAGAATCTGATTTAAAACGTTCATGTTAGAAATGTTCAAAATTTGCATACAATTGAATCTAAAGATAAAGAACCATTTTTTAAATATTAAATTCATTTATCATTTATATCTTTATCTTTATTTCAAAATTGAGTAATTTCATAGATCTCATAGTTATTGGAAAGTTACCAGCTTGACTTGAATCTGTACTTGAATCTGTACTCCTTTATAGGAAAGAATATGCTCTTCTACTGTCTTTCCCATTTGTAGGGTCATTTCTAATTAATTAGAAGCCCAACTTAAAATTAAAAATGAAGACAATATCCATTAACTTTTCAAATCTCTCTTCTTCCAATGTGGGTGACCGTCCCCTCAAGAGAAAGAAAACAGATTAAATGAGGATTAGAAAGGGGTTTATATTCTCCCTCTTTAAGGTCTTGCAGGCTGATTGGCTGATCCCATTTCTGGGTTTTTTTATTAGTTGATTCAATTCACTTCTTGCGAATTTCTAAGACTTGATGTTACCCTATTTGTTAGATTCGAATTCTATCACACTTGAATTAATCAAAACTTACATTCAAATTAACTTCTTTCCTTGATTTTTTTTGGGTACTCTTGCAACGTTATGGAGCCAGAATTCTAACAAATATCTATTGTACTGTACAGAAAAAACTTCAAAAACATTACCCATAGTTCTAGGTATTATTGGAGGAATTGTTCTGGCGTTAGGTGTTTGTTTGATTGCATTGCGAAAAAGGGTTAAATCTGCCATTTATGGAAGGCCAACAATTGCTACTGCAGACAATCAAGGTGATTTTTTTTCAAATCCATTTCTAGTTTGTAAGCTTATTCTTTCTTACGGTTTTGGTGTAAAAAAATTTCATTATCCTCTATTAATGCAGAGGGGCGTGGATTTTCCTCCGAATCTGGTTTGCTTATGCAAGAGCAAAAACAATTTTTGTTCAGCTTAGAAATGTTAGTAGAGGCCACAGACAATTTTCATCACAAAAATAAACTTGGAGAGGGAGGTTTTGGTGCGGTATACAAGGTAAGTGAATAGATTTATTTATTTTCTAAAATAATGTCTTTCTGAATGGGGATCTCTAAATCTGTTTTCAATGTTGTAGGGAATAACTAGAGATGGAAATGAGATAGCAGTGAAAAAACTGTCTGCCAAATCTGCCCAAGGAAAGAAAGAATTTATGAATGAAGTGAGATTGGTGGCCAATATTCAACACAGAAACCTTGCCAAGCTACTAGGATGTTGTGCTGAGGGAAGTGAAAGGCTACTTATTTATGAATATTTTCCTAACAAGAGCTTGGACATGTTTATCTTTGGTAAGTCATCATTCAATCATAATTTTTACTTTGATAAAGATGAAGATGAAGGGGTTACTAATGTTGTGATAAATTTGGGTGACAGATTCAGAGAAGGGTAAAGAGATAGATTGGCAAAAGCGCCACAACATCATCTTTGGAATTGCACGTGGGCTTCTCTATCTTCATGAGGATTCACAACTACGGATTATTCATAGAGATATTAAAGTAAATAATATTTTGCTGGACCACAAACTTAATCCAAAGATAGCGGACTTCGGTTTGGCCAGACTTTTCCCTGAAGATGAGTCATATGTTCATACAAAAGTTGCAGGCACATAGTAAGCATAATAATAATAATGAGCTTTGTATACTTTCAAATTTAAATTAATGTCTTTTAACCTTTTGAAACTGTGAATATTGTTCTCTAATAGTTGTATTTATCAGCCAATTATTTTTCATATATAAATATTGTAGTTTTTAATGTAATTTGAATTTACATGCAGTGGTTACATGGCTCCAGAGTATGCAATGCAAGGGCAGTTGTCGGTTAAAGTAGACGTCTACAGTTTTGGAGTGGTGTTGCTTGAGATAATCAGTGGAAGGAAAAATGCTGTTGTTGATCTTCCCCATCATATGCAAAACTTGTTAGATTGGGTAAGAAATAGGATTTATCGCTGTTCATTTGAACATGTCTAGAATTATATATCTTAATTTTGTTCATCTCTGTATGCATATTAATTACTTAAAGCTAAGGTTTCAACTTATGAGTATTCACATATCTCTATAGAGATTGTCAAGCACTCAAAGGTCTAAAAGTGTTCATTTTGAAGTACTGCCCAATATCTATTATGCTTTGCATCAATAGTCGTTCAGTCAAAAATGCAAATAAAATTCCTAACAGTCATTACTAAATGTGTCAATACTAGTCCACAAATGGGCCAATTACCAAGCAAAATCATTTCTTGAGCTCCTTTAATTTTTGAGTTCAATAATCATTCACTTATTTTTCATACTGACCTTCAATAATCACTCATTTAAACAATCTCACATATACAAATAGTTGATCATTTATGTATCAATATCCAATTTTTTAAAAACTTTTTATAACATTTTTATTCATGATACACCCCAATTATCACTTATAAAAAGCTCCAAAATATGGTAACACATGTACTAATAGCTTTCTTGTTTGTTAATTGGTCTATTTGTGTGAAAAGTACCATTTTTTCTTATGAGTGGCTATTGGGGAGTGAACATAATAGGTATCCAGTGATTGTTATAAAAATGACACTTTTTTACCACCTCTCACTCCACGGCCTCTACATAGAGATTCTTACATCCCCGAATGCTGGAACCTTATCTTTAAGCTCTTGAGTCACCTAAGGAGACACAGTGAAAAAATCAACAGAATTTGACTTACGTTTAAGACATCTAGATGTGCAAAGTTAACCTAAGCAGCTAATTGATCTCTTCTCCTAATCAAAGTAAAAGATCAGCTTTTTTAAATAGTTAAATGACATAAAAAGAGAACAACTACTAAATCGATACCATTTAAAAATTTAACTATAACTAATAGTGTCTGTTTCCATTCTCTTCTGTTACTTTTTGATATTAGGAAGCCTCCAAAATTCTCTTATTTTAATGAGATGTGATACAGGCATGGAATTTATTCACGAAGGGAAATGCGCTGAATCTGGTAGACTCAAAGGCATCAGAAATCAATGAGGACCAGGCGTTAAGATGCATTCATGTTGGGCTTTTGTGTGTACAATCGGATGCAACACTTCGTCCAGCGATGTCTAATGTTGTTATGATGCTCTCCAACAGTTCAGTGAGTTTGCCAAATCCTTCAAGCCCTCCCTTTGTAAGGAATAGTGAAAGCTATGCTTCAACATCATCTCAGACCATATCAGGGACGACCACGTCATCTTCCCAAAGGATTCCATCTATAAATGAAACCTCGCTTACTCGAATGGAAGCAAGGTAAAGTAACAGAAGCATCAATGACGCACAATTCATTGTACCGCGTACAATGCTGCGTGTTTCACTGGAAACATGAAATTTATCGGGAGTGCTGCCGGAGAAAGAGGACTGTCCATTGCGGGGAATATTGTTAGCTTTAAAGGCATGAGGAGAGGCACATGGAGCAGGTAAGGGGGATTATTTTATATCATTACTGTAACGAGGGAATCGACTTGAGTTTATTGGTAAATGCACATGGTAGTGGAAATCTCTTTTTTAAAATGGCGTTGTAGACTTTTTCTGGCATCATGTGAATTTGATTTCGAAGACATGTTGTGGATGGGACTAGTGATTGTTACAGTTTACCATGTAAAAATAAATTTCATTAAATTTTAGATCTTTCGATCATTCATGGATGTTCTAAACATTCAAAAATATCATTGTAATGAAGAATATATTAAATTTCAATAAAAGTTTGTATAAACTGATTATAAAATTTCATGATTGTTTCATATAGGAGTTTGAAAAATCAATGGACTTTGTAAAATTAATGAATTTGTTTTGAACTAATTAATTAATGTTAGAAATTGTAAATCAAATACAAAGCTATCAATTACATCTTGAATTTAATTAATTTAATTAGAAATATATAATACAATAGTAGAACTAGAACTTCAATATTTTTTTAGAATACAAACTTTCTTATTAAAACCACCTTTTTATTAATTAGCTTAATCAATTTTTAGAATACATAATTTTATTTTATTAAATAGTTTAAATTTTACTATATTTAATATGTCTAAGAAATATAATTAAATTAGAATTACATTTACATATGTAACTAAAATTATAATTAGTTACAACACTTGTTTAAGTTGTGATATTTAAATTTTGTGTAATTGTTGCATGAAATATTATAGATATTCATTTTTTGGAAATCATATTTATAGTGACTCATAATGTCGGTTGTATAGAATTACTATCATAATGACGTCACAATTAGAACACCACCATAAGAAGCACCGATGGCTTATTGTTGGAACACTGTGAAAGACATCTATTGGTTATATAGTATTACTGTGGCGATGACATCACATTTGTGATGGTAAATATAATATCCAACAAGCTTGCAGAGCAATTTTCCCTCAAGGTACTAACGGTGTCTACCATTTCAATAACGATGGATATCATTTTGGTCAGGCGATCGATGACAAAAGTGCGATGGGAGCTTGTGTTGCTTGGCCGACGGGTAGATGTCAGAATTGCAATGGTTCACTGTCGGAAAAGGGCTCAAAAGTACTAGATTTCCTTCTTATTTTTTATTTTTAAATGGCTATAAAAGACCTTCACCCCTCATTTGGCCATCCATGATTCATGTAATCATTTGAATGCATCCATCAAGTATCGATCATTGTCCTTTAAGGCATTCGTTAAGAGAAATATTCATCCATGATATCATCCATTGAGGAAAGTTTTAATGGAGTGTTCAAGAATTCAATCATCAAAGAATTGAAGAGCATATCTTAATTTATGGATCTATCATTTTGTGTTATGGATCTAGTTTCATTTGTAGAGATATCTTATATCATTATCAAAGCATAGTCTTTGTGCATAGAAAATTTGAATCTTTTTATAAAAGTTTAACTTGGGAGAGGTGAAAACATACATTTCTCTCATTTATTTCTACTTTATCATTTTACGGTTGATTTCCCAAGCAAGGCTTGACCAAGGCAAGCCTACCCGTAGAAAAAAATACCTTTTTTTTCTTACTTGCAGGTGTAGATCTATACTTTATTGGAGTGTCAAACACAAAATTTAAAGTAGGGTTTCAATTCGTTGATTCAAATCTAAATTTGGAACTATGTGCATAAAAGATAAGTGAATACCCCATCCCTTACCTACCTTGTATAGAGACCCCTATGTTCACACAATTTGAAAATATCAATATGTAGGTCCTAGATCTAGATAGTTTTAGATTTCAACATATATTTATAAGAATTTTGTTGATCTGAGTTTATCCTCATCATTGTCTTACAAGGATAATTTTGTAATTTATTTTATCCTTTGATATCATTTATCATTTTTTTAAGATCTAATAATTGTATATTTTTAGATGTCACACATGTTCATTTATTACTTATATCTCATTTGGTCAATTCACTTTATTTTGATAATCACCTAATCAAATAAATCTATAACATAATATTCAAGGGATATATCAATCTATTTTGTACCCCTTTGAAGGGTTATGCTTAAAGGTCCTTCTTTCACTTTTCCTAACGTGGCATAAGAATTTAGGACAATTGATTAAATTTACCTAACAACATCTTAACATATAATCCCATTAAATTGTTATGTTACACTTCTTAATTACTTCTTTAGAATACATGAGGATGATGCCTTTGTTAACTTCCTAGTTATTTAACACATACATTTTCCTTTATTAATAGTAATATATTGTTTTACAACAACCTCAACCTTATCTATAATAGTATCAAGCTTGTCAATTTGATCATTCTAACAATGATATGATTGTGTTGTGGTTATATGCATGTTGTGCGGGTTGCAATGAATGGTTGTTCTCTTATTTCTCTCAAACCTCACTATTGTTAAAGATGTTTCAACTACCCTTACTTTTCTTCTTTGGATACCATGTGCGTTGAGTTTGTTTCTATTTTTTGTATTGTAATCCCACATATTTCTTGGGATTTTCAATGTTAGTTGTTCTTTTGTTGAACTCAACAATGGGGTGTTGGTTTGTTATCTCCTGGTGGCACTTTATGGTGTTTTAGATGGTTTTATCTCTTTGATAGCAAGATTATTACTAGTAGTTCTCAAGATCTTAATCTAGTTGTGGCTTATTTTTTGTTCAGATTTTTTTGATGGTTTCATATTTTCTTCTTTTGGTGCCTGGTGCTCATTAGTTCTTTGTTGGATGTCTATTGATTTTGGTTGGGCTCCAACCTATAATGCTTCTATTGGGGTGATGTTATCCCATATAGTTGTGTGATTTCTAATGGCTCAGGCAATGTTGTGGTAATGGCACATTCTACTGCTTTTTTCTCTTATATGTTCCTTATTGAGGGAGGGCATCTCCTATTGAAGTAAGGATCTACTTGTAGAAGGAGGAGGAAAATCTCTCTATGTTTTATTCTCTCGATTGTAGTTTCTTCAAAATAAGGATGATATATTTTTGGTTCACTCTTCTTCTTGTCTACTTACATGATGTTCCTATTGATGTGGGAATCTTCTTTTATCAAGGTAGATAGGAGTGTTATAGTTGAGAATTTATTTGGATGTTAGGAGTTCCTTGCTAGTGTTAGGTAGTTAGTTTTGGGCACTCACTTTAAATCCATTTTAAGGTTTGGGAAACCTTCAAAAAATTCCTCTTCTTGTACCAAGTTTTTTGAGTGGTTCTATATTAGGATACATCCTTGCTCCATCTTTCTAAATAGTTAGTTTTTGAAAATGAAGACTATGGGTCTCTTACCAAATACCACAAAGTTTTGGGTGTCATATAGAAACCCTTATTTGTGTTCTTGTTCTTGTATTTTATTTCATTAGACTAAATATCCAAATTTTCTTTGTAAAAGAGATCAAGACCCCTTTGAAAATCTCTAATTGCTTTATCAAAATATTAACATGGTTTTGATTATTTTTTGATGAATAGTCCTTTTCTATTAATAAATACTATCCTAAGATTACAATTCAGAAAAAAAGGTCAGAAGATACAAGATCACCCCGTGAGAGTTCACACGACTGAAGCTGGAATCAACAGCTACTCATCAAAAAAAAGAACATATAAAGCAACTCTCAAATAACTAGGGGGTGGTTCTGATTACTTTTCATATTATCCTCTTCAAATTATTTGACCTTTAATTTCAAGTACATGCATTTTTCAAAATAAATAACCGTTAGTCTTTATTCAAATGAAAATCTACAATTCAAAATAGTTTTGATTCTCTTGAAGAAAAAATGAACATAAATTGTTAAAAGAAACATCATTTTCTTTAAATTTTTAGAATGTATTTGTTTATGTAATTTGAAATACATTATTTAAATTTTACATATAATTACGAGAAGATTTCGGAAAAATATCACCTCATCAATTGTACGAGGGGGATGTTATTGTTTCAAGTAATTCTAAAAGTTATTTAAAACTTCCAGCTTCAATTTTGCTCCAGATATCATTGTATAGCATAGAGCTGTTTCAGTTTTTTCGTTAGATAGATAAGTTCTTTAAGCATAGCCTAATGTTACAACTTTTATTTCAGATGAATTTGTTGTTTCCTATCTGCTTCCTTATTCTTATAATCTCTTTGTTTGGACTATTTTTACTTTTCTTATAACAAACTTTCTTCAATAAAAGAGAAAAACAGTTTATGTATAATAAGGACAATTGACGAGCATCCAAACTACATTGAAAACGAATGAAACTTCTCATATTTTGTTGAATTTCATTGACAGATCTGATTGCACTTTGCATGTTCTACCCACTCAAAAAGAAAATCTACAAGAGGAACTGTTTGTCCACTGGATTCTGTGGATATAATAATTGTATAATGAGGGTAATCCATGCCAATGCAACAAAATCAAAGAGCGATAATGTTAGTTCTATATTAAATTATTAATGAAGCTCAAGTTTTTCTACAAACATCTTTATGTCAATGGATATTGGTTTAGAGGTGAAGTTGAATGATTCTAAATGAGCCCACCAAGTTTTGTTGAGTGTATGGCTCCTACATCATAAGAAATGAAGCACCTCGCATAAATGTTGACAGAATACATATCCCTTAGTCTTTGACTATTAACTAAAAGAACTCTCTGAACCTTCAATAATAAAAAATAAAAAATAAGTGCTTCCTTAGAGTAAAGTGTTCTAAATGAATATTATAGACTTGTTTTACATTGATAGTATAGACTTGAACAGTAATGGTTGTTCAGCAAATAATTTGTAAAAGCTAGAATGCCACAATAAAAAGACAGATGATTTCGGTGGTGGATAAAGCTGTTGTATAGATAAATCTTTCCAAAAATATGCTAGTTTTGAAAAATATATGTGCTTTTCTTCTCATGGATAATTTAAAGTCAAAAAAAAGTGTTGAATGTGTAACATGTAGTTTGTGGTTAGTGAGATGCAATAAAAATCAATAGAAGAAAACTCAGATGATGCTATTGCATACCTTTTATTACATGATATGCTCAATAACTATCTTTGTGCTTGCTTCATAGGGATGATATACATACATTCAAATTACACTCAATATATAACACATAATCCATAATAATCAATGCAATAGAATACAAAAAAAGAGAACTTTAATGAGTTGGTTGTATAATAAACTATATAAAAAGATTATATGTCTCCAAATATACTTAGTATTGAATTATATAAAAAAAAAATGCCTCAAATCTTATTTTATATAGATGACACAAATATTTGGATGCATATAAAAATAAACCCTTTTTGAAAACTCATTTCTACTCGACTTTATAAGATAAGATAAGATAAGATAATGATATTAATGTCCACAAATGACCTACAAAGGGTCCAAAGGACTAAAAGATACAAAGGGCAGAAAAAACACTCACAAGGAGCACCAAATGGTGTCTGAAAAAGAATAAGCAACAAAATGAAGAGAGAAAACAAGAATGAACAGATGAGAGAATGACTAGATATCCTTTCTCGGTACAAAGAAATTCATCACTGAATGATAATAACCAGGGAGACCAGATCTCAAATCTGAGTAGTACGAGGAGTAGAATGTCATTACTTGATGATTATGTGATGTGGTCTAATAGATCTCGTGTGTCTTGATGTGGGTTTATCTAGCAGTCGCTTCTTGATCTTGGAGGATGACAATGGGGACAAGAAGGCGATGATGAGCTGATCCAAGGCCTGACTTTGAGGAAAAATGAGTTGTAAAGTGTGGTCATAGAGCTACAAATTATCAAGGAGGTAGAGGGTTAAACAATGCTAGTTGGGGTAGCTAAAGCAAGCCTCTATAGTATTTGAATAGGCAATGAAACCTATCTCTGATCTGACAATAAATGGGACATCTAAAGATGAAATGGATCTTGAACTCCATCTCAGATAGAGTACAAAGGCAACATATCTGGTCGTCTCTGACCAAGTGGTGATCTATTTGACAAGGCAACCCGTGTGAACTCACTCTAAAGAACCCTAGGGAGATACAAAGGGTGTGGCTCCAGTGCAGGCTCAAGTAGAAAGGGTGCACAATAGTCCCCTCATGGATCTCTAGAAAATGCTCCAAGTAGAAGGCCATCTATGGGTATAGACCTTCGCATGGGTTAACTTGGGTAGTGGTGGTGTATTGTTTGTATAGGTTGAGTCTAACATGCCCATTCAACTCACCTTGTGAGGGGAGTAAATGAGAGGGAGCATCTAGTGAGAAATGGTAAGGAGGGAGATGATCAATATTGATCCCAATCGAGCTAAGTAAGGCAATGTCCTGGGCATACCAGTCATGAGCTCTAGGTCTCAAATCAAAGCTAACAATAGCAATAGAGGAGTAGTAGGTGAGACAGGAGTATCTGTGGTAATCATCCACTAAGTTAGCATAGCCCTTGAGGTGGTGGAGACCATCAAGTTGAAGATAGCACTAAGCCTGAAGCGATGGTCCTCGAACTTAACCAAACTAATGTTGTGGGTACTAGTGGAATTTGGTGATTCGATGGAGGAGAAGGATTTGGACCCACTCAACTGATGCCTAGTTAGAGTCCAAAAGTGAAGGTCCCCAAACCACTAAGTCATAAAGAATTGTCAGTTGCAATTATGTTATAATATTTTATATGTTAAACATGAGTTGCATGTTGTATTAAATGGTTTTATTTTGTTAGTTTTCTTTTATAATAATCCAATTACATATTTAAAATATTAATTGTGGAGGAAAAAATAACTATTATAGTTTATTATTTATTATTTTCAATAAATAAGAAATTATTATTTATTAAATAATAACCAATTTTATCAGAGTTTTTAAGCAAGTCTTTAATTACTTGTATTGTATTTATTGACATGTTTTATGTTACAAGGGCTATATTATACAATGGAAAGATACTAGTAATGATTAGTTAACTATTTATTATGTTGAATAATTGCATAATTCTTCTCAATATGATGACATGTCTCATATTTCTAGCATGGCTCCAACACCCTCATAGTCTATTGCAAAAAATTCCACCCTACCCTTGCAATAGGTTTGTACAACATGTAGGACACCGTTCCAACTAACATTGTCATTTGCATCTAGATGTTTCCTCTCTTTTGCTTGAGGATCCTCCGTGGGTATTTCTCTTTATACTTCTCATTGTAATGACCATTTCAATAATAACATCACTTGGGCTATTGCTATTCAAAAGCAATATATTATGTCTTCCTCTTCTCCAATTCATAACCATATTGTGGGTGAAAGGTCAAGTACCTTCTCACAAGGGTTTGTCTAAATGGGATATTGATGATCCCCACACTCTATCTATCTTGTGACATTCTCTCTCTCTCTCTCTCTCTCACTCACTCACACACACACACACACACACACACACACACACACACACACACACACACAATTATTTCTCTATTTCTTCTAACAAGTTTGGGCATGTTCTCTCCAACCTTTTGGTACTCTTTCTACTTTTTATGCTCTATTAATTGATTCTATATAAAACTTTGAGCTCTTCAAAATTCATACACACACACACACAAAAAAAAAAATTAAAAAAATTTGTTTCTCTATTTCTTATAACAAGTTTGGGCATGTTCTCTCCAACCTTTTGGTAGCCTTTTTCTACTTTTAATGTTGTATTAATTGCTTCTATACAAAACTTTGAGCTCTTCAAAATTCATACATACCTATAAACAAATAACAAATATTTTAATGGACTTTTATATTTTAACAATCACTCAAAGTTGAAATTTAGAACTTTATATTAATTATCCAACCAACATTGTGATCTATATTTATACTATTAATATTACTCATTTCTCGAACAAATAAACATTATAACACAATAAAATTCTAAAAGAATTTAATGAACATAAGCTAAATGTTCTAATTTCATTCTCTATTTATAACAAGCAGCTTAAAATTGAATGCAACTTAAGAAATTGTTTACGTGAAAACAATAACCTTGAAATTTTTGACATAAATTTTAAAATATTAAAAATATAAAATTTTGATATTATTTCAAAACTTTTTATTTTCTAATATTAAATAATTCATTGTTTAATATCCTTGAATAACTTTCTTATACCAAAGACATTATCTGTCAATGATCTTCAACAGGCAAACCGAAACTTGGTCTCCTAATTTGGGTATGTTAGAATCGGGTAAACATATAGACGGCAAGAGAACTTCACACAAATGTTGATCTGCCGATTGTTTACCATGGCATGCAAGAATTGAAGAATGATCGTTTAATCTCAGTGATTTGTAGGAGTGATCGTGTTTGAAGTAGTTAGTGGTTGAGTTCTAATGGGTCTAGGGACCCCATGGCTGGATGGCTTCATTTCTTTATGAATATTTTGTGTGCCTTTGTTTTCGTATTGATCTCGCATTGATCAGTGTTGATACTGTGTTGGGAAAGACTGAAGGTTTTCTTTTTAACTCTTTTCTTTCATAAGCCATGAACTAATTTGATTGATAAAATAGCATGGTAGCTTGTCATTTTGATTTTGTAATATATATTTTTTAAAATTACAAAATAACTATATATATAGACAATCT
This sequence comes from Cupressus sempervirens, assembly GCA_028749045.1. NCBI lineage: Eukaryota > Viridiplantae > Streptophyta > Pinopsida > Cupressales > Cupressaceae > Cupressus > Cupressus sempervirens. Next base: position 161,066,727 of record CM053786.1, on the reverse strand, counting down.
TCTTATCATATTTGACTGATATAATATTAAAATATTATATTTCTAATAATAAATTGGTTCACTTTTAATGTTTGATAATCCATTCATATAATAAGTACATGTAAATTTATTTTCAAAATAATTATATATATATATATATATATATATATATATATATATAATCTTCTTATCTAACTTGATTTATATAGTATTAAAATATTATATTTCTAGTAAACTAATTCACTTTTAATGTTTGATAATCAATTAATATAACAACTACATGTAAATTTATTTTCCAAATATGAAGATTTCAATATTATGTTTTGAATTATAAACAATAAACTACTTTTGCTTGGAGTTATAATACACATATTTTATATTTCATATTAATTATATATGATGGACACTTATTATAACTGCAATACTTAAATGTTTTTTACTACTTTTAATATCATGTGTATTAATGAACTTATCAATTTTGAATCATGATTTGAAATAAAATTTGCATATTATAATTCATGTATCCAAAAAATTTGAAGATGTTCCAAATTCATTTTGCTAATTTTGTGTGCTTGCAATATTTGAGAGACAACATATTTATAATTAAATGAAGATTAAATTTTTCATAAAATAAGAGTTCTATACAAATTAATATTCCTAGAGATTCCAATATCCAAAGTGAAAGAACTAGTTACTGAATTTAGAAGAAACCATTATATCTAACTACTTAAGCCTCAGTGCTTCAAGGATCAACTCCGCTTCCTTTGCTTTTCATAGTAGTATTCTTCAAAATCTACATGTCCAATCATCAAACTCAATCATGATTCTTCTAATTAGAGAAAGGAGGGAAAATAGGATAGAAAGAAAAATGGTACATAAATCATTGATACACACCTGTCTAAGCATAAAGTTTTCATTTTGTAGAGTTGAGACTCTTTCTTCCAATTCATTGTTCCTATCTTCAAGGTCCTTTGCCTTTGCTTCAAGCTCGCCCACATAAGCTTTCTTTCTTTCCCTTGCTTGTTGTGCAGATACTCTATTTCTAAGCAATCTAGTGAAAGAAAGGAATTTAAGGATTATGTAAAATGAGTTATGGTCATTTTTGCACAATTATAAGGAGAATATCTATTATTAAAAACTTTAAGTAAAATAAGATGTACAATAGTTATTAACTACTATATTATTAGATTTTATGTTTATAGAATGAGATTGAATATCATATCCAATTTCAAATTAAAGAATACATAAAATGTTGAATTCATTTATATATGTATATATTATTATTGCTATTATTTTAAAAAATCCAATAAGAAGAAAGAATTTCATTAGTGGTATAATGTTGACATTTGGTTGGGGCAATTTATACAATTTGAAATTTAAAGTTAAGATTAGAAAAATTGTTTTAATGATGATGAGTTGTTTAAACATGTTGAGTATAAATCATTTTATTGATGAGTTAGAAATTTTATTAGACATATTTTATTTATTTTATAATTGAAAGAAAATTATATCATTAACAATTTTATAAGTCAATAATGTGTTTGATGATTTTTTTGAAAAAACGAGAAATGTACAATTTTTATAGTGAATTATTTCCACATAAAAATATAGAAAGGAAAAATTTATGTGTCTATGCTAGAAAACTTAAACAATCTTCAAGTCACATTATTATAGAATTCAAAGGAAACCAAACTAGAGATTAAAAAAAACATATATCATGTTTACTATTCTATGTTGAAAATAAAACTTTTAAGTTTATGACCACATTTTTATGAAGAAGCTAAATGAAATAAAGGATGTGAAGATCCATGCAAGAAATTTGTAGTTGTAAATGACAAATATCATAGAAGAATTAAAGAAACTTCTAAAATGTAAAAATATTGTTGACATTAATTAGATTTATATGAAATTAATTGTGGCATGCTAGTGGGAACATTAGTCCCCGTGTATTAGTTCCCTACCTATTATATAGGCAGGGACTAATAATGGAAAGGAGTTTTTTTCATTAAACTTTCATGTCGCCAAAGTAACTCCAACATATTATAAGAATTGACTAAAATGTTTGATGGATTCAATTTCATGGAGACTTTTAGACTCGTCATTCGGGCAATAGCTCAATCTTAATAATGTCTATGGAATGGAATGTATACTATGATATGATAATAAGAGTAGTGAGGGCTATAAAAGGGTTTTATTCTACTATTGGGTTCTTACATATCTAATCTATATGTTTGAAGGAAAAATTGTATGGATGGAAAGTTGTGCAAATATGTGAGAGAAAGACACTAACTTAAGATATGGATTGTTATTAAATAATAGACTCCAACATGAAATAGAGTTGGTTGGTTACCAAAGCCTTTGATGTAAATGGATCAAATATACATTTTCCTATGGGTAAAAGTAAAAACATTATAATAAAATATTGTTTTTTTAAGGGGTTAATTCAAGTAAAGCACATGAAAAGTCAATGGTATTATAATTACATTGATTTGAGCATATGGAGAACGCTCACATGGTAATGATATATCAAAAATAATATAAGGAAAATAGACATCTACAAATGTTTTCCTTCAAGAACTATTGCAATAATTTCAAGACAACCTTATATGAGGTTGCTAGAGTTTATTGCTAAGAGAATCAAATATAAATGACATTGAACTAGTATCAATAGAATAAATATAGGAATTTTTTTAAATTAAGTTATAAATTGTTGTTTTTATGTGGTCAACTCAAGTAGAGCACATGAAAAGTCAATGGAGTTATAATTACATTGACTTGAGCATATGGAGAACTCACACATGGGAATAATATATCCAAAAGAATATAATAGGATATATGAAATCTACAAAAGTTTTCCTTTGAGAATTATTGCAATAATTTCAAAACCACCTTATATGAGTTTGCTAGAGTTTGTTGCTAAGAGAATCAAATATAAATGGCATTGAACTAGTATCAATAGAATAAGTATACAAAATAATTTAAATAATGTTATAAATCTCTAACTAATTTAGATATTATCAAATGACTCATTAGTGATCTAATTCTGAGTTATAAGAAGACTAAGAAAATAAATAAAGTTCTTCTAGGGGGTGATGGGACTCAAAATTGCATTCTCATTTTGAGTACCATTCCAAACTCTTGAGTTCATTTTGAGCCATGTTAACGCATTTTTCTTGTTTGTGTATTTGGCTATCATTTTGAGGCATTTAAGAGGTGTTTAATGTTTCTAAAACCTTGCAATTAGTATAACTATTAAATCTCTAACTATGATTCTGAGTCATTTTGTGACGTTCTATTTTGAGCAGTGATCAATTCAGCATTTTTGCCAAAGTGTCAAATAGCGACAGGAAGCCTAGTTTGCATTTGAATATCTTGTGTCTGGTAATGTTTCATGACTCCCTGCTTTGGGATTATTTAGCATGCATATCAGAGAACTTATGTTTCAATTTTGATATGTTTTGACTAGGTTTTGAATCCCTTGAAGTTGGTTACTTATCTTTGTCATACTGATGCAAATTGCCCTAAACTTAGGGAAGTCTTGTTTGACTAATTATAACACTAACTCATTTGACCATACTGAGAAAATTTCTTTCACATTGCATTCTAGAGGTTAGACACTTTCTATGTTCCAGATTTGAGTCTATGACAAAATGCGATTCCAAATGCAATTTATAACATTTTATTAGTGTCAAGAAATGCAGATTGATCGGTACCCCTGTTTGGGATGTCATGACTTTTAATTCATAATAGATGAGATCAATTGGTTTGTACCACTATGTTCCACTCTAAAAATACTTCAAGTATTCCAGTTTTTTGAGTCTTGACCAATCCATATACACACTTTCCTAGATTCATTCTGTTTGCACAAATCACAGTTATGCTGCTGTCTCCAATTCTGTAATTCAAAGTACCTCATTTTGCTTGCTTGCCAAATGGATTTTGTTATTCATCATGAGACCAAATCACAGATCTATATTCTCCTAATGGCAATGAACTATTTCCCTATTTTTTGTACCTTCAAGTATCCACTTGCCATGTTTTCGAAGTTAAAACCAAATGCATTTTATGGTTTTCTAATATATTTATTTGCAAACAGTTTTAACTAGGCAACTTCAATGGTCAATATCTTTTGACCCCAAAGTCATCATGACATGAAATCAGACATAGTGAAAGGATATAGAACAAAGAACCAACAATTTTCAGAGCCTAGTTATCTATTTTGGTCAGTTCTTAGAGCCGATTTTTAGGCCTTTCAATTAGAAAATCACAGTTTATAAATAAGTGATAAAATGAATTTTAAATGATGATTCGGATCTCAAAGTTGAATTTAGTTAGTTCGAGAAAGTCAAATTGATCAATTTGAGATATTAGGTGTTTCAGTTGAAAAATAAAAATTAGTTGGGCTTGCTTTGGGACCCAACTAACAACATTATATAGGATAAGTAAAAGAAAAGGGGACTAGTCAAATTGCACAATGATAACAAGTCTTAGAAGGTGTTCAAGTGCATCTGTGAAATGGATTTGTGTCTAGGGATGGATGTACCTTTCCAAACATATGGGTAAGGCACTGCTTTGATCCAAGAAGGATTATAATGCGGTGTCTCCATAGAGAGGTTTAAAAAGCAAAACTTCAAGCAGATCTGTGGATGCTCACTGTATTATCATGATAGTCTACCAGATAAATCATATGCCCATGCAGTTCTTTGTGAAGTTTGACATGAGAGACGTATATGAAGAAAGGCTCGATTTAAACGCAAAATCTCAGATATTTTCCTTTGTCATAGCGTTTGTCATAGCATGTGTTGTAATGAGAAGAGGGTCAGTCTCTTGTCTTGCTTGTCAAAATGTTTTTTGGACCATTATGGGTGAGGAAGTTTTCTCTCCCATTTCTACCCAGGCGTGTTTGTGTGATAGCTTTTGTTTTTCTTTGCATCCAATGTCTATGATTTAACACAAAACTCAACTCATATGTTGGGTATATGGGTTAAATACTTTCCTCCTAGTATCATATCTATCGAGGAACTATGTTTAGGCTCTGTCTAAATATAACTTGCGCCACGAGATGGGATTAATGGGTGGTATCTTTGCCCACCATTTATTACTTGAAGACTCCATTTTCTCCAGCCACTTTGACCACATTGAAATGTTCTTTGAATTTTGGGATCGATCTTTGGCATGCTGTCGAGTTTTGATTAGAAACAGGGGCGGTTATGATGGAAGGACATGCCCACAGTTAATGAGCAGAGAAGGATGGCTATGGTGGCATTTGAAGCTTGGGTCAGATTGGAAAGATTTCCTTATATTGGAACCCAAGTGCTCTACAATCGGGTGATGTTTTGGATCAGATGTTAGACATTTTTTAATGTCTCCCAAGCATGAACGGTGAGAAATAGAACAAACACGCTGAGGGAGGCCCATGCCTTGCACGTAGGAGAACGATGGAGAAAGACGTTGTCATTACCTTTGGGAGGCACGTCTCTAGCCCGCCTGAAGGCCAATTATGTTATAAATGCATGAGAATATGCAGGCTGTGGTTGGTCTCCTGAGAAATGAAATGGAAAATGTCAGTTTGGTGGAGACCTTGAACATATTCCACCATGTTTTGGATTCCACGAGGCACAACATAAAGATGTCCATTCCTGTCTGAAGACAAACAACAGAGACGTATCAAGACGTTAGACTAGACTTGGGTAGTCTGCAATGTAATTGGAAAGAAATGTAAACTCCTTACTAGTTCTCCAATGTGATTTCCTTATCTTTCACCAGCCAGATAAACCGAGAATTCGGAGTGAAAGTGTGTAGTGGAATTGAGGGAAGGAGAGGGGGAACTGGTTGCATACGTATGAGCAGAAGAATCTACATGTTTAATCCCACATTTGGGGTAAAATGATTTAGCAAGGTATTTAAAAATCGTGACACTCTAAAAGACAGTGTTCAAAAGACAAAAGCACAAGGAGGGGCACATCTTGTCAGTTGGAGGCCATTCTTGGAAAAAGCTACAGACAGATTTGTGATTAAAGTATCCTCAGTGCAAGTGCAGATCGTCTATTTTATAAGGAATAATATCAGATAGAGATCTGCTATTTCCTTCTAACTCCTATTAAAGGAATAATATTAAAGGAATAATATTAATATCAAAGATCTGTTATTTCGGAGTTATTTCCTTCTTTAGAAGGAATAATATCAAATAGATTTGTGATTGCGGAGCATTAATATCAAAGATTTGTTATTTCCTTCTTTAGAAGGAATAATATCAAATAGATTTGTGATTTCGGAGCATTCTTAGTGTAGATGCTGTTAGGATAAACTATGGACAAAAATAAAAACTACATGCAAATATAACCAATAACAAAAATAATAGAACACACAGAAATGAACACAAGGCACCAAGATTTAACGTGGTTCACCCAATCCCTGGGCTACGTCCACCAAACAGCAAGTCCGATCTTATTACAATCCAGTGATTACAACCTGATTACAATCCGTAATCCCTTACAGCTCAATACCGCCGCAAGAACCAATTTCGTATCATCACACATAAAAAATACCCAACCCTAAGCCCTTTTTATACAAGTATTAAACCGCTTTAGGGTTATAACATGTCGGCCATATATCGGCCATAATATGTCGGCTACCATGTCGGCTATCATGTTGGCTACTTCCAAAAAAAATAATTTTTTTTTGGGGCGATGCCCCGAACCCCACTATTTATGAAGTATGTACAGTACTTTCCTAATTAGTCACCACAATCTAACAATCTCCCACTTGGGGACTGATCAGGCTCCACACCAAACAACAATCTCCCACTTGGAGACTGATCCTGTAGTAATACAACTACCGCATGGGGCTCCCACTGGATCAAACCACCCTGGACTCTGCTGTTCTTTTATTCACATTTTAGTCTAAAAGACCAACTGAAGCTAAAGAGGAGTTCAGCTTCTCCCTTGTGACAACCTTTGTCAACATATCTGCTGGATTTTCATTGGTATGTATCTTCTCCAGCTTTAACTGTCCATCCTCTAAAACTGACCGAATGAAATGGTACCGCAACTATATGTGTTTGGTCTTAGAATGCAGAGCTGAATTCTTAGCAAGATGAATGGCACTCTGATTATCTGTGAACAAATAATTATCCTTCTGAGGATGTCCCAATTCTTCCAAGAAGAACTGAAGCCATATCATCTCTTTGGCTGCCTCTGTAGCAGTAACATACTCTGCCTCTGTAGTGGAGAGAGCATTAATCTTCTGTAGCCTAGAAACTCAGCTCACGGCTGCCCCACCAACAGTAAAGACATAACCTGTAGTACTCCGCCTGGTATCAATATCCCCAGCCAAATCTGAGTCAACATAGCCCTGTAAATCAGTAGTAGAGCCCCCAAACTGTAAACACTTATTGGATGTTCCTCTCAAATATCTGAGAATCCACTTGACAGCATTCCAATGCTCAAAACCTGGATGACTCATATACCTGCTAACGACTCCTACTGCATGTGCAATATCTGGCCTAGTGCATACCATAGCATACATCAAACTTCCTACAGCTGAAGCATAGGGTACCTTGGACATCTTATCCTCCTCTTCCTGTGTCTTGGGACACATCTCCTTAGTCAATTTCAAATGACCAGGTAAAGGTGTGCTGACAGCTTTAGCATTCTCCATAGAGAAACGTTGCAACACCTTCTCAACAAAATCAGCTTGAGATAGCGTCAATGTTCTGTTCTTCCTATCTCTGCAAATCTTCATACCAAGGATTTGTTTTGCTGCCCCCAAATCCTTCATAGCAAATGCATGTGCTAACTGGCATTTTAGCCCCTTAATATGATGCATGTTAGACCCAGCTATAAGCATATCATCAACATATAGACATAAAATAATGTAGCTATCATCATCCAACCTCTTAAAATAAACACAGTAATCTGAATGACACCTGTTATATCCATGCTCATGCATAAAACTGTCAAATTTCAGATACCATTGCCGAGGTGCTTGCTTCAGGCCATATAAACTTTTCTTCAATTTGCACACTAAGGTCTCCTTACCTTTGACCTCAAAACCCTGTGGCTGAGCCATATATATTTCTTCATCCAAATCACCATGAAGAAAGGCTGTTTTAACATCCATCTGCTCTAAATGCAAATCTTCAGTAGCCACAAGACTTAAAACAGTGCGAATAGAAGTCATTTTAACAACAGGAAAAAATATCTCATCAAAATCAATTCCCTTTTTCTGTGCAAATCCTTTTACAACTAACCTGGCCTTAAATCTTTTCTTACCTCCTTCCTCTTCTTTCAACCTATAAACCCATTTATTCTGTAAAGCTTTTTTACCTGCAGACAACTTGCACAAATCCCATGTCTTATTTTTCAGCAAAGAGTCCATTTCATCTTTCATTGCAGACTCCCATTGAATCTTAGTATCCACCTGCACAGCTTCATCATAACTTTCAGGTTCACCAGCATCAGTAAGTAAAATAGAATACAAAGAGGGAGAAAACCTTTGTGGAGGTCTAATTGGCCTTGTTGACCGTCTAACATTCACTGGTGTGTGTGGTATTTGTTGTTGCAGTTGTTGCACATCATGAGGAATGGCTGGAACATCAGCTTTTGGAGTATCATCCAGCACTACATAATCATCTTCTTTCTTCTCATGTTGCTGCAACAGATCTTTGTACAACACTTTTTCATTGAATATGACATCCTAGCTTCTTATAATTTTATGATTTTCAAAATCCCAAAGCCTATAGCCAAATTCATTAATGCCATATCCAACAAAGAAACATTTCTTTGATTTCACTTCTAGCTTGGTTCTATTTTCAGAGTCTATATGAGCAAAAGCTTCACAACCAAAGGTCTTGAGAAAAGAATAACTCACCTTCTTACCAGTCCATGCTTCCTCTGGAATACCACAGCCCAAAGGAGTAGAGGGACCTCTATTAATCAAATATACTACAGTATTGACAGCCTCCGCCCACATGTGTAAGGGCAACCCAGCATGCAACCTCATGCTCCTTGCGCGCTCCATTATAGTCCTGTTCATGCGTTCAGCCACTCCATTTTCCTATGGAGTTCTTGGAACAGTTTTTTGTCTACGAATACCATTAGTGGAGCAATAATCTTCAAATTCATGACTGCAATACTCACCACCATTATCAGATCTGAGACATCTTAATTTCTTACCAGTCTCATTTTCAACCAAGCATTTCCATTTCTTAAAAGTTTGAAATACATCAGATTTCTATCTAAGGAAATAAACCCATACTTTTCTAGTTGTGTCATCAATAAATGTAACGTAATAATGAGAGTCACCAAGGGAAGATACCTGAGCCGGTCCCCATACATCTGTATGCACAAGCTCTAATTTCTCCTTTTTGTTTTCCTTCCCTGTCTTTACAAAACTCACTCTCTTTTGTTTTCCATACACACAACTTTCACAGAAATCCATATTCACACATTTTAGACCTGGTAAAACTTTCCTTGAATGAAGTACTTTCATACCTTTCTCACTCATGTGCCCAAGTCTATTGTGCCACAGCGCTGTATCAGAATCTACAGCAGCTATTTGTTCTCCCTGCTCAACTGCAGTAATTGTTCCTGAATATTCATTTTTCTCTGAAACAATCAAAGTAGAAGGAACAATATGACCTGTACAAAGATATAAGGTGCCTACTTTCACACCTTTTGCTACTACAAGGGAACCTTTTGAAACCTTCCAATTTTTATCATTAAAAGTAATTAGACAACCCTCATCACCGAGTTGCCCTGCTGAAATTAAATTCCTACTCAGCTTTGGAACATGTCTTACCTCATGTAGTATCCAATGATTCCCATTCTGCAACTTAATCTTAATTTTTCCCTTTCCAACAATCTGACAGGGTTCATTATCCCCCAAATAAACAAGCCCAAAATCCCCTTGGACATAATCAATGAAATAACCTCTATGAGGTGTAGCATGAAAAGAAGCACCAGAATCTAAAACCCATGAATCATCAACACTCTCTAAAGACAGAAGCAAAGCATCCTCTTCGAATTTATTACTTACCACATTTGCCTCTTTGTCTCCATCTGATTTATCTCCTTCATTTTTCTTTCGAGTCCAGCAATCTTTCTTTTTGTGCCCTGGTTTCCCACAGTACCAGCAATCATTTGGTCCTCTCGATTGAGACCTCCTCCCCTTTGACTTTCCTCTTGATTTCCCACAATTTCCAGAGTTACTTCCTCTTTCAGTCGTTCTGCCCCTGCTTTGTGCATTTAAAACACTTCCTGATGTAGATCCACTTGAGGATTTTCTACGAGTTTCCTCACTTAAAATAACACCAATCACATCATCATATTTTAGGGTACTTGATCCAGGAACAGAATTACTCACCGCCATTACCAAGCCATTCCAGCTTTCAGGCAAAGAACACAAAATCAAGAGAGCCCTAATTTCTTCATCAAAATTGATACCCACAGAAGATAATTGACTAGTAATAGTATTAAACTCATTTAAATGATCTGCAACAGATCCACCTTCTGCCATTTTCATATTAAATAAACGCTTCATGAGAAATACCTTATTTGAAGCGGAGGGCTTTTCATACAGTGTCGCTAGGGCTTTCATCAAATCTTCTGTCGTCTTTGCTTTTGTAATATTAAATGCCATCAATGGTGCCAAGCATAACCGAATGCTTCCGAGTGCCTTTCTGTCCAAAAGATCCCATTCAGCCTCTGACATAGTTCCCTGATTCTTGGCTTTTCCTTCCAACAGCTTCCATAAATCCTTCTGATATAAATAGTCTTCCATTTGCATCTTCCATAACTGGAAGTTCTGCCCATTAAACCTATCAACCCTCAGCTTACCATCATTTGCCATTGCTCTCACTCAACCATGAGACTCCCACTTAACCGTGAGACTTTCCTGCAGAGGATAACTGAGAAACAACTAGGCTCTGATACCACTTGTTAGGATAAACCATGGACAAAAATAAAAACTACATGCAAATATAACCAATAACAAAAATAATAGAACACACAGAAATGAACACAAGGCACCAAGATTTAACGTGGTTCACCCAATCCCTGGGCTACGTCCACCAAATAGCAAGTCCGATCTTATTATAATCTAGTGATTACAACCTGATTACAATCCGTAATCCCTTACAACTCAATACCGCCGCAAGAACCAATTTCGTATCACCACACATAAAAAATACCCAACCCTAAGCCCTTTTTATACAAGTATTAAACCGCTTTAGGGTTATAACATGTCGGCCATAATATGTCGGCTACCATGTCGGCTACTTCCAAAAAAAATAATTTTTTTTCGAGGCGATGCCCCGTACCCCACTATTTATGAAGTATGTACAGTACTTTCCTGATCAGTCACCACAATCTAACAGATGCAAATCTCCTATTTCAAAAGGAATAATATCAGATTTGGATGATCTTTGGATAATATTTAAACTTTGCTATTTCAAAAGGAATAATATCAAATTTGGATGATCTTTGGATAATATTTAAGAACTGCTATTTCAAAAGGAATATATCAGATTTCGATCTTTGGATAATATCCTATTCTAGAAGCATCCTCGGTGCAAATGCAGATCTTCTATTTTAGAAGGAATAAGATTAGACAGAGATCTACTTTTTCCAAGAAGGAAATAATAGATCTTTGATATTATTCCTTTAATAGCAGTTAGAAGGATCTGTTATTTCCTTCTTTAGAAGGAATAATATCAAATAGATTTGTGATTTCGGAGTTATTTCCTTCTTTAGAAGGAATAATATCAAATAGATTTGTGATTGTGGAGCATTAATATCAAAGATCTGTTATTTCCTTCTTTAGAAGGAATAATATCAAATAGATTTGTGATTTCAGAGCATTCTTAGTGTAGATGCAGATCTCCTATTTCAAAAGGAATAATATCAGATTTGGATGATCTTTGGATAACATTTAAACTTTGCTATTTCAAAAGGAATAATATCAAATTTGGATGATCTTTGGATAATATTTAAGAACTGCTATTTCAAAAGGAATATATCAGATTTCAATCTTTGGATAATATCCTATTCTAGAAGCATCCTTGGTGCAAATGCAGATCTTCTATTTTAGAAGGAATAAGATCAGACAGAGATCTGCTATTTCCTTCTAACTGCTATTAAACGAATAATATCAAAGATCTATTATTTCCTTCTTGGAAAAAGCTATAGGCAAATTTTTGATTACAGTATCCTCTTTGCAAGTGTAGATCTTCTATTTTAGAAGGAATAATATCAGATAGAGATCTGCTATTTCCTTCTAACTACTATTGAAGGAATAATATTAATATCAAAGATCTGTTATTTCCTTCTTTAGAAGGAATAATATCAAATAGATTTGTGATTTCGGAGCATTCCTGGAAAAAACTACAGGTAGATTTGTGATTACAGTATCTTCAGTGCAAGTGCAGATTTGTGATTATAGTATCCTCAGTGCAAGTGTAGATCTTCTATTTTAGAAGGCCATTCTTGGAAAAAGCTACAAGCAGATTTGTGATTACAGTATCCTCAATACAAGGGCAGATCTTCTATTTTAGAAGGAATAATATCAGATAGAGATCTGTTATTTCCTTCTAACTGCTATTGAAGGAATAATATTAATATCAAAGATCTGTTATTTCCTTCTTTAGAAGGAATAATATCAAATAGATTTGTGATTTCGAAGCATTCTTAGTGTAGATGCAAATCTCCTATTTCAAAAGGAATAATATCAGATTTGGATGATCTTTGGATAATATTTAAATTTTGCTATTTCAAAAGGAATAATATCAAATTTGGATGATCTTTGGATAATATTTAAGAACTGCTATTTCAAAAGGAATAATATCAGATTTCAATCTTTGGATAATATCCTATTCTAGAAGCATCCTCGGTGCAAATGCAGATCTTCTATTTTAGAAGGAATAATATCAGGGAGAGATATGCTATTTCCTTCTAACTACTATTGAAGGAATAATATCAAAGATCTATTATTTCCTTCTTTAGAAGGAATAATATTAGATAGATCTGTGATTTCGGAGCATTCTTAGTGCAGATGCAGATCTCTTATTTCAAAAGGAATAATATCATATTTGGATGATCTTTGGATAATATTTAAAATCTGCTATTTCAAAAGGAATAATGTCATATTTGGATCTTTGAATAATATCCTATTCTAGAAGCATCCTCGGTGCAAATGCAGATCTTCTATTTTAGAAGGAATAATATCAAACAAAGATCTGCTATTTCCTTCTAACTGTTATTTCCTTCTTTAGAAGGAATAATAGTAGATAGATCTATGATTTCGGAGCATTCTTAGTGCAGATGCAGATCTCCTATTTCAAAAGGAATAATATCAGATCTGGATGATCTTTGGATAATATTTAAAATTTGCTATTTCAAAAGGAATAATATCAAATTTGGATGATCTTTGGATAATATTTAAGATCTGCAATTTCAAAAGGAATAATATCAGATTTGGATCTTTGGATAAAATCCTATTCCAGAAGGAATAATATCAGCTAGAGATCTGCTATTTCAGTTTAGAAGGAATAATATCAGATAGATTTGTGATTTCGGAGGATTCTCAGTGCAAATGCAGATCTGCTAATTCAAAAGGAATAATATTAGATTTGGACAATCTTTGGACAATATTTAAGATCTGCTATTTCAAAAGGAATAATATCATATTTGGATCTTTGGATAATATTTAGTTTACTACAAATCTACTATTTTAGAAGGAATAACATCAGATTTGGATGATCTTTGGATAATATTTAATTCACTGTAGATCTACTATTTTAGAAGGAATAATATCAGATTGAATGTTAAATGAGCAATTAATCAGGATATGATTTTTCGATAGATGGAGAAGAAACCGTTTTCAATAGCAACAAGGTGAGGAGATTCAGCAAGACACACGTAAAATTCAGAATCTGATCTGAGAGCTTCTTCTTCTCTATAAATTTCTCTTCATTTCTCATTGTACGAGTTCCATTTTTAATTGTGAGACCACAAGGTTCTGGTTTCATTTTCTACAACTGAGAAACCACAAGGTTGGATCTAGTTCTATTCTAGTTACTATGAGACCATATTTCCTCGATAGTCCTCTATTATGAAGAGCATCAGTTGTATTTCTTTTGAGCATTTTAACTTGCATAGTCATTCATAGTGTATTCTCTAAGTTTTTTTCATATACATGATGTATTGATTTCAAGGAATTGAACACAAAGTTTCATTGATAGTTTCATTTTGAAGTTGATCACCTTTTATGTGGGTTTGTAGTTTTTTGTTGACTATGCCCAAAGTGCATATTGTCCTATTGCATCTTGTTTTGAAGTTGTATGCCACTGTTGTCTTATTGTTGGGTCAAATACCTAAGTAATTTTCTTTGGATAATATTTAAGATCTGCTATTTCAAAAGGAATAATATCAGATTTGGATCTTTGGATAATATCCTATTCTAGAAGCATCCTCGGTGCAAATGCAGATCTTCTATTTTAAAAGGAATAATATCAGACAGAGATCTGCTATTTCCTTCTAACTGCTATTGAAGGAATAATATCAAAGATCTGTTATTTCCTTCTTTAGAAGGAATAAAATCAAATAGATCTGTGATTTCGGAGCATTCTCAGTGCAGATGTAGATCTCCTATTTCAAAAGGAATAATATCAGATTTGGATGATCTTTGGATAATATTTAAAATCTACTATTTCAAAAGGAATAATATCAAATTTGGATGGTCTTTGGATAATATTTAAGATCTACTATTTCAAAAGGAATAATATCATATTTGGATCTTTGGATAATATCCTATTCTAGAAGGAATAATATCAGACAGAGATCTGCTATTTTAGTTTAGAAGGAATAATATCAGATAGATTTGTGATTTCGGAGCATTCTAAGTGCAAATGCAGATCTGCTAATTCAAAAGGAATAATATTAGATTTGGACGATCTTTGGATAATATTTAAGATCTATTATTTCAGAAGGAATAATATCAGATTTGGATCTTTGGATAACATTTAGTTTACTACAAATCTACTATTTTAGAAGGAATAACATCAAATTTGGATGATCTTTGGATAATATTTAATTTACTATAGATCTACTATTTTAGAAGGAATAATATCAGATTGAATCTTAAATGAGCAATTAATTAGGATATGATTTTTCGAGAAATGGAGAAGAAATAGTTTTCAATAGCAACAAGGTGAGGAGATTCAACAAGACACATGTAAAATTTAGAATCTGATCCGAGAGCTTCTTCTTCTCTATAAATTTCTCTTCATTTCTCATTGTACGAGTTTATTTTTAATTGTGAGACCACAAGGTTCCGATTTCATTTCTACAACTGAGAAACCACAAGGTTGGATCCAGTTCTAGTCTAGTTACTATGAGACCATATTTCCTCGATAGTCCTTTATTATGAAGAGCATCAGTTGTATTTCTTTTGAGCATTTTAACTTGTATAGTCATCCATAGTGTATTCTCTAAGTTCTTTGCATATACATGATGTATTGATTTCAAGGAATTGAATACCAAGTTTCATTGATAGTTTCACTTTAAAGTTTATCACTTTTTATGTGGGTTTGTAGTTTTTTGTTGATTATGCCCAAAGTGCATATTGTCCTATTGCATCTTGTTTTGAAGTTGTATGCCACTGTTGTCTTATTGTTGGGTCAAATACATAAGAGATTTTCTTTATATTGCATTGACAAAATTGCATGGATATAAGGAGGATTTGATATGTAGTGCCTCTCCCATTTGACTTCTGTAAGTCATCTTGATGGATGCAATCTTTTTGATCTTTCGTTGAGAAGGGATCATGTTTGGGACCATGAGTGGTCTACACCATTGAGGTGATTTAATTTATGTTTCTATATCAGTTGCTTTGATTATGCTTTGGCTGACTTCTGAGATTATGGTGTGATTTATGGTTCATTGAGGTTTGTGCCAGTGGTTACCAGGATCGATGTGGTAACATGATGTTGTTCTATAACTACCATGAGATGTGTGCAAAGATTGCATTATGTACTATTACCATGCTACACTAGACTAGGTTCCTGTAGCAGTGGTCAGTCATGTTTATGACTGTGTTCACTTATGTATTTTAAGTGCCTTTTTGTTGTTCTTTAATCAACCTTTATTAAATGCTTAAATGATTAGAAATGGACTGTCCATTTGGATTATTTGGTTATGTGCTGCAGACATTTACCTTGTTATATTTTGATCTAATAGATATGTGTTACTTATGTTTTACATTTGAGAGGACCTGAGGGTCAGATGTTATACTTTGATTTCAATATTATAGATTTTAGACTACTATGATGTTTAGTTGATCTTTTGAATGATGATGCCATTTTGAGATGACAGTGTGTTTTATGATGATATTTGGTTATCTAGTATTTGGATATACCTTTAATTATGTTATGTGATGGGTTTAATGCTATGGTTATTTACTTCATTCCTGCATTGTTATGTTTTATGTGAACATGAGTGATGTAAATAGATTATTTTAATATAATTAAATAAATGATTAAATTAGGTGATTTAATGCATTTATTGCTTCGGCTATGTTATTATATGCAATTGCACCTGATTGTGTTGTTTAGTGTTTAGGATTTATATCCCTGGTAGTGGCACATGGAGTTAGTGATTCAACCATTCATATTTTATCAATGTCATCCTTGTATGGACAACATATCCTTATTTTAATTGTTTAATTAAACCTTTCAATGATTATTAAATCTAAACTCATTTGTATTATGTGATTAGACTAGTGAGCATGTCTATGCATTTAGAGTGTCCCATTGTCATGAAAGTTGTTAAGGAAATTTATGTGTTTTTGGGTTTTTGGGCTTTTTAATTGATTTATTTTAATTTCTGGCAGCTTTGCCATAGATAAATTCCTATTTTTAGGAATAACCTATTTTCGTTTGGGTGGATTCAGAATTTAACTAGGTTGGCTAGTTATTTGCCCTAATCAATTATTCACTTGAAAAGTGAATAAATATCCAAAAAGGAATTAAATTCCTGACTTCTCACTTTTGAATTAGAAAGTTGGAGAGTAAAACCCAAAATCCTCTTCATGAGGATTTACTGTTTTGTTTGTTGTGGAAGCTACGAGCATGGGATCGTCACGAGGTTGAGCTCATTGGATCTAGCTCAGGGAAACCTTGGATTGGCATGATTTTTAGCTACTTTTATGAGCTATTTATATTATGATTCAGATTCCCATTTTGCTCTTTTAGCTGTGAGGTAGGGCTTTTCTATTTTATTTTTTTTGCTCTATTTCTGCTTCTATTTTTTGTAGCCATTTGGCTAGAGGTTGAGAACTGGTGTTCCCCTCTGTTTCTATTTGTTGATTCTACCCAGTTGGTTAGGTATGAACATTTTCCTATTTTTCAAGATGAGAATTTGGGGTTTTACGTCGTTATGCTGGCCATTTTTTGCATACAGTGTTCGAACTTGATTATTTTTTGATTTTTGGAGTTTATATACCCAAAGGCCCAAAGGGTTTTAGTTTTGAAGTTTTTTCAAAATTTGGAGTTTGTACCTCGTTTTGTGTGTTGCCCTACTTTCTCAATTTTTTTGGCACGAGTTGTGTCATGGACCTAGATTATCCATTTGTATATCAGTCAGACTTTGTTGCACTTTTGTGTTTGCATTGGGATGTGTGTCACATCCATACTCCTAACTTTGTGTTTAGTTGAGTGATTTTATACTTGCAGTTATGGTTTCTTTTGGACCTTTGTTATTGTTTCGTGGACACTAGGATTCATGTAGAATCCATACTCCTGGATTAAGGCCGGTTAAGTGAGTTCATGATGTTTGGTCTTGTTGCATCACTAGGATTTGTGTAGAATCCATACTCCTGGATTGAGGCCAATTGAGTGATTTCATGATGTATGCTTCTATAGGCTTTGG
Source organism: Cupressus sempervirens (assembly GCA_028749045.1). Classification (NCBI taxonomy): domain Eukaryota; kingdom Viridiplantae; phylum Streptophyta; class Pinopsida; order Cupressales; family Cupressaceae; genus Cupressus; species Cupressus sempervirens. Next base: position 161,048,824 of record CM053786.1, on the reverse strand, counting down.
GATTCATGTAGAATCTATCCTCCCATGTTACTTTCAGTTGGGTGTTATCTTTTGCATTGTGTTCTCATCTAGTCCTTGTGTTTTGATCTTTGTGATAGTGGTGCACCACACACGATATGTGTGCGTACATTTATCTGGTGAATTGCGAGGCCCGATCTTCCATGGTACTTTCAAAAGTTATGATCATTAGGGGTTGGGTTGGGAGTATGCATGCCCACGGGCACTTGTCATAGGATGAGCGTGCATAGAGTAGGGTAGCATATGGAGGGGGCTTCTATCTCGTAGCCTGGTGACCTCAGTCCCATAGGGTTGGAAAAGGAAGTTTTAATTAAGTGATAACTAAAGAAAATGTGTGAATGGTAATAAAACTTAAGATAATGAAAAAAGTTCTATGTGTTGGCCTTTAATGGAGTAGCTTGAGTGAGTGTCTACATTCATGTGATGGCCTCCAAGGGAGTACCTTAAGAGTGTTTCCACATGTGATCCAACCTTGGGCTTTTGGATGCCAACCAACTCTCCATGATGTCAACCCCTACTTAGTAGCCTATTGAGTGTCTGATTAGGACCTATACTCCTTGCATTGTCTTAGGTTCTTGGTTTCAGCCATCATCCTATCTAGCATGAGTGTTAGCCATGGATGTTGTTTTGTGTTTTTTGTGGCTAGATCTTTATCTCCATCAACACAATGGATGTGAACCTATGGGTGCCACATGGTTGAGAGGCATAGCTACTCACACCACTGTTAGGGACTGGTGGACAAAGATGATCTTGTATCCTAGTACGACTGTTGTTGGATGTGTTCACTTTGTACTTCAATTTATAGAGTATGCTTCTTGTGGTTTATGCTTTCATTGGGATGTTGTTTATCATGTTTAGATGATCTTAGTTTTGACACATTCCTTATTATGATGATTAGCATGTGATTAGGTGATGTTATCTACTTGCATGTTTATCTTCTATTGTACTACTAGCATGTTAGATTTCTTTATGCTTTTGGTTATTAGCATGCTTAGTAGTGATGTCCCTATCACGATAGTACCGATGGTTCGATCAGTGGCTTGGGATATTACATTCGGGGGATGGCTAGGGCCCATGATGGTCTTATGATGCCATTGACGGTTGGGAGGAACCATGTACTTAGTTAGTTATTCAATTATTGTGATGTTATTTTTGTACATTGCAATGTGTTTTATATTAACTATGATGTTGTTTCAATACGTTCTGTTATTTCTATGATTTAGATGGATAGATGTGCCTCTTTTTTGTTCCTTGGCATATTGTTGATTATGCACTCAATTGTTCACTTCTCGATCTATGTGGATATGGTACTCCTTAGTGTGGAGTATTTGAACTCTGTTTTTCTCTTATTTTCCCCCTCTTTCTTTCCTTAAATATTTTTGTGTTGTGACACAAAAGTGTATCACACGCCCATTGAAACTTTGTTGTACGTCCCCTAATTTTATTGCACGCCTCTTGGAGAATTATCACATGATACTAGAAAGTATTGCACCTCCTTATAAGAAATGTTGTAAAATCCTACGCAGGTAGGCAGTGGGCACCTTTTGGTCTAGTCCATACTTTTTGAGAGTTGATTCAGATACCCTCTTCGGTGTTCTTCAATCCTATGGTGTCACATTTTGGATCTAGGTTGTTTCTATTCTTATCTAGTTTTGCATCTTTTAGTTGTAGTCCTTTGGGGTTTAAAATATATCATTTATTTAATTCCTTATACTTAAGATATATTCTAATATATGCGACGATTCATTTGAGATGGGTTTCAGACCTCTACGAGCTAAGGTAAAGATTCTAGGAAATTTCAGAGCTTCAAAAATCTAGACTTAGCCAGTTATTAGGAGTCTACTTTGATCTTTTACCTTGGTTGATCTCTTATGCTTTCTCGTTTGTGGTTTTGGTAGTTGTGGCATTTGGAGATCCAGTGGTGTTGGATTGTGTGTCAGTCTTCCATTGTGATCTTTGTGATCTATGTGTGATAGTTGCTTTGTGCTCTTGCACTTGTTTTAAAAAAATTATCTTGCTTGTATTTCATCCTTGTTTCCAAGGATCTCTGAGTGGGGCATTACATGATATGTATGATTTTTTTTTTAAAAATAGATTTCTATTTACAAAGTTGATAGATAGATCAAATATCTAAGTATTTTAGGTATGCATGTGTATGTTAAGACTTAGTTTATGCTCAACGGATAAGGGAATGATCAACTTGGAGATTACATGTTTTTGTTGTTGCATACCTAGATTATGCTAATTCAATAATTAATCAAATATCTTTATCCCTTTATGTTTAAGAATTGAAAGGAGTTGCCTTCACTTAGTTTATCACATTCATAGGTCATGTCAATAGCTATTTCATGTCCATGAATGTTTGCATAAACATAGAAGATTCAGAGATTTTATCTGTTATCTAGATTCAGTTATAAGCCTTTACACTGATACCATATAAAGAATCTAGGGTCCACCCGCCTAGGTCTTGCAGAGCTTGAAGAAGAATGAGAGTTAAATAGCCTTATAGTTGGCCCTAGTGTCTAAATAGCTGCATCGAGGATGGGAGTTAGCTACCCTTAGGTGTAAATGTTCTTATCACTAGGTTATTCAAAAGTTGTTAATTCAAGAGCCAACAGGGGGAATAAATGTTCACTCACTCTTATAGATTTGCAACTAATGAAATAAGTATGGAAAGGATGATATAAAAATAATGTACTAAGAATAATATAGATCTCCACAAAAGCATTTAATTTTTTTTTAATGTTTAAGCTTGCTAATTTTAATGTTCTTTTAACAGGGGTGTGTACAACATGATAATTCAATTTAAAGTGTATATGTTTGATCTAATGGTTAGGAAATAAAACTATTAGAAAAACTATCTCTTCCAAGGATATAATTTTTCTATAGGTGATAATATGTCCTTTATATTCATTTTATGGCATGCATATGGAAAAATATGGAGTAATTGAAAATTTTAACTTGGTCATTGTTGAAAGAGAATGTAAAATTATCATTATATTTATAGAATCTATAGCTAGTAATAATTATTGGGCTTACCTAACTCTTTTCTTGATTGTTGATTTCAGCGGGTATCCACATCTCCAATTCTTCACTATTCTTTTTATTTTGCCTATAATCATGCTCTATTTGGCTTGGGGAATTGGAAAAGAAAGTAATAATCACATATGCATGATGTTTCTTGTTCAATATGACATGATAATATCAAAATATACACAATTATTTTGGTTTTTATTTTTTATTTTTCTACTAATATCAAATATTATAGTCCTCCAATTTGTCCCACTTAGTGTGGCCTTCATGTAGCTCATAGTTAAACTGCAGTGGTATATCTCTACTCCTATTCAAATGTCCAAGTAAGATAGAGATGTGGTAGAATAGAAAGAGCCTCTAGAGAGGAATTAGTTTAGGTGAGGAAACTAAAAGAAATCCTAGACTTTCTAATTGTGGGGGAGTAAAATGAAATTATCATGGTAGATTACTCTTGGAAGTGACCCTTCTACCAAGAACTTTCAAAACCACATTTTTTTAGACAAATGGGGCATATATTGGTCTCAAAATGGATAATTACAATTATTTAACCAATGTCTATCTTGAAAGTGACTCTTGAAAAGTGTTGTGTTGCATCAAAGGCATTCAAATCTTAAGTTGGACTATATATATTTTTGTAGAACATATATCATAAACATGCTTTGAAACTTTGAATGCTATAGGATATCTAATATATTTTGGAAAGGCAACTTGATTTTCAATAAAATGTCTATCAATGGAATTGTGGAACCTAATCATAGATGGTGGGGGATAGTGACTTCATCCCTATAAACATTAAAATGATAGTATTTATGTGAATTGAAATCTAACAAATTTGATAGAACTATTGGAAATGATGCCTTCTATCTCTAAACTTGTGCACAGAGAAAATATAAACCTATACTCTCTACATTAAATGGTGTCTAAAGGAAGAGTGTCTTTGTACATAGATCTTGGTATTTTTTATTGGTCCAATTCAATTTTCATACCAATGTTCTCAACTTCTATCTTTTGTTGGTCTTACTACAATATAAACAACTACAAAAATAAGGTCAATGCCACTTCCTACCACAAATGGAGAGATAATCTCCTAACCTAGGAGGAATTATTAGTAAGTGACCTAACAACCTATATCAAGAGGTTGCATGGGACCTTTGACGATTTCTTAGGAACCAAAAATTTGATGAAGTCGTGAACTTTTTCAAAGAAGATGAGTAGGACAAGGTGGAGAAAATGACAGATGGGGCTTAAGTTAGGGGAGCCACCTGTAACCACCCAATTATAGTCTAGTAAACTATAAACCCTTTATTTGAATAATTTTAATACTAGACCACTATTATGAATCAGATAAATTTTGCATAATTATTTGATCAATAATCCTTGCTCAAACCATCACATAATCATTTATTTGATATGTGTTAAAGTTTGGCACTTTATGGTAGGCTTATTTAATTTAAAAAAAAGTCCCCTTTTAATTAAATAATAAGTCCTCTTTATGATTTAAGTACCATGAAGGGACATTTAAAAAAATAAAAATAACATCCCACCTCTTAAAGTACACTTTTCAATTAGTGGAATCTTTGATGTTTGCAAAAGGATTTTTTCCTCTTTATCTCAACCACTCACTATTTATCTTCTTTATCATAGCCTTTTAATTTTATGCTTAAGACATGAGCATGTGGATCAACCAAGAATCAATCTCCACCATTGCTCATTATCTTTCCTCTTAATCTTGGTTGTCAACTCATTTTCAATTTCTTCAAAGGGGGGCCCTCTCCTTATTTCAAAGGATCCATGATATACCATCTTGAATTGAACCAAGGTTATGTTCTTACTTTTTCATATGATTTCTTGAGCACAAGTTGAGTTCTTGTGCCATCATCTAATTAAGCTTTTTATTTCCTTTCTTGCATTTATCTTAGATAAACTAGCTTAATTAAAATGGCATAGTAATATTTCATCCATGTTAGCTTAGATTTTGATTACATTTTAATTATCTTACTTTTCTTTATCATGGATTCCTTCATGGATATCTTTAGATTCTTTTAAACTTTTTACTTGGCATCTCTTTAAATTTTCCAATTCATAGTGCACCTTGTAGGGATCTTGCTTTCTCTATCTAAGAGCCACCTTTTATCAATTGGATTCTTGCATGTTATGAATAGGAAGATAAAAGTTATCATTAGAATTCAAATAGATTAGATCTTTTGGAGATAAGAGTTTATATAAGTGTTCAACATGTTGGAACAAATTACCAAACCACTTAGGACGATAGTGGCAAATTTAGTCATTTGATATCTTACTATTGAAGCCAACTTAAACATATCTTTAGCTACCATACTTTGGTACCAAATAATATTTTTCCATGATGAACATATTTCCTTTTCATTTTATTCTTTGTTACTTCTCCTTTTAATGGCCTAAAGACTTTCCATATAAACCATTATATTCTACTCCTCCATGAATTTTTATCCTTCTAACTATTGAACATGAAAATGTTATTTCTATTCTAAAGAACTCTGGCCTCCTAAAGAAGGTATAAAATTTGTGCAATGTTTTTGTCTTCATTATTTTGATATCTTAGTAGACCCTAAATGGGTTCCTTTGGATGAGAAATCATGCTTCTAGTTGTGAAAAAGGAAACACCTTAAGGACAAATTTGTCACAAATTGTACAAATGGTTTCAGTATAGATGATGAAGATTCTAATTAGATGTCATCTAATAGGTATGTATCATATTCTTATAAACCTAATTATAATATAGAAAGGGAAAAATAAATGTGGGTAATTCTTCAAAAGTGTCATCTAAAGGGAAGAGGAAAAACACTCTTTTTTCATACTTAAGTTGTAATGACCAAAAACTCTTACCCTCATTATGTAAAGAAATCCAAAGAGAACTTTTATTATAAGTGGTAAAAAGACATGCAATCTAGTACCCTAGATCCAAAACATGTCTAAGGACTTGTCTTGTGTGCACTTTCATATTCATATCATACTTGAAAACATAAAATAAACCTCTAAAAAAAATGATTCTTTTGTGGAAAAAATAGTGGGTCCAAAGAAATTATAAGAGACGTAGCTTTTGATGACTCTACTATTTTTGTTATATTGTTCTTTTAAGCATGTAAAATAAAGAAGAGGGATAATTCCCTCATGAACAAGACATAATTTTTTTGAATGTGATTAATGATCTTATTATAGAGAATGGTGAGAAATATATTTTTACTTATTTATAGTGTTTCTAAAGTTTTCAATATTGATACAAATATAAGTCTAACTAATTTGATATAAATATTGGGACTCGTGCATATTATCTAAACTCAAGTGTAAAGAATTTAAAACATTTCCTCTCCCAATATAATGGTGTATAAAGGAAGAGTGTATTTGTGCAAAACCTTTGTACATTTTTGGGATAATTTAGGGTTTTTGGCATTTTTCTCAACTTTAATCTTTTGTTGGTCCTTGTGCATTATGAACAATGATAGAAACAAGGTCAATCCCAATTCCTAAAAAAAAAAAGAGCTCTGGTAGAGCTTAAGTCCCTACCTTGTGAAAGGATTAGAAGGCGAAAGAAAGAAAAGACAATAGGTCTCATTTTTTATATTGATCATCCCTTAGTAAATAGGAAATAAAAAATGTGCATTACTATTGTAGCAAAAATATTGGATCCAATCCGGCCAATAGAAGTCATAAATATAGGATTAATATCATGTTTTAGTATTTTTTAAATAATAATATTGAATTATAAACATTTGTTGAAATACTTTACAAAAATAAAAAATATTTATTAACATCAATTTCTAAGCATTATATTTAAATTACTTAATAATAATTTTACACATCATACTTATTACAACTTAGAGGATATTTTGTTTCAACTTAAAGGATATTTTGTTAACATTGTTTTTATATTTTATTAACCTTGATATAAGATGTCTATTGTTTTTGAAATTAAAAGTGACCAAAAACAAGGGGGTTGGCCCTTACAACCAAAAGGTTGGTAACCAGTACATCACCAGCATACTACTATGAATAGAAACAACTAATCTATAGTAGAAGTCTATAGAGTTTACCATACTATTGAAGTTCATAATAAAAACTGTTGGCACACTCAGGTCAACCTAAGTTTGAGTAATAGCTAGATACCAACAAACCAAGTAACAACATAATAACATAAAACAACTAGGATCCTATAATCCCTTAAAACTATAGACTTATTTCTTAGTTTTTTCCTTTCCCTTCCCAACCAACAAAACCCAAGCCCAATCATTAGCAAGAAACTTAAAGAGGAGCTTATGATCCTCCATGTCCAGCCCTGTTTCTTCTTTCTCCTATGCCAGTAATTGGAGGGTGGTGGTTGTAGCATGAGTGACCCTTGAGGTAAATTTAGGGAAGGTGCAAAATCCTTCCTCTAAAGTTTTAACCCTTTGATCCAGTTGAGCAATCGTCTCCTTTTGCTCCTTGACCTTCTCTTTGTTTTTAGTTCCCTCCTTTTTAACATCCTCTTTCACTCTTTCTACTTGGTTATCATCTTGCAAAACCTTTGGGTTAGTAAAAACCTTGGATTTTTCCTTAACCAAGGAGGGAATGGTAATGGGGGAGGTATCCACTTTGCTTCTATCTTCACAGAAGGTAATGGGTTGCAAGGTGAAGCTAGCTGAAACATGGGTAGTCTCTATAGTGATGGCATTTCTAGCCAACACCTAAGTATTTTCAACAGACATCTGAGCATTATCCACATAATTGTTAGTAGGATTCTCACTTTTTTCTACCTCCTCTTAACCTTTTTCTTTGTTGGAGTTAGAGTTATTCTCCTCCTCCCTCTCCCTTTCATTGTTCTTAGAGCTCTCCTCCTCTACCTCTTCAACCCTAAATCTATTAGATTTTTTCTTATTCCTTGCCTGGGATTGGGCAATTCTTCTTGACCTTCTCCTTCCCTTTCCACTTCACTCCGCCTCTGAGTCCTCCTCTTCCACCTCCACCAGTTTTTCAACTTTAATTTTTTTGATACACTTTTGTTCCACAACCACTTCAAATTTCTTCTTTTTCTTATTTTCATGGCTAAGGGAAGGTCGTGGGGTATGAATTCTGGTACCAATGCTGGTACTTGGGGGGGAACTTTAATGGTAGTGTTGGTTGTCAACCACCACGACCCTAGGGGGGTAAAGGGAAAGATGGAATTGGTATAGGCAAAAAATTAGGCCTTGGTGAATAATGGTAAAGTTATGCCCCTTATTCCTCTTCTCACTAAAATCACTGACCATATCCTCCATAGAATGTAATAGAAAAAATGGGATACAAATAAAATCCCTATTTCTAAAATTATTCAAGAGGGGAAATTGGTAATAGTAGCAAACACCAAACCTACCCTCCAAATGTAAGCTATTTCATGAGCACTAGGTAGATTTCATCCCATGGAGCCGACAACTTATCTTGTTGAGATAATGGGTGTTGCACACATTGCATAATATTGTTATATTTTATTTTATTATGTAATGTTGTGCCTAGATGGACGTGTGACATGTAAAGATTCCCATGGAATATTCTTGATGAGTTGTATTGTAACATTGTGAAAATATTTTATGTAATTATTTAATATTGGGGAAAAGAATTAAATGCCCAATATTAAATGTGGGGTCAGTGAGTTAGGTAGCACATGGTTTTAGCACATGGTTTATGTAATACCACTTAGTGGTTTTGTGGGACTTGCTACTATATAAGCAGCCACAAGGGTAGTTGTTGTAGAGAGTAAGAAAGGGTGACAAGGAGAAGACAAAAGGCAAGAGTCGAGCGGGACAAGGCTTGACAGGTTAGCCAAGGGAGCATTTGTGAAGGTTGAAAGCATGGCATGGGATGTGTGGATTCATGCTAGTTCACATAGTTTGCTTGGTTGTGGCTATGGCCATGAAGGCTTCCATGGTTGTATGGCAATGGTATTTTTTGTTGAATAATACATGATGATGGATGCTTTTGGAGGCTGGGTTTTTCCCTCAATGAGGGTTTCTAAGGGTATATCTTGTGTCACATTTTATGGGTATGTTGTCTATTCTCTTGCATGTGGATTTTAATTCCGTATTTATTTTAGATCTATTATGGGTTATGTGGAAACGGTTATATTCTTTATTGTCAAGTTTCCTTACAAGTGGTATCAGAGCCTGGTTTTGGCTTGGTCATGGGTTCAAATCTCCCCGGTGCCTTCTCGACCCGCGTAAGCACCTGTTATTAGAGCCCATTTGCCGTTGCACCAAAAGCCATGACTGTTAGTGAACACGGAACACCACATAATTAACCATCTGTGGGCAGGGGAGCGCGTCGCATCACCCAACAAATCCCTCTTAAATCCTCCTTTTTACTGAACTAGTTCTTCGTTATTCACAAAAAAACTACTCATACTAGCCTCATCTGTTGTTTTCATGACCTTTCTCCATTTTTTTCCTTTCATAGATAGCTCGGTGGCCATGGAAATTACTTCCTCATGTACTTGAAAAGTAATGCCATTTATGGTTACCTTGCAGTCATTCCACCCATTAACGAACTAGAGGTCACAATTCTTGTCATACCCTACCATCACCTACATGTAAGGCAAAAATCCCCCCTCCTTTAATAGGAACCATGTAGCCATCCTATCTTTGAAATTCTCAATTTTTGTGGGCTCCAACCTAATCAAGTCTCCACCCATATCTTTCCCATCTTCTTTTGATTCCCCCACCTCATTGATGCGCATCTGAATCTCCTTGTCTTCAATATCACTATTAATACTATTAGCCTTGGGCCTCTCTAAAAAGAGCGAAATAATTTTACAAGCCTATTTTCGAGACACTTCAAAATCCCATGCAAATTCATTATGAGAATCGTGCATGTTTAAGATCATAATTTTTACACCCTTAAAATCTCTGACAATCTGAATAATGATATTATTCATACTTTCAAAGGGGAAGTAATTTGAATTCCATAGTATGTTACCATAATGGTGAAATGACACTCTCCTTAATTTGCATTCATTCATTTTTCCATTCGTATAGCCACATCTTCTCTTCATTTCCCTAAAACTTTTATTTAATTTAGCAAAATTTGACTTTCTAAGGAAGAAATTGCCAAATTTGGCCCTGTCCTTAAATTTTGTAGTCATAATTAATTAATACTCTCCCCTCTTTCCTTGCATATCAAGGACTTAATATCCTCATTTAGATTTTCCATATTTCTCCAGCATGTGATTGCCATTAATTCAAAACCCATGGTAGTCAATTAGCCACCTTATTTCCTTCTCTGTAGATGTGCTACAAGTGGACATTCTCCATCCCTTCTAAAATATGTCTAATGTCCTTCATGATAGTTTGAATATTCCATCCAAGTTGGGACACTCCATTTACCATATTGATAATTAATTTGAAGTCCCCTTCTATAGTTATTTCTTTAACTTTAATTTCACTAATCAGCTGAAGACCCCAAAGCAAAGCCATACCTTCAGCCAAATTATTTCTTCCACCCCCCACATTTCTAGAGTAGACTAACAATGCCTCACCATTCCCATTTCTTAGCACTCCACCCGCCGCTCCTATACCCCCTCTAGTAGCACCATCAAAGTTTAGTTTAAATTGTGTTAGTGTTGGTGGTTTCCATCTCATTTGTTGTCTCTTTAACACTTTTGAGTTATCAAAAAGAAAAAAAATCCTCTTGAAAACCCCATTTTTAGCAATCTAACCTTCTTTCCTACCTAGTTCTTCCTTCAATAATTTACATTTGGCTACTCTTATATTTTCCTTTAGCAATTTCTCCATGATTCCCATACCTACCTCCATAGGTTTTTCCACCTCTTGAAATATTCTATTATTTCTTTCTTTCCATTTATGCCAACAAATATATGGTGGAACAATTCTCCACAGAAAGACCAATTTTGGGTGGTAGAAGGGATAGCTTTAGCTCTCCATGAATTGGCATAAGTTGTCCTTTAGAATCCAATTCAAACCAAATTTATTGCACACCATAGCCCAAATCTTTAAGGCATACTGACATTCAAGGAACATGTGAGAGATACTCTCCTCATTTTCTTTGTAGAGATAGCATCGATTTGTGATAGAAAAACCCCTTCTTTTTAGATTGCCATGAGTTAAAATTTTACCATGTTGAATAGTCCAATAGAAAAAATTAATTTTAGGGAGTAGATTACTAATCCAAACTTTACTCCATAATGGTGGGTAGAAGTCCTTATTAAAGAGGTGTTTGTAAGCTAATTTGACTGTAAATTTGCCACTAGAAGTTAAGTCCCGAACTCTAGTATCCTCTTGGATCAAAATTGGGGGTCTTTGTGCTCCTAACAACATTTCCAATTCCTTAAGAAGAAGCTAAATATCCTCCTAGGAGTAAGTGTCTTTACATAGTTTCTTCCACTTCCTCCCTTGGTCAATATAGTCCTCCACCTTCCTTCCGATGTATTCCTTTAGTAAAACCATTAGTCTTTTGAATTTTTTGTAGACCAGTAGTTTCCCCCCATCTAATTATCCTCCTAGAATCTGATACTATGCCCATTCCCCACAATCCATCTTGTCCCTTCCCTTAGTAAGCTTCTACTCTTGACAATATTCATCCAAATTTTGGGGCCTCTTGGGAGATCATTATTGAAGAGATTCCAAATGAAAAGGGAATTTGACACATATTTAGCTTTCATTATATTACCCCAATCCATCTTATCTTCTCCCAATCTCTAGCCTATCTTCATAAGGAGGGCTTTATTCAGATCATGAAGTCTTCTTACTCCCAACCCCCCTTTCTCCTTTGGCTTACAAACCTCCTACTAGTTAACTAGGCTCAATTTGTTCTTCTCCTCCATCCTTGACCAAAGGAAATTCCCCTGTATTCTCTCAATTTTGTCCATCATATTTTGGTTGATTTTAAAAAGGGATAGGAAGTAAATTGGAATGCACTATAGAGCCATTGAGAGCAACTAGAATTTACCAGCATTGCTTAAAATTTTCCCTTTCCATCATGCCAACTTCTTTTGAATTCTTTCCACTATAGCATTCTAGAAGTCATTAGTCACCTCCTTAGTGGTTAATGGTAGGCCAAGATAAGTATTTGGGAGGTTGGTAGACTGACAATCTAAAATGTTTCTTATCTTCCTTTTTAATGAGGCACCAATATTAAAGAAATAGATCTTACTTTTATAGTAATTAACTTGCTGGCCTAAACTTTCTTCACAATTATGGAGAATAGCCTTCCAAGCTTTAGCTTCCATAACTAAAGATTCTCCAAAAAGGAAATTATCATCAACAAATTGCTGCAACACTTTGGTATCAACAATGGTCGCATGCCTAATCCCTTTAACACATCCTGTATTAACCAGTTTAGAGAAAGACCTCCCCAAAACCTCAGCAACCATAATAAAAAGGTAGGGTGATAGTGGGTCACCCTATCTTAGTCCTTTCTCCACTCCAAAATTTCCCCAAGGGGAGCCATTTAAAAGAACAGAAAATTGAACCAAGCCTACCATCATCTTCATTAGATTTATAACTTTGTCATTGAACCCCACTCTTTTGAGCACATAATAAAGGAAGTCCCACTTCACCTTATCATAAGCCTTGGAGATATCCAACTTGAAGACCATTCTAGATCTTTTATTTTTTTCCATTGAATGAATGATCTCATGTGTGGTTATCACTGCATCCAAGATTTGTCTTCCCAGAACAAATCCCTTTTGTGGAGTACCAATAATTTTTTCTAGAAATGGATTTATCCTATTGACCAGAACATTGGCAAAGATCTTATATACTATATTGCATAGACTTATAGGCCTAAAGTCCATTAGGCTCATGGGTGTCAGAGATTTGGGGACTAAAGCAATAAAAATCTTATTAATCCTTTCTAATATCTTCCCAATTTTAAAGAAATCTTTGGTAGCCCAAACTAGTTCACTTTTAACAATCTCCCAGAAGTGCTAGAAAAAACCTGGAGGGAAACCGTTTGGACCTAGGGCCTTATAAGCTTTCATAGAAAATACAACATATTTCACTTGCTCCTTCATGATGTTTCCTAGAATGTGGCTATTTTCCACTGCACCCAGCACCTGTGGGATCGTATTAGTCAAACTTCTTCTGATAGCCTGATTTCCTGTATTGTTATCCTTAATGTAAGACTTGCTAAAATATTCCACTACAATTCTTCCCATGTCCTGCTCCTCTTTATAAACCCTTCCTCCTCCTTCCAATCTACTAATTATGTTTCTTCTTCTATGATTGGAGGCTAACCTATGAAAGAAAGTAGTGCTTTTTGTCACCCTCAATTAACCATTGGACTCTTGATCTTTGTTTCCAAAAAATTCCTCCCTCAACATAATATCCTTCCATTTTTTTCTATATTCCTCTTCTTCCTAAGTTGCACTTTCAAGGTTATTTCCTTTAGCAATCTCCCCTTGGAGCTTTTTAAGTTTTTCCTCCACTTCTCCTTTGATTTTGAACAAGTCTCCAAAGGAACTCTTAGCCCATCCCTTAATGTTTCTCCTTATATTATCAAGCTTTTGGGTCAATCTATACATTGCAGTGCCATCTAACCTTATATTCCACCATTCTTGAATTCTATCTTTGAATTCTGGGTGAGATTGCCACATTATTTCATACCTAAAAGGTTTCAGTCTACCTTTTAAACCATCCTCCCACTAAAAGATTAAAGGGGAATGATCTGAAGTAGTTCTAGTAAGGTTTTCTAATAGGGAATTGTCCAATCGATTCCAATTCCTTGTCACCATTAGCCTATCCAATCTAACCTAGATAAGATCACTCCCTTTTCTATTATTGGTCCAAGTAAATGGGTTCCCTCTCAATTACACATCAACAAAATACATTCTGCTCATAAAATCATTAAGGTCTTGCAAACTTTTAGGGTAGTCTATGCTTCCTCCTAATTTCTTTGAGCAATAAAGTGGGGTATTAAAATATCTCATACACATTAATTGTTTATCTTTCATATTTTCTAGAATCCTTACTAGATTTTCATATGTTTCCTTTCTCCCTACCTTACTATTAGAAGCATATATATTTATAAGCCCCCAATGTCAAATACTAGTTTGGAATTCTGTTATTAAGAAATTTCTATCCTTCCATACTTCAACCCCCATCATAGAGCATGAGTTCCACATGGTAGCAATGCCCCCCGAGGCTCCTTCAACATCCATATGCATGTAAGTAGCACCTGGCCAAACACGACTAGCAATTCTATCAAAATTAGCTCTAGACATTTTAGTTTCCTGTATTAACATAGAATCTACCTTTTCCTGAAATATGCACTATTTTAGAGCATATTACTTCTAGGGATTATTTAACCCCCTTAGTTTCCAAAAGAGGAATTTCATTTCTTATCTCTAGTTATAGTCTCTAGTGTAAGTTGCTTACCATTGACCATGTCCCTTACTGCTTGTTTGGTCCTAGTTGCTCTGTCAGTTGGTCTTCCAGCTGTCCCACATGCCCCTACATCTGATTTTTCCCACCCCCTTTTCTTGCATTTCTAAACCTCCCATTCCCCATTATCCCCTTCTCGTGGTGAAGTGGGGCTCAGTTCTTTTTCAACCTTTTCAATGCTTGCCATTACTTTAGCCGCTTTCTCCATTGGAGATGCATTTATCATCTTTATGGGGGTACTTACCCTCGCTTGGGTGGCACCTTTCATGGCCATTAGTTCTTGGAGGCCCTCTCCTCCTTGTTTTAATGGAGAGTGAGGAAGAAGGTGGCTAGCCACTATTTTTCCTTCCTCAATCATTTCTCCTTCCTTAAGTTCTCCCATCGGTGAACTCAATAGTTCATCTAGCTCATGTCTAAAGGGATAATCATCCATTTTCTTCTTATCCTCCAAATATTTCCCCTCCCCAGGATCAATATGCCCCCTTCATCCTTTACTTGGGGTAATCTGCACCAAATTATGCTCCATTTTTTGTGCATCAATAGTCTCCAATCTTGGGCCTTCTAAGGGTTCCCCCATAACTTCCATTACAATTCACAGGGAACCTTCCTTTTGTTTATTCTTTTGCACTTGGGCCTTATAGTCCACAATAAGGTTTCCAAATTGACCACATTTTTGACAGAACATGCCCGCATTCTCATATTCAATGGGATGAACTTTCTCTCCCCATTTGGTTTTGAGTGTGACCACAGTTGGGAGGGCCTGGTTCAATGCCACATTCACACAAAATCTAGCATATACCAGTCATGATTTTTGCATAGTCACTTTGTCCACAATAACAAAGTGTCCAACAGAATTTCCCACCCATCCTAAGATCTTCTAATCCCAAAATTCAAGGGGTAGTCAAGATAACCTTACCTTGACTAGAACTAGCTTGTTTAGCTCTGCACTAGCATCAAAGCCTAAGTGCCACCTTGTAAAAGCAAGACAATGCTTCCCATAGTACCAAGTTCCCAAAAGTATGAGGTTGATATCCTCCTCAGACATGAATTTAAAATAGAAGAGGCCACTTGGCATTGTTGAAACACCCACACTACCCCTAATTCTTTATTTCTGACTCACCCATTTATGAACCATCTGGATTACAGGTTTGAAGGCAACGAATCTTCCCACAACACAAAGTTTAAGGCTAGAGGTAACGTTGTCCACCAAAGTATTAGGGAGGGAGACCATTGGCCCATCTATGCCATGAGCAATCTTGGGATCCTCCATTGAAACATTAGCCACCGAAGAACCCACTAGTGCATTCTTCCAACCTCTTAGAGTCCCATCTATCAACTTCTAACCACCTTGTAGTGGACAACCAGCAAGTCCCCCACTACCCAAAATGACAGTGTTAGAAAGAGTCTTCCCAACTTCACCCATGGATCCACCTCCATCTATCATGTCCTCTAAATCCCTATGTAATGCTAGCACCATTTGCAGATCAGGGAGGATCTGGAGGCCTAGGGCCCATGATGAACAAATTCAAAATTCAAATCTAAACGATAATGGGTTGTAAATAGTTTTTAAAGTTATCTATTGTCATTAATATATTATACTATATTATAATAAAAATCTTAACA
Source organism: Cupressus sempervirens (assembly GCA_028749045.1). Classification (NCBI taxonomy): domain Eukaryota; kingdom Viridiplantae; phylum Streptophyta; class Pinopsida; order Cupressales; family Cupressaceae; genus Cupressus; species Cupressus sempervirens. The sequence continues at coordinate 161,032,766 of CM053786.1, read as the reverse complement.
TATTAGAATAATGTTTTATATGAAATAAATAAATATATAAAGCTACCATTTTTCACAATTTTAAAATATATATACTTAAATATATATTCTACTTTACTATTCTTATCCCTTGAACTCTCTATTTCGATCATTTCAAGTAGTATAGTTAAACTAAAATAATACTAAAAATATTTAAAAAGTTATCTAGAAGCCTTAATTAATTTAGTGTAACAACAAAGAATAAAATATAGAATAGTCGAGAACATTCATATCACCTTATTATTGTTGTTATTCAACTATTGAAGAGGAGATAATTAATTTTTTAAAGTTAAAGTCATGTTATGAAGAATGTTTAGATTTTTATTCTTCTACTAGCTACCACATCATGAGGATAAAGTGTGTACCATTGATCATTTTATTTACTAACTAATTAATTGAACCAACTTCTCGAATGTTCATGTTGCAATCTTCATAGATATTGTCTTTGTAGCGACTACAATGTAGAGTGATGACTTGGCCAACATTTAATCAAAGGTTTATCTGTCTCCCATGCTTTATGTTAGAGTGAATGTAATTGAAGCTCTAGATTTACTATTGAGTGATAGAGGAAGGTTTCCTGAGCTATGTATTAAGATGCAACTTAGAAATCAAATGTTGGAGATGAGAATAGATCAAAGTAAAACCTCTATACCTTCTAGAATGAAGTTTGGGTTTTGTAGAGGCAAAGCCATTTGAAGATTATCTTGTGCTTTGGATAGAGGATAGGTTGGGTCCTAGTAAGGATGAAATGTTAGGAAGGACTGTAATCCACTTGACAACAATCAAGAAGCGTGTGGATCATAGGACTATCAACTCTAGGTGGTTTAATCTTCATAAGAGTAATGTCTCAGATGGGGTTAAGAAGGAATATGAAGCCAAGTTCAATAGGAGGATTCATTTTAGAGTGTGTCTAGTTGAAAGTGGGTATCATGTGTTGGATGAATCAACCCTATACAATAACAATTCGAGGCCCATTCCAAAGTAGTTGTGGAAGCCTTATATTAGTGTTCTTGAGGTTGGTATATTGAGTGCCCAAAACTTGCCTCTAGTGAAGACAAAAAATGGTAGAGTGATGGCCGATACTTATTGTGCTCCAAGATATGCACAAAAGTGGATTAGGACAAGAACAATCATTGATAGCTTTAGTCCCAAGTGGAATGATCAATAAACTTGGGAACTCTGTGATCCTTGCACCGTTATAAGACTAGCCTAGTATTTGATAATTTACAAATTGGAGGAGTCCCTAAGAAAGGAGCAAGAGCTAACAATATGGGTATTTGAAAGGTAATGATTCATCTATCTAATCATGAGTTAGTTGGGCCTCAACCCCTTGTTGTAGCAGAAAATTATTTAATAAAATCATTAATGCATACAATAGTTTTATGTCTCTAAGAAAGGATAGAAGTTTAGGCTAGGTTTCTTGATTCCACTGACAATTGATGGCCTTCCCCCTTGGCCATCCAATCATTGTTCTTGATCCCTTTTTACTTCTGAACAAAACCATAAACCATTTTATTCTCAAGCAAAATCTCACAACTTTCTAGAGTAATTAAGGGACACCAAACAATTGTATGATTGTCTAATCACACACTTTTGTAGGTTTCCACAGAAACCTCACTTCAGTCATCTTTTCAAAAGAGTAGGATATAAATTCAAGGAAAGTAGTGATAGCTCAATCCATGCAACATTGTCAAGCAAATGCAACCAGAAGGCCAGGAGGAGTTTGGCTTGGAAGATGTGGAAATAATGTTGAGGTTTGTTTAGAGAAGTCATCTAAGAGCTTTCTGCTCTTTACCTATAGTCTGGTTAAGGGTTTGGAGGCTCAAGATTTTGAATGTTTAGATGATTTTTGAGAAAGATAAATCCTCCCCCTAGTAGCAAAATATAACCATGCTTGTACTGCTTCCAAAACTTCTTGTGAGAATCTAGAGCTTTAGGGTTATATTTTTCTTTAATTTTTTGAGTTAAAAAAACAATTATACCCTTAGTAAAAATAGATCTAGCCAATGGAAATTTAGAAATTAATGCATATGAAATTATTTTAAAAATAAAATTTGTTAAACTTTAGAGTATTAGAGATTTTTACACATAAAAATTAAATAGATGGTGCTACTAAAAATATTAGTTCCCTGCCTATAAATAGGTAGGGACTAACAAAGATCATCCCTATTATAGGGTGAATTATTAGTGAGTGATTTAACATCCTATATGGAGAAGCTACATAGGTTTGACTTATAAATCATTGAGAACTTTGTTGAGGGATGGAATTGTGATATCATATAGGTGTACAGGCTTAAAATTTCTATCACAAAGGATATCATTTCTTAGGCATCTAATATGTGTATGTAGAGTAGTGAGATTTTTTAGGACCAAGAATGAATTAATGAAGACAACTTTTTATTTAATGAAGGTTAGTGAGACAAGGTGAAGACAATGATAGATGAGGCTTATATCATGCGAAACATTAAACCACTCAAGGAAAATGTTGAAGATGTGGTGATGCAATATCTTACTCTTAAGGCCAACATACCACATTTTTAACCACCATTTTATAGTTTTCATCTCTATTTAATGGCCTAAATACTTATAATAGAAATAGTTATATAATATTCCTTGTTGGTGTTAAATATTCACTAACTATACTTTAGTTAAGCTTACTTAGAACAATACATTGCATAGAATTTTTTCATTGAGACACATATGAGTGTTGTACCTATATTAAGCATAGTGTTGGAGAATTTCACTCTAAATGGTGATAGTTGTTACCTCAATCCACATACATATCATATTGTCATCATCTTAATTGGCATACATCATTGCATAATGCAGGATGACTCAGCTTTGGTATACATGTAATTCCATCTTGTAAAGGTGATAGCTTATTTCCGTCTTATCAGTGTATGTTATTACCTTATATATACAAGATTATTATGTACACTTTGATCAATCCATTGATGTCTAATATATTTATTGATGTTCATTATCAATAATATCATTACAGAATCTTATTGAAATTATATTTTCAATCTCTTGTGAAAGTTATCTCAATCTTTTATTTTATGGTAGGGTTATTGTAGAGTCACCTAAAAATTTAACATGGCATCAAAGTAACTATAACATGGTGTTAGAGCTCTCTTGAGGTGTAAGGACCCCTTCTCAAAAAGTGCAATCTCATCTTGATCCAATTTTTGGTGCAGAATCTAATAATTGGGGCATTATCATTGCATAGTCTATTAGGAGAAATATGGGGCATTTTATTTTGTGGATTTATATTGCACAATAAAATTAGAGCCTGTTGGTGCAAATTTAAGGTTGGAATCATAAAGGAGGTCAAGAAACCACTAAATCAAATTTTGTTTCATCAAAATTATACATTTGAGGCCAAATCCAAAGTCATTTAAATCTTGGAAGTCTAATGACAACAAATCTAAAAATATAATGTTAAAAATAACTTTCAAATAGGAATATCTCACTCCTTTGAACTCTTTTTTCTAATTTTAAGAAATGATTTTTGTGATGCGATAGAATTTCTTAATCTACAAAGTGGTACAAGTTCATTTAAGACTATCCTTTTGAGTCTTTTGAAAAATTGCAAATCCTAATTTTTGCAATTTTGAAGGCCTTAATGGCTCATATGAACTCTTTTTTAGGTGCAATTTTGTTTGAAAGTAAGGAATTGTTTTTGTATATTTTCCAGATCTTTCACTAGTTTGTAATGACTATAAACTAAATTTTACTTATTTGGCTTAGTTTTGTTATTACGATGGATGGGCCTTAGTTTGGTCCTTACATAATGATCTAAGTTTACTATAGCATGGTTATAAGGTATAATTGTTATTTTTTTTTTATCTCAATTTGTATTATGAAAGGTGTAGCATTGATTTGATCAAGGGGTATAGAGCACATCTTGGAATGATTCTATTGACTATTATGAGTTCTAGGCTAAAGGAATAACTACACCTGTTAGATAGCTTTATCTCTTGCCTCTTCTTTATGGGCTTATTAATGAGACAAATTCACAATGTAAGCTATATGTTTGGAGATAAAAGAATGCGCATATACTATATTCAATTAGTAATAGTTTCATTAGTTGTGAGGGGTTTATCCTCTCTTTAATGACATTTTCAACACAAGTGGAGTAGATACTTTTTCACCTTCTTTATATAATAACACTCTTTATTCTTATTCTTTAGTTTGTTTTCCACATTTCATGGTTCATCTTGGTGATACAAAAGCATCATTGTGCTTGGAGAGACCTATTCATTCATCAAAAGTGCATACTTGGAGATCTTCTTCATCTCATTTGGATATGAGTTGGTTTGTGACATCATCACCATTCTTCATTTAAATTTTACTTCCTAATTCTTATCTAGAAGGAGAAGAGTTCCTAAATTTATGCTTGGTCTGTCCTCTCCCAAAGGGGAGAATTTTTCTCTATTTATATTGGATTATTTATGTCTTCAAAGCCTCACCATTCTTGTACAAGATTCTTCATAATGGAGGGGGTATCATGTCTCCTATTGTCCTTTCTATTATGCATCTTGTGTGTTTTCATCTCCTTTCCTAAGAATGTTTTTTCCATAGGTTTTCCCTCTTTCTCTTCCTTATGAGATATTTCATTTCATTTATTACATTACATATTGTACATGGGCACGTAACATGGCCTTTTAGTTAGGACCCATATTGCATTATAGTTTTAAGTGCACTCCCCTAAGTTGAACTTAGAGGTTTTTGGTGTGAATAATATTAATTAATTACACTTTAATTATGCCCACTTGGGATAATACATTCCATAGTAGTTTTTCATTTAGACACCTAGGATTTTGCAACTATTAAGTACACAAGATTGGAGAAATCCACTCTAGGCAGTGATAGTTATTAGCTCAATCCTCCTTTAGTGCACATATCACATCTTCATCCTTGTCATGTCACATACTTCATTTCATAATAAAGGATGATCCACCTTTATTGGACATGTAATTCCACCTTATTTAGGTGATAGCATATCTAGTTCTTACCATCATCTTCGTAACTTGCCTATATAAGAAGGAACATTATGTACATTTTGATAAATCCATTAATGTCTAGTATATTTGTTGATGTTTATTATTAATAATATCATTCTTTCATCTAGAAATTATCTTACCAATCTCTTGTGGAAATTATCTTTGTCTTACATTTGATCTTGGCGGTGTTGTAGACTCACCTAAAACTCTAATAGTCATCTCTATGAGGGATTTATCCTTCTCATTATGGAACATGCAAAGCTCATTTTTATTCAAAATAACCTCCTCCTTTGATGGTATATAATTTTTGAAAAAGATCCATGGCCACTATTTATTCTTATCTATATGCTTTGAATTTTATCCTTTGGATGAGGATGCATACTTACTCTTGGGAAAAAGGAACACCTCATATAGGACAATAGCCTGCAAATTGGACATATGGATTCAATATAGATGATGAGGTTTCTAATCAAGTACTTTGTGATGGTATGTGTGATGCAAGAGCATCCTTGGGTCATTGTAAATCTTGCATAACCTAAAAATATTCCCTTTCAGGTTGTATGGTTATTGTTTGTTTGGAGAATTTGCTAATGTTTTAGCTCACAATCAATTCAATTGGCATACTATCTTTTGCAATCATTCTAGAGTGACCAAGACATCATGAAAATCCTATTGGGATCTTTGTGTGTTGTTTTGATATATTTTGAAATAAAGTTATCTTAATATTAATTTGATCATTTTTTGCCCTCCTATTCGAGTTTCGTTATGTGCATGAGTTGTGGCTAGTGATGGACATTCATGAAATGCAAAACATAATGGTGAATTGAACTATGATGTAATACATTTCATAAACCCTCTTGTATGTTTACAAAAGAAAAAGTATTTGTTAGAGTTCCTTGCGATTTGGCTCCAGACCTATTTGTGTGAAATACACTTTCTTTATAGAATAAATTATGAAATAACTTTGACTTATGAATAAAAATCCTATATACAAGAAGGGTAATGGATCTAATTATGACTAGTGGAGGGTAGTGGACAATATAGGAATAAGTGACAAGTATGATACATGAGTAAGAGGTATAATACATCTAGGAAGGAAATTAGATAACTTGGGTTTAATTCTAACATTAGAGTATTGGTGAATGATCATTTATGAATCAAGAGCACATTCATATTGATAATGGTGACATAAGACCTACATTCACAGGCTATCATTTCTTGTTATATTGTTAGAGATCAAACTTTTTGCAAGATTGGACATCTCTTTTAGAGATCCTCTATAATTGGCTATGTCAAGTGGTATGAGAGTTATTTTCAATGGTATTTTGGTTGTGGGTAGGTGCAAGCAGTTGAAATATTGTGTCTTGACTTTCATCTATTGTTATTGTGGAGTGACAGTAGTTGAGGTTCTAATCTACATCAATTAGAGGCCAATAAAGGAGGAAAATGAAGGATTAGCTATTGAAATATTGAGATCACACTTGTCAACATAGTTATGGGGTGGAAGAAGGTTGTATTTGACCTACAATTGTGGTGGTTGGACAAGAAGGAATGGTGGGTTTGTGAACATAAAAAAGAAAAAGAAATCTAGACAAACCTAGTTGCTTAATGAAGATTGTTGGTGTTGGTAGATTTTTAGATAGGGTTCTAGGGAAATCAACACTTGTAATTAAATCATTGAACTTGAGGAATTAAAGATTGACACATTTGTAAATGTAACACCTAGAAGATGAATTCTTGAAGACTAGACAAAATGATGGAGAATTTTATAAATAAGATAAGGACAGGGATCCAAATTTCTTTACCTAGACCTAAGAATTTTGTGAGATAGAAGATGACTTTGGGAAAGAATCTAAAGATTTTGAGTGAGAAGAAATTGAGACTCTTTTAGAGGAAATATTGTTGAGAGCTATGGAAATAATGGGTAAGAGTAATAGAATTGATGTAGCAATGTATTCTAGTTCTTTACATCTGGAATAATTAATAGATTAGATTAATGAACAAGAGGATTAGTTTGATCTTTAAGATATTAAGGGTACATATAAAGTTAGGTTAGCACAAACTATATTGAAGGATCATATTATCTTATAGAGATAGTATTGCAACAAGATAGGAAAGATAATAGAGAACTTAAGATAACGAGTTGGAGGGTTGTGGTTTCTAGACTTAAAGATAAGTTTATACTAGAATATTATGAACTTGAATTGTTGAAGAAATTAACTAACTTAAAGAAGAAAATATTTGACAATTAAGGACTATACCAAAGGATCTAAAAGATGACAATTCATTTTGGGCACCGAGAGTCAGCCAAGGAGAAAGTGCTAAACATGTTAATGGTTTGAAATTTGAAACTCAAGATGATATAAGTATGTTAAGGATTCATACAATGGAAGATGCTTATCAATATGCCTGAAGGAATAAGATAAGAAGAAGTGAAAGAAAGCTATATATACAATTAAAATGGTCTTTGATAAAGGAAAATGTAAATTAGTGATAAAAGATGAACCTAATTAGAATATTCATAGTAGGAGATACAAGTAACAAATAATTCAAAGGCAACTGTTTTAAATGTGGGAATGATGGACATAGACCATCAGAAAATTTAGTTAATTCTAGCAAGGGCATTAAGAGCCTAGTGGCACAAGAGGAACAAGAAAGGAAGGATTAAATTGATGAAATAGAAGTTTCACATGAGATAGGAGAATCTTAAATGTTTGAAAGAGTTATGTTGAGTAAGGAGGAACTAGATCCTATGTAGAGGAGGCAATTAAACTGACTTGTTTACAAGTCTTTTTGTAGGTATTCCAAAGTAATAGTAGATGGTAGAAGATAGAAGTTGATGCAAGAGCATCTTACATTACAAAATAAAAGGGGCATGATTTTAAAAAAAATGGAGGGAGAAAATGACAAAAATAAAAGGAAAAAAGAATTAAAAATAGAAAAGGAGAAAAAAAAAAAAAAAAAAACACATTTTTATTTTCAAAGTGCAAAGGTGAAATAAAAACAAAAATATAAAAAAGGTGTTATTTCATTCATCGACATGTGTAGGTGGCATATTAGAAGTTTGTGAAAAGTTCCTTAAATCATACATTTAATAGTTGTTGTGATCCACAAAGGTAATGTAAATTTCTAATTAGACCAGATTGAGTGAGAATTTAATATTTATTGCAAAGTAGTTCATTTACCTTTCATCCCACATTGGTTTCTTTTTTAATATCTTAGGTGGTAAGTCAAAATTTAAGCAAGGCATGTGAACATTTGTAGTCAATCTTTGGAGGTGAAAGATCTTAGTGTATAATATCTTAGTTGGAAAGTTCTTCTTGGTGAAACCCTTTGGGTTCAAGCTTTTTGGTTGTGAGCTCTTCTTGTGGAACAACTCTTGGTGGAAGATCTTAGTGTAAAAGCTATTGGTGTGCAAGCTAGTTGGAAGCTCTTAGTCTAGAAGCTTTCTTTTTGGAAGCTCTCCGATATTATAAGAATTTGTGGAATTTAAAGTATTAATGGATGTTTTGTAAAGAAAATTGTCTTCTCTTTGTCTCCATATTGTTGCACATTTATGGTCATGATTTGATGACGGTGGTATGGCCCTTCATTGGTGATATTATCTAGTGACCCTTCTTCAATGGTATTAGTGAAAGAGTTCATGAGCATGTGAAGAGATCATCAACTACGAGGCAATTTACAATAGGACCTTGGATTGGGTAAAGTTTTTCAAGAAGTTCTTAATTGTGTACACAAATCATCGACTGTGAGGCATTTTCAACAAGGTCTTTTGATGGATCTTACATTTAGACTTAAGTGGAGAAGAGAAAGAAGTTTACTTTTTTGATAAAATGGTTTCTAAGGATTCCTAGGACTAAAAGTTTTAGAAATAGAATGCAAGAATAAATATAATTGGATTTGCATAACCAAATGAATGAGATTGAAGAAAACTTGTCAAAGAGAAGAGTTCTTCATCATCATCATCATCATGTATATGTATGTATATGTATGTATGCATATATATATATATATATATATATATATATATATATATATATATATGTATGTATGTATGTATGTATGTATGTATGTATGTATGTATGTATGTATGTATGTATGTATGTATGTATGTATGCACACACACATGTATGTATGCATATATATATGTGTGTGTGTCTGTGTGTGTGTGTGTGTATACACATACATATATATGTATATCTATATAAATGTATATGTATACATATAGATATAGATATAGATATATATGCATATATATACATATATATGTATATGTATATGTGTGTGTGTGTATATATATATATATATGCATACCTATACATATATATATGTATACATATACATGTACACACACACACACACACACACACACAATGGAATATCACACATACAACACAAAAGGAAAGGAAGAGCATGAAGATGAAAATATTTGTGAACCTAAAGAAGATTAAAAAGAAGAGGAAGAGCATGAACATGACAAGATTGTGAACCTAAAGTAGATGAAGATGATTTGAAGACTACAAAAGTAGAGGAAGAGTACAATGTTGTAGATGGAGGTTAAATAAGTGAAGTAGTTATATGCCTTCTTGAAGCAATGAAAGAAATAAACAAAGGTGAAGGTGTGGAAGAAGTAAATTATTATGAATCATGGGGTGCTAAATTTTGGATGGATTTGAAAGACACGATGATATTTTCAATGGGGATCTTGTTAGTGATGTACTAAAAGAAATTTAGAACATTTGCATATTATTACAAACTTTATTTAAGGTTTGTTAAATTCAACAAGATTTGAGTTGAATAAGAGTTACATATGGAAGGAGCTAATTACAGAGGAGTATTGTCAACAAAAGATACTTATTCCAGCTCGGTGTTGGAAAGGATGAAAGAAGGAAATATATTGAAAGTGGATGCTTTTTCCACCTGAGTGTTGGAAGAGAATATATATATATTTTTATCAGCAAAAGCTACATCATTTTGTGAATCTATATTCACAAAACCTTTCCTAGCACGGGTGTTTGGTACAAGAGAATGTTGGATCACAAAACAAAAGGGGGCATGATATTTAAAATTAATTTAAAAAATTGGAGAGAAAGTGACAAAAATAGAAGAAAAAGTAATAAAAAATAGAAAAGGAGAAAAAGGAAAAACAAAGAACATTTCTATTTTCAAAGTGCATAGGTCACACACACACATATATATATATAAGAAAAAGGTGTTATTTTATTTATTGAGGTGTCTAGGAGGCATTTCAGAAGTTTGTAGAAAGTTCCTTAAATCATGTGTGCATTTAATATTTGTTGCAAAGTAGGTGTTTACCTTGTATCCCACATTGGTTGTGTTTGTAATATCTTGAGTGGTAAGTGCCTATTTAAGCAAGGCATATGAAAATTTGTAATCAAGATTTAAAGGTGAAAGATTTTAGTGTATAAGATCCTAGTTGGGAATTTCTTCATGTTGAAGGCCTTTGGGTTCAAGCTCTTGGGTTGTAAGCTCTTCTTGTTGAAGATATCTTGGTGGAATCTCTTAGTGTAGAAGCTCCTAATGTGAAAGCTAGTTGGAATGTCTTAGTTTGGAAGCTTTCTTTTAGAAAACTCTCATATTATAAGAGATTGAAGCTCTCTCATCTTGGAAAATTTGTAAGGAATTTCAAGTATTAATGGATGCTTCATAAATCATTTTGTTTTCTTTGTCTCCAAATTGCTATGTTTATGGTTTTGAGTTGGAAAGTGTGGTGTGACCCTTCATCAAAATTATTGCAAAGTATCTGAGGAAATGGTATAGAAGTTGGGATGGGGAAGAATCAGAAATCATTGTTGTTATGGGATAAGTTGGTTTCAAGAATATCACATGGTGGAAGTGAAATAATAGTGTTGGGTTAATTTCAACATTGGACCTTATTGTTGGGATGAGTTACATTGTGACAAGGTTAACATTAGAGTTTTCCATGTTTTGTTGGGTAGACTTAAGTAATATGATGTTGATGATGCTAATGATTACCAAAAGAGTTTAATTTCTATGATTAAAAATGACATAAGATTTACTTTACTTACTTTGAGGGGGGAAGGAGTGGAAGCTAAGAACCAAATTATGAGAAATCACACCTAAGGAGAACAAACTATTTTTAACTAGGAGGCAATGGAGGAAATGGATTCAAGTAGGCAAAGATAAAACAAAAATTGATTGAAAATTTTAGTGATGGAAGAGGAATAGATAAATGAATCAATAAATTTGATTATGAAACAAGTAGTAGAAGTAGAAGTAGTGGGAAGCTAAGTAGGGATTATTCAACTATAATTTTGGACAACAATTTCATCAACAATAGTAGGCATGGTTGTGGGTAAATTAAAGTAGAATTTGTTCTTTAGATGGTGAAGACAAGTGGGTGAAGAATGAGCATGAATTCTACAATATGAACGTTGTCAAATGTTCATAGATTATTTTAATAGAACATCTTCTATTTACCTGAGGTGTTTGATATAGGAGAATCCTTGGGTCATTGACAATCTTTCATCTCTAAAAAATAATCCCCCTTTACTTCTTTGCTTATTATTTATTTGATCAACATCTTGTTGATTTAAACTATGGTCAATCCATTTTGCATGTACTCCTACGTAATCCTTTTGGAGTGGCCTATCAATCATGGGGATCTTATGTCAAGCTTTGTAAGGAATTTCAATCTTTCTAGATAAAGTTATCTTGGTATTGGTTTGATCCTTTACTACCTTCCTATTCTAATAGTCAAGGTGGCAAATTACAACTTATGATGGAGATTCCATGGGATATGATGTGTAATGAAACATTGTTGTATGTTGTAATATCTATTGTTGATCCTCTTATATGTTCACATGGTATGATGTACCCATAGAGGTTGATCTTATGATTTGGGTCCAAACCTATCTAATTATATTATATTTATTTTTTCTTGGAAATTAACAATTAGCTAATCTAACTTGTGGCTAGAAAATTTATAACAAAAATGTTAGCATTTATGGTTATGAGTAGTCATGGATAGTGGGAGAATTGCAAAACATGCTATATGATTAGGATGTCTACAATAGACATACCAACAACTTGGATGACTCTAGTTTGTTTATAATTTCATAATTTTGATGGATAATCATCTATGAATCTATAGCAGTTGTATATTGACAATGTTAATATAAAATCTACATTTGGAGGCTAACTTGATGATAATCCAATGATGTTACTTCTAATGATTTTCTTTTCTTGTTAGTTTGATGGATATTTCTATTGTAGCATATACTTAATGCATTATTTGACATCTCTTCAAGGGTTCCTTTGCCCTTGTTTATGTCAATGTGTTGGATTATTTTAACCTTAATTCTCAAATACAAGAAAAAATGAAAGTGGGGAGTAATATAAAAATTGACAAAATGGAAAAAGAAAAGCCCTATTTTGTCTCTCTTAATTAGAATGACCAAAACCATCCTACTCATCCTTGTAAAAAAAATTAAAAGAAAAAAATGTGTTGGAAGCCTATAATTTAGATGAAAATTAAGAACCTAATTTGAACCATACATCTGAGGACTTGACCTGTACACTTTCATATTCATATCATGGATAGTAATGTAAGAGAAACTTTTTTAAAAGTCTTGATCTATTACAAAGATAGTGGATGTATGGAATTTATAAGATACATAATTGATTGCCAATCTAGTCATTTTATGTGGCTATTATTTGAAGTAGATGTAATAGCAGAACATGAGTTCCCTCATTCACAAAGTAGAGGAAAGAAAAATGAATGTGAGTAGAAATCTTACTATAGAGAACTCAAAAAAAAATTGTTTTCCCTTATTAATAATATTGCTTAAGATGTCAAGGTGATAAAGGACTCCAAAAGATTTTTTTGGAAATTGAAGATTCATTTGATATGGTGCAACAAATATTATTGATTCTATTGTTTATCAGTGATATAGATATGCCAAAAATCATAGCTTGGCTCATAAAGTTAAAAAAGACTATTGAAGGAACTAATATCAAAAAATAAATTATTTCAAACATTCTCATATCTGTATCATCTTTCTATGACACCAAGGTTGTTTTAATTGAAGTTCTTTCAAATATTTTCAAAGGATTGGATTCTCTTGCAATGAGTGTGAAGGACTATGAGTGTGAAGGACTATGAAAAGAAGCAAGTGGCTATGCAGTAACAAATGGGTACTAGTCCTAATCTTGGACCCTATCCCTAGTATATAGTTGAGATAAAGAATTTATTTTTAAGATGACAAGGTCATAAAGGTCTACATATTATAATGCTCATGCAATGCAAAAAAATAAACAATTTTTTAAGATATCTGCAATAAGTAAGACTTATCTTAACACAAATCTTTGTTTTCTTTTGATTCTTATGTAGGATTTATGTTTTCTCTAGTTTTCTAGTAGTCCATCCTTTCAAAAAGGGGTTTCAAGGCCCCCTGAAAAGTTTCTTTCTTTCATTAAAACCAAAAAGATCATGAAACCAAAAAATTATAATCCTTGTCAACTTTCACACTTGTGAGGACTATCTTATTTGCATAAGTTGATGATTCACTAATTCTTACAATTTTAGTTGGTGAATGACAACATATAGTTGAATGTAGAGACAATTTTTTGTAGAATTGTTATTTCTCTAACAAATTGCATATAATTAGAAATTTGTATTTATAAAGTTATGTAGTACCTATCTATTCTAGAATATTTACTTGTTTATATATGAATTGTTTTCAAACAAGGGGTTACATCTAGAGGTCTAATTAAATTATCAAGACATATCATACCTATATATTATTGTGTCATATTTGTGTACTATTTATACAAAAGAATGTAACAATAAAAATAAATAGACTACTATGAAACTATTGTATAATAAAGAATAATAAATATGACAAGCAATAATAAGATATTCCTTTCTTTATCCACATAATACATTGCAAAAAAAATTAACTACTTGCTAAATTAATTAAAATAGACAAAATATTATAATCTATATAAGATAATTTGAAAATCTTATTTACTTATTATCTATAAGATTAAAAAAATACACAATTTTTTACTATAATTCATTTCTCCAACAACTCATTCTATCATTCATAATGAAATATGATCTGAAGTGATAATAGATTTTTAATTAATATTCTAATGCAGCTATAATTGAAATAACTAGTAACTGTAAAAAAAAATTCATCATAGAGATCTAACAAAATCAATATAATTAATAGTTTACAAACATATTCATCTTCAAAACTCTTAATTAAAAAATAATTATCCAATGTAATTAATTTTTTTTTCAAATATATCAATCTTAAGAACTCTTTAATAAAAACTATAATCATCTACTAAAACTATAAATTCCATATTAAATAACCACCAAAACTGATGATAGAGAATATATATTTGATGGATAGATCTTAAAATACTAAATAAGAATGATAACAAATGCAAATTAACCTAGAAAGACAACACGTAATCATAGTTGAGAATCAAGATAGCTAAATTTCAAAACAAACAAGATGCACACCTTTTGAGACGTTTGTGTTCTTTGTCAGCGGGTGTTCTGCCACGCTTTCTTTGCCCCCCACCGCTGGTAGACTGCTGCTGCTGCTGCTGATTCTCCACCTTCACTTCAACTGAATTCACAGTCTGACCAGGGATATATCCCATCTCTGGTACTCTCCGCAAGTCATCATCACTCTCATTTACTGCATTAAACACACCAAATAAATGACCTCATATTAATGAAAATCTGCATTGCATACGCCGCCCAACAAGCTAGCCAAAAGATAAAATCAAAGTTTTGGACTCTAAATCGACACAGAAACAAAGATATTAATGATTTAAATTTGGAAACCTTGACTATATGATACTTTTATACTATTAGTCTAAAATAATCAAGTGTTAATGATAATGTGAGATGTTTGAGTCATGAAATTGTTTTAGATTTTTTACCTATTCAGATGCCACACCCATCAGTAAGATCAATTAGAAAAGGATCCAAATGTAGAAATCCGTGTGTAAAGCGATCTGATCTACACACTATATCTTTTATCTTCACAGAACGCTAAATATATATCTTTATCTTCACAGAACACTAAATATAATGTACTTATTTCCTTGCACTAGAAATTACAGTGATTGAAAAGATATCACGAGACCCATTTTATGAAAAGTCTCTACAACCATCTCAGATTCTGTGTGTTGAGATGTGCCAAAGTATTCAACAGACCCATTTTTTTCAACGAAAAACAAGCCATACCTTCACTTGGTACATTGCCTTAGATCTGCAAACTACATAATATTACGGACCGTAGAAATTTATTTGTGTACAACTTCATCCACTATAATATTGCTTTGGAAATCGACTGTTTAGATCTCTATAAAGATATTTCAGATTCACAGTCAATATAATGTTTACACTTTTGATCTAGAAATTAAATTAGTGTGTGATATTTAAGCCGTTTCATTTTTTAAGGGTCTGTTTGGCGGCGGGCATAGGAATGTAGAATTGGCATGTAATGTTGGAAATAGGAATGGCTATTCCAATAACAACTATTTTTTGCAATGGGTATAAGCTCATTTTAGAGGCAAAATGGGAATATAAAACTCGTATTCCAAATTTTTCTATTTCTATTCCATGAACGAAACAGAAAATAAAAATCGTATTCCAATTTTTCTATTCCTATTCCATCAGCCAAACGAACTAAGAGTAAATAGTCTTGCGAGAACATTCAAAACACCTCTTTGAACATCACGTTTCAGATCCACAGTATATATAACGCTTACTTTGTGAATAGTTTGTCAACAACAAATAATGCTGCTCAAAAAGATAACTTTCATATTCATGTATGTTTTATAAAAGGCGTTGCAAATCCACAGCCCATACAATGTTTGCTATTCAAATAATTTTATAAGAGCAAATGAGGCAAAAAAATGTTGCAAGTATATCCAAAAGATTGTTTGAGAATTAGTTATGTGTTTTTATAATATGGTCTTGTAAAGAAGACTCGGATCTATAGTCCATAGAATGTTTGCTCTAGAAGTAGTCCTTTAACAGCAAATAATGTTTGATCAGGGTGTAATTTGTTAACAGCTAATAATAATTTTCTATACTTTCCTCTTTCTGACAATGGATAATGGATTTACGGACCATTAATGTTGGGTAATACCCATATGTACAATTTTAATCATTTCTAAAGATTGCTTTTAAAATGAGTGGCATATATTTTTTTAAATATTCGACACAATATTTACTTTGCAAATACTTCACTAACATCAAATATACTTTCCAGTAGTGTCTAAATCAGCTTGCTCAGGCAACTTCCCATAACCTTTCTATTGTAATGAAACAGCCCAGCAACTAAACATCTGAAAACCACCCACAAGAGGATCCAAAAATTCTTATCAAGCCATATAAATGATTATCGATACTTTTCTCTTTCTTTTGATGGACTATTGAATGCCATCCAAATCATCAAATGCGAAAAATATACAGACTGAATCTAAAAATAATCTCTATCAATAGATAAAAACCCATTTAAACAAAAAAGGTTAAGAACTTATTCAATTGATGCAACTCCCAAAACTCATATGATCCAATCTATAATACATGAGCACAAACATATCACAAGAATAAATAATCTAAACAGAACTCACCATAAGTATTGGCTGCATCATTTTGGTCTCCTGAACTTGAAGTTTTATCCCCACTCAGAGATTGTTGCTGGGTAGAAGTTGAAACTTCAGGAGCTTGCATTGTAGAAATTTCTTTTAACCCAATTTAAACACCCTTATTGTTGTCCTTACCAATGCCCTTTGATTCAACTAAATTTAGAAAAATATATCTTCTTTTCACATCAATTCTACAGAATGATCTTTCGGTTCCAATCCTATACACAATAATCTTGGATTGTGTATTCTCCCTGCATTGGATTCCTGATTATCTTGGCGTTTATTTCGAAACTATGACAGCAAAACATAGCATTTGCAATCTTCGAGAAAACACGTGAGAGATTAAATGAACGCCTGACTTTATTCCTTTACCGTCCGATACGGAGAATCTGACGGTTCTGATGTCGTTGTCGTGGAAGGCTGAAGACCCTGAGAGTTGTGTGGTGATTCAAAGGCCAGAACTCTTGTCGTCGGTCTCTCCTATGAAAACACGTAGCTGCAGATGGTTCCGACACGTGTATGGATCCGATTAGGTTTGAAAGAGTGATATGAGATTCTATCCTCTCGAATAGGGAAGGTGTTGTTGGAGAGAAAGAGGCCAAAACATTGCACAACTACTCTGATATGAGTATTCCTGTCCAAAGAGTTTGGCATGAAGAACCATTCTTACAATAAATTGTCTAAGTTGTTCTTATGTGGATGACTTAACTATCATACATAAAGGCTTGATTTCTAAGTTAAAAAGTATTTAATAGTCAAAGTTAATGCTTAAGGGTGCTCGTTCTTATGTATGTCAGTGAATGCATTCATTTCCTATCCCATAAGCTAGTAAGATTTGTTTATTCTAGTTTAAATCTTATGATTACAAGATTTTTTTATGATTGGTTGATTTTTTTAATTTATAAATTAGATTAGAGGAAATGGGTGGCTTTCTATCAATTATATTTTGTTGGATAAACAATAAAAAAAATTAAAGTAATTGGTAATGTTAGAACGAAATAACTTTGAGTTAACTATTTAAAAAGATTGTTGACATTGGCACAAGATGACATTTGGTACCATATTGTATGGGAGAAGTTTGCAGTTCTTACTGTCATCTTATCACAAGAAGCTCTCATCAATTGAGAAAAATGTATTTGAACTATCGTAATTAGATAACTAAATCTAGGTTTGACCATAATGAGATATAAAATAAACATTATAACCTAATCAAAAGGATTACTCACAATATAATCAACTACAACTATTATTCAATATAGATATATCTTATATGTATTCAATTACATATTACTATCACACTATAAATTGCTTTGGTACACTAAAATGTATTCACAACTTATTTACAACTAGTGAGTTCATCATAGATTTGCTAGGTACAGGAAGCATAAAGTTGGATTATCCTTTTGGATAGATTTGCAACACATATAAACTTAAGTCACCTCTAATAAAACTATTAAAAATAGGGACCTCTCTCATGAATGACCTAGAATAATTATGGCTAACGACAAATTGAACACTTTTATGTTGTAATCTCATAAATTTTGGACCAAAAGACTATGACCATTAACCAACAACAACAAATAAAGATGGTAATGCCTACCTACCCACGGTCTACTAAAAAATAATCAGGACACAAATGTGTATAGGTTGAAGTAGTAAATTTATTGCAAATCTTCAAAATTGGGTTTTTTTCAATATTCTTAATTTTGAATTAGCATTAAAATTACTTTAAAACAGTTTAGTCAAAGTAAAACCATTAAACAACTACATTTGGTTTATAACTAATATAATTAGCTAAAACCTTAAATTATTGTCTAGCTAGTTTGATTTGTTTAGTATTTCCACATGAATTTGATTCACAATAGTTTGATTGTAATTGCACTAAAATAAACAATCTCATCATCTATTTTAATTAATGATAAAAGAATTAACCATTCTAGTAATCTTGTTTCACTTATCAACAAAAAAATGTTCTCATTATATATTTCAATCAATTAATCATTCTAGTAACCTATTTTCAAAACATAGTAATTTTCCATAGAAAATATAGCAAACAACCTAATTTCATTTAGCAACAAAAAATTGTGCTTAAAACATGTAAAGTGTGCATTTGTACCATGTCTTAAAAAGAACATCCATGGTTATAATTTGATATATCTAGGTGGATTTGTTTTTTAATATTTCCTAAAATGTTTTCCCTGGTGTTTAGCTTAGTCGGTAGAAGCAATGAGTTCTCATTGTGAATTGATACTCGTTCAAATTCCAAGAGGGTTGTGAAATTATAAATTGTGACTCTTGGCCTTCCATTGGTTGTATTTGTTTCAAAAGTTGTTTCTAGTATACCTACTCATAAGAAGCTCTCATGTAAAATGATCTATTATATAAATGAGTTTCTTAAATATAGAAAAAGGAAAAAGAATTACCCCTTCTAAGATAAAATTTAAGATAATTGTTTTTGTTGTAATTTTTTATCCCAATATCCTCCTTAGTATATCAAAGGAGCACATTTATAAAGGTCAAAGAGTGAATGAATGAAATTCTCGGGGATGCTCCAATGGTTTACAAAAGATTAAAAAATGGTCCAAAGAAGGTATTAATTGACAAATTAGAGGGAGAGGAAGAGAACAAAAAAAACTTTTACTTAGAATAAAAATGACTAGAATAAATGGATTGTCTACACCATTACAAGATACTACTACACTCATTACTCCTTTTATTAAAAAGAATTTAAATACTCGCCTACCAATACCTTCAACCAAAGAGGAAATAGAAAAATAACTACCTCCTAACCCGGTGCTATTAATTAATGTTGATATTGAGGAATAGGTTTGAAGAGGTTAAGTAAAAGAAGTTGATATAGAAGGGGGAAAAGGAAATAGAAGAAGAGCCACAAATAGAAGAAATTTTTTCATAAGTAAATAAGAAAGACCAAGAAATAAAAGGTGTGGGTGATATAAAATGTATGAGGATATTGGCACATAAGTTAATTTGGATACATTGAATAAAGAAAGTGAAGATTCTTGTATTTCATTCTTGGAAAGGTAGGTCTAAAAGAAGGTGACGGTGTTGAGGTCTATGAAAAGAAAACTCTTAGATGCAAACATGATGAATCGTTTCTTGAAGAATCTCCTAAGAAAGAGAAAGAAAAAGAGAGAGAAATCCTCTAGAAGAAAAAATAGAAGAAAAATTAGTAGGAAAAGGAATAAAGTGAGATTGAACAAAAATAGGAATAATTTTTTGGGGATGTCCCTCCAATAGGCGTTGATTCCCTCATCAACAAAAAAGAGAAAAATGTGTAAGAAATAGGAGAAATATTTAAAAGGAGCTTAAGTATTGCTCATATGTGGTGGTTGTCATTTATTCATATGCACAACTAGCTTCAAGTACTTCATTTTTCCTTTACCATGTATTTCCCCCTTTTAAGGGAAAGTTTTAGAGCATAATGTTACTAGTGTTCACATAAACATTGTATATTGTTCTAATATAAGGTTATAAATCCTTATATATAATATTATTTTTAAGCATATCCCATTTAAAATAATTATATTTTAATAACTAATAGATTATTGATTATTTATTAATAGGGGTTATTGAAGGGGTGGGCCTAGTGAAGTCACCCTTCCTCCTACATTAAGGAAGTCATCTCTCATTTTAGAGAGTGTGAATTTGTATTTGTATAGTGATCATATCACTATGCATTGAAGTAATTATGGGCCTTATGAAAGTAACAAGAAGTATCCTTGAGTTCTGTCTATTTATAGTATTGTGTTTTGAATGTTTTAATAAATTGGTATTTAATGGGGGTTTCCACCTAGGATTGTTTTCCCAATGTATATCTTGTTTAATATGTACATCTACGTATATATGATTCTAAAATATTGGCATCTCAATATACTAATTTCTACATTGGTATGAGAGCAAGTTAGGCTACACCGGCCACTTCTACAAAGCATACAAAAAGATATATATAGAATTAGTTGAAAAATATCACTATATTAAATACACATATGTACACAACTACTTGTACAATGTATCTCACATATCTCTTTTACTATTTCAATATTAATTCATGAGAACTAATTTAGACAAAATTAATCTTAAGTGAGGCTTAATTCCTTGTAAAAAAATTTGAATATCTTTTAATACATTTTAATTCTATAACTTAAAAAAATTCAAAGTAATATTGCTAATTTAAAACTAAATCCTAGCATCAACTAGAAATTTTTCGTTTAAATAATTTTTTTTGTCTAATAAAATATTACTAATTACACTTTTCTTAAATTTATTTAAGATGATGCATTTGCATATTAGTTGCAATATAGACACCTAGGAGTTACTATCTCTTAGCTCTTAGATCTTGACATTACATTCATTGTCTTAGATAAATTCTATCATTGTATCAAGTTTGAGGAAGATTCTTACAATTATAATACAAATTATTATTATCATCTTATATTTGAATAAGATATTCGTCCTTAAGGAAAAAATATTCCTTTAAAATAGAATTTACGACCTACAAGAATAGATCCGTAATAATTCTAATAATTAAATAAAACATAAAATATTAATAATAAGTATAAATGATTTTATACTCTTTTCTCAAACAAATAATCGTCTCCCCATGTTTATTGTTTTGTACATAAAATATAAAATATTAAAAGCAAATTGCCTCTTCAAAAGGGGAACCTTATTGATGAACACTTCAATTTTATAATTACATTTTTGTCACTGTAAAATACGGATCTCTTCATCAAAGTAACCAGAACCGATAATATTCAAAGGAGTAAAAAGAAGAGCTTTTTAAATTAGAGTGAATATATAATTATTTAAAATTCACGGATTCTGAAAAAGAGAAAAAGGTAAAAGAGGATTCAAAGTGTAAAAGTGGTCTTAAAAATAAGCAATTCAATGCCCAGACTTATAAGTTAGAGCCGTATGAAACATCATCTTGCAGATTTTGTATATGCTTCATGAAGGAAAAGAGATTTTGTCAATCTGCAAATACAAAATTGTGTCTTTAATATATTTTCTATAGATCTTAACCAAAGTCATAGTAGATAACAACGGTTTGTGTTGTTGTAACTATTTTACCAATCATCATGAAGGAGGCTCTACATCTCATTAATTAATTTGTATGTGGATGGTTTTTTATCAAGCTTAATTTTTTCCTTAGTGTGTGATGTTTAACGTTGTGCTCCCAATATCAACCTTCAACAATGAAAAAATATTTATTCACAATGCACGATTTGTAGATTCAAAGCTTGATTGACCTGTAACCTCCATATGTTCTTTCCATCAAATATATCACCACATTTTCTATGGATACTATTGTAACTCTTTTACAGCTTGATCTAGTTTTTATTTTCTTTAAATTTACACATTATATTAACATTATCTGCATTGATACTATCTTTTGTTGTTATTAATATAAAACATTATCTAAAACTTGACCACACATCAACAAAATTCTATGCATTAGGAGCTATTACTTAAACCTGGTTATGCAACTAACTATAATAATTTTAGTTCATAAATTAATTCTAATTTATTAAAATTAAATATATTTAATTAACTATTATTTTTTAATTATTATATTTTATAGTTATAATAATACACAATCTCACTCCTAATTTTTAATCTCAATTAATTAAATTACAATACATAAATTAGAACTAACATTAAAGCTATCATATAACCATAATTGCATGATCTTAAATTTGACCAATAAATAAACAACTATAAAGTGTTAGTAAACATATATTACATATTTTTGACTCATAAAATATATAATATATATTAAATATATTTTAAAAAACTTAAAAAAATTG
Source organism: Cupressus sempervirens (assembly GCA_028749045.1). NCBI lineage: Eukaryota > Viridiplantae > Streptophyta > Pinopsida > Cupressales > Cupressaceae > Cupressus > Cupressus sempervirens. The sequence goes on along the minus strand of CM053786.1, from coordinate 161,010,250 downwards.
AATAATTATAATTGAAATTATTATTCAATCTTATTTTCTATTTTAATAATAATAATAAAATTTAAAATATATAAAAAAAGTAATCATTACAATTTAATCATTTTATATAAATTAAGGTTATAACTAATTATTTAAGTTATGATAAAACAAAAAATATTGGTAAAAGGTCAAAGTTCAAATTTTATTAATTAAATAAAACATATTCTACAAATAGAAGGATAACCCCACTTAGTGCAAGCAATGGTAGGCAAGAACTGGGGGGAAAAAATCTCTGTTATCATTCTTCAGTTTGAAAAATTTATTACAAGAAATAAATTTGTGTTGGACCCATGATTAAAATAATAATATTGAAAATATTATTGTTAGATTATCCATTTAATGCAATTCTCCCAAAATATGGATGTGGACATGTGCTAATAATCAATATCCTTTTCTATAACGATGTAGAGACTATCAATCATATCTTCTTGTACTACTCTTTTGTTAAAGGCATCTAGTCTTTCTTCTTCAAATATTTTGGGGTTGATTGGATCTTACCCTTGTCCCTTTTGGACTACTTTATTCAATGGAATCTTCCCTCGTCTTCTTCTATGGAGGAAAAATATTTATGGTTTTTAACCCTCCCTCATATTCTTTAGGGTATTTGGAATGAGCGGAATAACAAACTTTTCAAGGAGAAAAGTTGTTTCACTTGAATTATATTCTCCAAAATTAAATAAGCTATAATTGATAACTATAATCGCTTTTTCTATCTCCCCTAGCAAATTCCTCAATGGATTTTTTCTCTCAATCCCCTAAACCCATTAGTAGACATAAGTGTGAATGGCTCTTTCCTCCTATGGACTGGCTTAAAGCTAACTTTGATGGGGTAGCTAAGGGTAATCTTGAGTTGGTTGGGTGTGGGGGAGTGTTAGGGAACCATTTTTCTAGTGCATTTCTTCTCTTGCATTCCCCTCGTCAAATTGAACCAACCACTATGTAGAAGTTATGGCTTCCCTTAAAGCTATCCACTTAGCTAAGGAGATTGGGGCTAGGAAAATATGGATTGAGGGAAACTTGAATAATATAATGAGATGTCTAAATGGATTATCAAGTCCCTCATGGACTATTTCCAATATCATATCTAAAGATAAGGACATCCTTAATACTATGGATAAATTGTACATGTCTCAACCTTTAGAGAAGGAAAAACAATGACTAATTGGGTAAGTCCACCAAGTTGTGGTGCCAAAAGGGGGGTATAAGTGCCCACATTTTTTTCTAAAATCAACAATTTTTGAACTTCAACAAGAATTTGAAGATAGTTATGCTCAAAATTTTAAGATATGACAAAAACAAAAGTAGTAGTCCTTTGAATATAGTTTCTAAACTACTAATTTTTTTTCCAAAATGGTTTCATTTTAGGTCCTCAAAAGAGGGGGCCACAGAAAGTAGTACTGTTTATTCAAAAAAAACATAACACAATGTAAAGTGGCCCCACCTAAAATTTTAACTTCTTTTTTAAAATTCTTTAGTCACTCTATTCAAAAGTTACCTAACACTGTGTAGTTTATCCCATATTTTTTATGTAATTTTATAATGTGTATTTTTTTAATGCATTTTTTAATTGGATACATCCCAAAAATGTGAAATAGTTGTGCGCTCCCCCTAGAAATGATTGAAAACTAATCTAAAATCAAAACTTATTTTTTTCAAAGTGTGTAGAATGGAGTCTAGTTTCTAGAAAACTAAGTTATTGTGAAATTCAATGAACAATCTAAAATCTATAGCCTAATTAGTACACATTGGTTTTTGACAAAAAATGGACATACATTCAAAAGAAATTATAGTTGAAAGGCTTGAAATAGTTCAAATAAAAAACTAATTATATAGTTATATAGCTAACACAGAGACCTACAATGTCATGTAACCTAATTTTATTGATGCTCAACCATGAGGAAACTTGAAGGAGAACACATAAGAAAAATCAATCATTTTTTGTATGTTTGCAGCAAAACATGTCTCATATTAGTTTAGAGACTCCAAACCTTTGGGTTGGATCCCCAAGGCAAAATGAAGCCTTAGGCTTTGTTGAATCCAAAGCTTTAAATAACATGTGTACTCAATAGTATGCACACCCTATAGCGCACACACACTATTTAAAAAATTGCTAAATTTAGGCTTTCATAGCGCATAAATGCTTTAGTGTGCATGCACTCTTAAAGCTAGAATTTGAATAAAGAGGGAAGGAGAGAGGGAGAGAGGGTAGAGAATGAGAGAGATTAGAAGATGGAGAGAGAGAGAGAGAGAGAGAGAGAGAGAGAGAGAGAGAGAGAGAGAGAGAGAGAGAAGGGGATGGTCATATGTGTGAGAGAGATAGAGAGAGTAGGGGATGGGAGAGAGAGAGAGAGAGAGAGAGAGAGAGAGAGAGAGAGAGAGAGAGGATGGGAGAGAAGAGAGAGTGAGATAGATTGAGAGAGAGAAGGGAGAGAGAAAGAGAGTAGGGGGTGGAAGAGAGAGAGAGGGATGGGGGGGTGTGTGTGAGAGAGAGTAGGGGATGGAAGAGAGAGAGTAGGTGATGGGAGAGAGAGTGTGTGAGAGTAGGGGTTGGGGGGAGAGAGAGAGTAGGCAATGGGAGAGAGAGATAGAGAGAGATAGTAGGGATGGGAGAGAGAGTAGGGGATGGGAGAGAGAGAGAGAGAGAGAGAGAGAGAGAGAGAGAGAGAGAGAGAGAGTAGGCAATGGGAGAGGGAGTGGAAAAGGGAGAATAAGAGAGAGGGGATGGGAGAGATAGAGTAGGGGAGGAGACAGAGAGTGAGAGAGAGAGAGAGAGTAGGGGGTGAGAGAGAGAGAGAGAGAGAGAGAGAGAGAGAGAGAGAGAGAGTAGGGGTGGGAGAATGAGAGAGAGAGAGAGAGAGAGAGAGAGAGAGAGAGAGAGAGAGAGAGTAGGGGTGGGAGAATGAGAGAGAGAGAGTAGGGGCTAGGAGAGAGAGTGAGAGAGAGAGTAGGCAGTAGGAGAGGGAGTGGGAGAGTGAGAGAGAGAGGGGGAGGATGAGAGTGCATGTGTGTGAGAGAGAGTAGGTGGTGGGAGATAGAGTGAGAGAGAGAGTAGGAGGTGGAAGAGAGAGAGAGAGTAGGGGATGGGAGAGAGAGTGTGAGTTAGAGAGAAAGAGAGTAGGTAGTGGGAGAGGGAGTGGGAGAGGGAGAGCGAGATAGAGAGAGAGAGGGAGAGAGAGAGCGGTTAGATGGGAGTGTGTGTGTGAGAGAGAGTAGGGGGTGGTAGAGAGAGAGTAGGGGATGGGAGAGAGAGTGAGAGAGAGAGATTAGGGGATGGGAGAGAGAGAGTGAGAGAGAGTAGGAGATGGGAGAGGGAATGGGAGAGGGAGAGCGAGAGAGAGGGGGTGATGGGAGAGAGAGTGTGAGAAGGAGAGAGTAGGAGGTGGGAGAGAAAGTAGGGGATGGGAGAGAGAGAGAGTAGGTAGTGGGAGAGGGAGTTGGAGAGGGAGACATAGAGAGAGAGAGGGGGGGATGGGAGTGTGTGTGTGAGAGAGAGAGAGAGTAGGGGATGGGAGAGGAGAGAGTGAGAGAGAGAGTAGCCCAAGAGAGAGAGGGAGAGAGAGAGAGTAGGGGATGGGAGAGAGAGAGTGAGAGAGAGTAGGCAATGGGAGAGAGAGAGTGAGAGTAGGGGATGGAAGAGAGAGAGTAGGTAGTGGGAGAGGGAGAGAGAATAGGGGGATGGGTGAGAGAGAGAGAGAGTAGGGGATGGGAGAGAGAGAGAGAGTGAGAAAGAGAGTAGGTGGTGGGAGAGGGTGTGGGAGAGGGAGAGTGAGAGAGAGAGGGGGGATGGGAGTGTGTGGATGAGAGAAAGAGAGTAGAGGATGGGAGAGGATAGGGGATGGGAGAGAGAGAGAGAGAGTAGGTAGTGGGAGAGGGAGTGGGATAGGGAGAGCAAGAGAGAGAGAGAGAGAGAGAGAGAGAGAGGGTTGGGAGTGAGAGAGAGAGAGAGAGTAGCTTGAGAGAAAGAGAGAGAGAGTGGGGGATGAGAGAGAGAGTAGGCAGTTGGAGAGGGAGAGCAAGAGAGAGAGAGAGGGATGGGATGAGAGTGCATGTGTGTGTGAGAGAGAGAGAATAGGGAATGAGAGACGGTGGGATAGGGAGAGATATATTTTTCACATAGTGTGTACGCTCTATAGTGCGCATGCACTTTAGAGGGCACATGCACTATGGTGCATACACATTATATGAAAACACCAAAAAATGGTCATAATGAAAGTTTGGGTCCATACTAATCCATATTCTATTTTTTGTCTGTTGTGTGTTATATTGTTCCGATAGAAAACATAGGTTTCATGCTGTTAGAAGTTAGAAAACACCATATTCAATCATTGGATACACTATTTGAAGGCTTTTTAAACATTCTTTCATTCTATTTGAAGCTAGCAAACACCAAATTTAATCATTGGATACACTATTTGAAGGCTTTTTGAATATTATTTCTATAGAAAAGGTTAGTGTAGTTTTTTTTAAATATTCTTTGTTACTATATAAAGACAAATTTGATTATAATTTGGCAAGTTGTTTAATATATAGTGAATCATTGAAATTTGTACATGTTTGAATGAATTGTTATTTGGAAATGATTAGAAATTTGATAAGTTGTTTAATATATATTGTGTATTCATTGAAATAATTGTAATTTGTATATGCATTTGAATGATTTGTAATTTACAAATTGTAAGTAATTCAAATGTTTGAATAATTTGATATATAGAAATCATCATCATGCTAAGGAAGAAATCGAAAAGTCAAACAATAGAATAGAGGGACAAAGATTTGGCAATTAAAAGAGATAAAATGACAGTACTATGTGAATAAAGAAAACTACAAAGAAATAATGAAGAATTTTTTTTCTAAGAGGAACAAGAACCATTGATACAAAGAAACAAAGAGGAAGAATTGGAAAGACAAAGAGAACAATTGAGAATGTTATGCTCAAGAAGACAATTGAATTGTGAAACTACACCATCTTCCAATGTTCTCATATTGAAGAGACACTAATTTGTACATCCGACGATGTACACACTCCATCATGTCATGTTGAAGGCACAACATCAACATATCAAGTAGGTGATATTCCATCTTTTTCATCTTATTGCCAAGGTATATCATCTTCAGTTCAAAGTATGCAAAACACTCAACCTTATGTTGATGTTCAAAATGTTGAGAGAATGCAAGAGATTATAACACCTTCTAGAATTTGTTTTAGAAGACAAAAATATTTGATTGATATTGATACTAACATTTTGAAATCAATGCCTAACAAGATTAGCAAGCATACTTGTCAAAGAAAAGTTAATCATAAATGGAGATTATTCTTTTAAGAATTAAATATTATAGGTCAATGCCAATTATTTGTTGAAATGATGAGGAATTTGAAATTTAGGCCTATCATGAAGATTCTTAGACTAAGAACGATAGATGATTCAAATGAAAAAAGCATTGTAAAGAATCTAATGAGTGCTTATAACAAAGTGGATTCTAAATTATGCACCAAAGATAGTAATATCACAAGATGAGTACTTACATCAACAACAGTAAGTACCCAAATGAAGAAAGCTTGACTCATGATAAAGACAAGAAAAAAATTGAAAATCTATAGAGGTAGTCTAAGGAGAGCCATGCTAAGGCTTGAGAGATTGGAAGATTCAACAAAAAATGAGTTATGGACATTTAGCGGTTGACTAGCATGAAAGGATAAAGAAATTAGTCAAGCTTTGAAATCATTGATCTAAGATTTTTAGATAAATAACACACGAGTTTCCCCTAATCAAAGAGATGTTGTAAGAAGGAGGATTGATAGCCAAAATCATGACCCACATGCGAAACATTTTTTGGAACTTTTATCAACTTGTGAACATATGGATAGTACACATACAATTGGAAATGAAATAGTAGATTACATAAAATATAAGACAATGGCATATGCTCTAAAAGATGGGAAATAGGGTAAAAGATGTGATTTAGTCATTGAAAAGATTCTAGTGTTTGAGTTCATGAATATTTTTTGTGAAAATATTATTTACAAGTATGCAAGGCATACACATAGAGCTTGATGGCTAGATTTGCAATTCAAGTTGTTCAAGTATACATTTTCACTAGATACCATTGTTTCAGTTGTAGACTTTGTAGAGAACTACACACTACGAACACAAAATGAGGTGCAAGAAAAGTATTATACTTCTCAATAGGTTTCCATATTTGTTCACATAGCATTCATGCATTCACCTACAAGTACAAAGGATGATAGGAAGATTTTGAGGGAGTACCATTTTTACATTAGCCATGATCAATCACATTGTATGGAGTTTTTACATGGTTTTTTTCAACTATTTTATGAATATTTGGCTAACAAGGGCATACCATATTGTTAGCACATCATCTGGTCAAACAATTACACATCTCAATTCAAGAATGCATAGATGTTCTATTGGTTGAGCGGGATGCATAGGTTGTCTAGGATTTAATATATGTGGAATTTCATAGAGGCTGGTAGTGAAAAGGGAGAGCATGATGGTGCAGGCACATGCATCAAAAGAGCTTTAGTTTGTGAAGAACTAAAGTACAAAGATGGAGCAATATTGATAGATGAAAAATCCATCATCTAGTGGTGTAACGCTGCAATGGGTCCAAGTAAGGAAGGTGAGTCTACGGTTCATAGATTTTTTTTGGTTGATAGATAACACTAACATTGCACCATATGAGGATTGTTCACACTAACAGGATCAAGTGAGTTGCAATCTTTTAAAAGCTCTGATGCAAGTTCATGGAGTATCCACACACAAAAAATAGCATGCTATTGTCCATCATGTGTAGAGGAAAATTGGGATGTGTGAGTCGACTAAATGGGTGGACAAATGGGATATATGGGTTCTGGACCTAATTGACACCTATCATCCCCCACAAGCACTAGAAATGGTAGAGATGGATTCGCCCATTGACTTTGACTACTTGTCTAATCTAGTGCAACTTGGTATATATATATATCTTTTTGTAATTTTAATATGTAACTTTAAAACTTTTACCTAATTTTTTTTCGAATTAATGATCGCATTTTGTACATTTATCACTACAAGCCATATTTTTGTTATTATTACACCTAAAGACAATGAAGAAGGGATAGATTATTATTTGTGTCATTTTGTCCAAGCCAAAAAAAATTTGGATCACTAGATATAGATGGTGAAGATTTAGAGTACCATATTGGTGCAGTGGTTGTAATTGACACATGGCTTAGACAATATTCTATGAAGAACCCTAACTTGTGGTTATTCGAGGATTGGCAAACATAGAGGAAGATTCTTCATTATTTGAACCTTGTTATTGCATCAAATGTCCACTTGATAAAATATGGTGAAAAACCACATAATATGACTCTTTGGAAAGTTCACAAGTTAGACCACGAGGCAGTACTTGAGATATTAATATGTAGAGGAGATCTAGTTGGTTCATTAGATTGAATAAAGGGGGGAGGGAGGGAGAGAGAGAGAGAGAGAGAGAGAGAGAGAGAGAGAGAGAGAGAGAGTAGGGGATGCATGGAAGAGACACTACTCTTGACATGATGCCAAAGAGACACAACCCTCCAATAGGTAATAAACAACCATTTTGAGAATTTGAAGCAAGTGCATCCAATAAAGAAAAGGAACATCATTGAAGGATATATATGCATATATGAACATTAACCAAGAAAAAATATAAAGGACATGAAGTGGCGGATAGTGTAGGGTGCATAAATAACAAGGGAGTGGCTATGACAATCTCAACCTCTTTGTTGTCATCTTTCCCTTCTTCTTGCCCCACACTGTTCTCCTCGGAAGATGTCTCCTACCGTTCACTATCTGTATCACCTCCTATATCAAGCCGGGGTCTCTTCTATCCTGTAGAGCCCTTTTTCCCAGTGGTTGAGTCTTATTGAGTATTGTATACAACAAATATTTTTTCCAAACCAAAGGCAATAAGTCATTCATAATAGTCAGAGAATTAAGAACTAGATATATATATGAACCAGATTATTCTTACATATGTATATAGTATTATTAACCAAATTAGAATTAGCAAAATGATATTGCACATAATCTCCATTACAATAGCATGGAATCTTTGTGATTTTAATAGTTATATTCTTTATTCCCAAAAATGGACGTTACAGATATTGCTCACTAATCCTTTACAATAGAAAATGTTTACAAAAAATGGCATGTACTTGTATGAGGACATTATATATTATAGAAATCCCACACTGAAGTAGCTGGCTAGCCATTCAAAAAATAGTAATTGAATGCAAGTGGGATCATAAAGATACCTTAATAAACTAGTATCCCCTTTACTCAAGCAACATCTTGGTCATCTACTTGACTGGGACATGTTTGGGAACTAAAAATCTCCATTTAAACTCAAGTCTCCATTTAAAGGTGGCAATAAACTTTTTGTTATTTTGTTAAGATTATAAATATATATTTCGATCATAACTTTGAGGGATCATGCCTAGCTCGAGTATCCTAGCTTCCCAAGTCCTATAAATGCAAGGCCATTGATGAATAAGAATTTCTAATTGAAACATCTATGGTGTTGGAATGAAGTGTGTGATTAGATTCTTTGCCTACTAATGAGCCAATTTGAGGCTTCACTTCACATTGTTGTATGGATAATTCTATAGCACTTGTTACTTCTCTATCTAAAATTTTTGTGTCTGTGTACATGTGGACTCTTTATAAATAGCTATAGGTTTTGTCTCTTCATCCTAAGTAATTGGTAAACCCTGGATGGCACCAAGATAACCATTTTCTTTTGAAACGTCTTTTTCTCTTAGATTAATCTCTCTATTAAGTAGGTTTTGTATATCTTCCTTTGTATATTTAATAGATGTAGCTACAATTCTTTTGTATATATTCCTTTATATATTAAGCTTTCCTCTGTAAGAATGAGAAGGCATGGGAAGTCAGGCCAACTATTAGCCACTGTATTTAAAAAGTAGTTCTTGGCTATGCCATTGATGGGAATCATTTCAATCTTATTTTCAAAATCGATACCTCACTGAATGAATAATTTATATTGTTTTCAATGTCTTTGAAATATCTATTGCTAGTAGCCAATTCATTATTCATCACCATTGAATATTCATGGGAAACTAAGGTATTTGGTTTCCTAATATGTTCTAGGAATCTTTACTAGGGTCCTAGAATAGTCCTAGATAGACCCATTTGACTTAAATATGTAAAGAGCAAAAATTGCTGAAAAGTTGCAATGTTGCTCAAAATGTTGCTTGAGCAACTTTTGCAATTTTTGTAAAAAGTTGCAAATGGATGTTTGGGAAGTTGTAACTATCCATGCTCGAGTATATGATCATGGGAAACCTATTTTCAAAGGTTAGAAGGTTTCTAGTAAAATTTGCATTTTTAAGAAACTTTTACAAATTTTGTAATTTTGCACAAAAGTGGAACTTTTGCAAAGTTCACTAGATTTCACTTCTAGGCCTTGTAAAAGGTTCCAAAATATTTTAAAAAACTAAAAACACCTAATCCTAGGCTATCTTGACCAAAAACTCAAAAAGACCCAATTTTGCCTAATTAGCAACTTTTGCTCATATCTTGCACAAAGTAGCCTACGCATACATATCTTGCTCATATCTCACTCACCATTCATCATGGGATCAAACTATCTATTCTGTTAGCTCTAGGTTTCTAGGTAAACCCTATCCCAAGCTCATCCCATCCAATTGAGTGCTTGAACATTCTCGAGCACACTGGACCAAATTGACCCTAAGAGTCACTAAATGCCATGGGGCAGTCATCTTTGACAGGGGATATCTCAGAGCTCGCATGAGGTATGGATGAAATTCTAGGTCCTACAAGACCATATTTTGGAGACCTACAATAACCTTTCTCTCTTTTTGGTAATCCAATAAGGTTTAGATTTTGCAACTCCATCTCGAGTGATGCTGAAACTTGTAGTGTTGGCCAATACAAAGTTGCCAACTACTGAATCTCTCTCACTGTTCATTGTGGCATCAAACTATCTATTATGTTAGCTTTGAGTGGCCAGGTAAACCCTAACCCTAAGCTTCTCCCATCCCATTGAGCACTCAAACTTTCTTGGGCATGCTAAACCAAATCATCCCTAAGAGTTACTAAATGCCATAGGGAAATGATCTTTGATGGGGCATATCTTGGAGCCTGTGCGAGGTATGGATGTGATTCTAGGTGCTATAGTATCATGTTGTAGAGACCTAAAATAACACCTCTCTCTCTTTTTGGAGATTCTATTTTGTTTAGATTTTGTGGCCCCATCTTGGATGATGCTGAAACTTGTAGTGTTAGCCAGTACAAAGTTGCCAATTACTAAATCTCACTCATCATTCATCATGCGATCAAAATATCTATTCTATTAGTTCTAGATGGCTATATAAACCTTACCCCTAAGATCTAGCCATCCTGTTGAGTGCTCAAACATTCTTGGGAATGTCAAATCAAATTGTCCCTAAGAGTCACTAAATGCCATAAGACAGCGATCTTTGATGGGTCATATCTCGGAGCTCATGTGAGGTATGGATGTGATTCTAGGTGCTAGAGGACCATGTTGTGGAGACCTAAAATAACTTATCTTTCTTTTTGGAGATCTAATTCTCTTTAGATTTTTTTGCCCCATGTCAAGTGATGCTAAAACTTGTAGTGTTGGCTAGTATAAAGTTGCCAACTGCCAAATCTTTCTCACCATTCATTATGGGATCAAACTATCTAGTCTATTAGCTCTAGGTGGACAAGTAAACCCTAGCCCCAATCTCCTCCCATATTTTTGAGCACTCAAGCATTCTCGGGCACGCTGAACCAAATTGACCCTAAGAGTTACTAAATACCATAGGGTAATAATTTTTGACAGGGCATATTTCAAAGTTTGTGTAAGGTATGGATACAATTCTAGGTGCTACATGTATATGTTTTGGAGACCTACAATAATCTCTCTCACATTTTGGAGATCCTATTCCATTTAAATTTTGTGGCCCCATCTTGGGTGATGTTGAAACTTGTAGTGTTGGCTAGTAAAAAATTGCCAATTGTCAAATTTCTCTCACCATTCATTGTGGGATCAAACTATCTATTCTATTAGCTCTAGGTGGCTAGGTAAACCCTAGTCCAAAGCTCCTCTCATCTCATTGAGTGCTAAAATGTTCTTGGGCACACCGAACTCAATTGACCCTAAGAGTCACTAAATGTCATAGGGTAAAAATCTTTGACAAGGCATATCTCGAAGCTCATGTGAGGTATGGATGTGATTATAGGTCCTACAAGACCATATTGAGGAGATCTACAATAACCTCTCTCACTTTTTGAAGATCTAATTTCATTTAGATTTTGCGGCCCCATCTCGGGTGATGTTGAAACTTGTAGTGTCAGCTAGTACAAAGTTGCCAACTATCAAATCTCTCTCACCATTCATCATGGGATCGAACTGTTTGGTTTGTTAGCTCTAGGTGGCCAAGTAAAATCTATCTCCAAGCTCCTCCCATCCTATTGAGCACTCAAACATTACTGGGCATGCCAAACTAAATCATCCCTAAGAGTTGCTAAATGCCATAAGGTAGTGATCTTTGACAGTGCATATCTTAGAGCTCGTGTGAGGTATGGATGCTATTCTAGGTACTACAAGACTATGTTGTGGAGACCTAAAATAACCTCTCTCACTTTTTGGAGATCTTATTCATTTCAGTTTTTGTGGCCCCATCTTAGGTGATATTGAAACTTGTAGTGTTGGTGTACAAAGTTGCCAACTGTCAAATCTCTCTCACCATTCATCACGGGATCAAACTATCTATTTTTGTTAGCTCTAAGTGGTCAAGGTAAACCTATACCCAAGATCCTCTTGTCTCATTTAGTGCTTGATTTTTCTTGGGCACACCAAACTAAATTGACCCTAAGAGTCACTAAATGCCATAGGGCATCAATCTTTGACAGGGCATATCTTAGAGCTTGTACGAGTTATGAATGCAATTTTGGGTGCTATAGGACCATGTTGCAGAGACCTACAAAAATATCTTTCTAATTTTGAAGATTTGATTCCATTTAGATTTTGCAGCCCCCTCTCAGGTGATGTTGAAACTTGTAGTGTTGGCTAGTATAAAGTTGCCCACTGTCGAATCTCTCTCACCATTTGTTGTGGGATCAAATTGTCTATTTTGTTAGCTCTAAGTTGCTAGGTAAACCCTATCCCCAAGCTCCTCCCATCTTGTTGAGCACTCAAACATTCTTAGGCAAGCCAAACCTAATTGACCCTAAAAGTTACTAAATGTCATAGGGCAGTAATCTGTGATGAGGTATATCTTAGAGCTTGTGTGAGGTATGGATGTGATTCTAGGTGCTATAGGACCATGTTATAGAGACCTACAATAACATATCCCACTTTTTGGAGATCTAATTTCATTTAGATTTTGTTGCCCCATCTTAGGCAATGTTGAAACTTGTAGTGTTAGCTAGTACACAGTTGCCAACTCTTGAATCTCTCTCACCATTCATCATTTGATCAAACTATCTAATTTTTTAGGTCTAGGTGGCTAGGTAAACCCTAGTCCTAAGCTCTTCCCATCCTATTGAGAGTTTGAATGTTCTTGGGCATGAAAAACCAATTTTTTCCTAAGAGTCCCTAAATATAGGACAATGATCTTTGATGGGGCATATCTTAGAGCTTGCATGAGGTATGGATGTGATTCTAGGTGGCATTGGACCATGTTGTGCAGACTTACAATAAATTTTGTCACTTTTTGTAGATATGATTCTATTTAGATTTTGTGGCCCCATCTCAAGTGATGTTGAAACTTGTAGTGTTGGCCAATACAAAGTTACCAACTATCAAATCTCTCTCACCATTCATCATGGGATCAAAATTTCTAGTCTATTAGCTTTGGGTGGCCACTAAACCTAATCCCCAAACTCCTCCCATCCCATTGAACACTCAAACATTCTTGGGCACACTAAACTGAATTGACCCTAAGAGTTACAAAATACCATAGGGCAACAATCTTTGACAAGGCATATCTCAAAACTCATGCAAGGTATGGATGTAATTCTAGGTGTTACATGACCATGTTGTGGAGACCTACAATAACACATCTCTCTCTTTGGAGATTCAATTTTTTTAATATTTTGTGGCCCCATCTCAAGTGATGTTAAAACTTGTAGTGTTGGCTAGTACAAAGTTGCTAACTGTCGAATCTCTCTCATTTTTCATCATGGGATTGAACTATTTATTATGTTAGCTCTACATGGTCACTTAAACCCTAGCCCAATGCTCCTCCCATCTTGTTGAGTGCTTGAATATTTTTAGTCATGCTATACTAAATTGACCCTAAGAGTCACTAAATGCCATAAGGAAGTGATCTTTGATAGGGCATATCTGAGCGCTTGTGCAAGGTATGAATGCAATTCTAGGTGTTATAGGATCATGTTGTAGAGACCTACAATAAACTCTCTCTCTTTTTGAAGATCTAATTCTACTTGGATTTTGTGGCCCCATCTCAGATGATGCTAAAACTTATAGTGTTGGCTAGTACAAAGTTACAACTATCGAATCTCTCTCACCATTCATTGTGGGATCAAACTGTCTATTTTATTAGCTTAGGGTGGCTTGGTAAACCCTTGCCCCAAGATCTCCCCATCCTGTTGAGTGCTCAAACATTTTTAGGCATGCCTAACTGAATCATCCCTAAGAGTCACTAAATGCCATAGGGCAACGATGTTTGATAGGGCATATCTCAGAGCTCATGTGAGGTATCGATGCAATTGTAGGTGCTATAGGACTCTATTTTGGAGACCTATAATAACCTCTCTCACTTTTTAGAGATTCAATTCTATTTGGATTTTGTAGTCCCATCTTGGGTGATGCTGAAACTTGTAGTATTGACTAGTACACAGTTGCCAACTACTAAATCTCTCTTACCATTCATCATGGTATTGAACTATCTATTTTGTTAGCTCTGAGTGGCCAAGTAAACCCTAGACCCAAGCTCCTCTCATCCTATTGAGTGCTCAAAAATTCTCAAGCATGTTGAACCGAATCGACCCTAAGAGTCACTAGATGTCATAGGGAAATGATCTTTGATGGGGCATATCTTGGAGCTCGAGTGAGGTATGGATCTAATTATAGGTGCTACAAGACCATGTTGTAGAGACCTACAATAACCTCTCTCTTTTTTTAGAGATCTGATTCTATTTAGATTATACGGCCCCATCTCGGGTGATGCTGAAACTTGTATTGTTGGCTAGTACAAAGTTGCCAACTTTCAAATCTCTCTCATTGTTCTTTGTGGGATCAAACTACCTATTTTGTTAGCTTCAGGTGGCCAAGTAAACCCTAGCTCCAAGATCCTCCCATATTTTTGAGTGCTTGAATGTTCTCGAGCATGCCGAACTAAATTGACCCTAAGAGTCACTAAATGCCACAGGGAAACAATCTTTGACGGGGTATATCTCAGAGCTCGTATGAGGTATGTCTATGATTCTTGGTGATACAAGATCATGTTGTAGAGACCTAAAATAACCTCTCTAAATTTTTGAAGATTTGATTCCATTTGGATTTTGTGGCCCCATCTTAAGTGATGGTGAAACTTGTAGTGTTGGCCAGTATAAAGTTGCCAACTACCTTTGAATCTCTCTCACCATTCATCATGGGATTGAACTATCTACTCCATTAGCTCTAGGTGGCTAAGTAAACCTTAGCCCCAAGCTCTTCCTATCATATTGAGCACTTGAACATTCTCAAGGATGCCAAACTGAATCATCCCTAAGAGTCACTAAATGTCATAGGGTAGTGATCTTTGATGGGGTATATCTCAGAGCTCATATGAGATATGGATGCAATTATAGGTGCTAAAAAATCATGTTACAGATACCTACAATAAACTCTCCCACTTTTTGGAGATTGGATTTTATTTTTATTTTGTGACCCCATCTCGGGTGATGCTAAAACTTGTGGTGCAGGGCCCCTAGGTGGCAATTGGATATGTCATCTCATATAATGATGGATATTCATGATAGAAGGTAAAGGGGTGGTCATACACCTAATTTTTAACATTTTTTTTTTTTATGGTAATAAGGTAATCCTTTTTTGTAAGATCAACAAACTTGAGGTCACCTATAAACCCAAGTTGCTTTAGTCCTAAGGATTTTATTTTTTTTGTTATTTTTGTTAATAAGTTGATTCAATAAGTGTTTTGAGAGTCATTAAACCTTATATAGGTCCTATGTGTTACCAAAAACCACTTGGTTAAGTTGTAGGAAGAGTTAGTGCAAAAATTGTATTTTGCAATAAAAGCTATTGACAACTTTTTGGCAATTTTAGCAATTTTTTTATAAAATGTTGAAATTAACCTTGTAACCAATCAAACCAACTAGTGATTGGTTGGAATCTATGTCAAATGATGAAAATACCCTCTATGAATTTAGAGGAGGCATAAGGTGTTGGTGATTATTAAGTTTTTTTTATATGGAAAGGAATCATTGTTGATGTTAAACTTGTATATAGGATCATTGAGTCGTCAAATATCATTACTTCCTATTTAGAATAGCAAACTTGTACTTTATCAGAATGAAACACCAGTTTAGCTGCATGTTATTATTGAATGAAGTTAGTGAAATATGTTAAGGATCTTCTTGGTTGTCTTAATAGTCATTTCATAGGTTTGAAACATAATCACTTCCCTTTGTGAAGAGTTGGTCAAAAATCAATAAATTACATGTTGCTACAAAGAAAATATAGTCATAAGATGTTCGAAGATTGTTTTCACTCATAGGATGTTGAAGAATCTCTTGGAAGGATGAAATATATGATAGACTAAAGTTTTTGAGATAGTTATTAGGTGTTCCTTGAAGTATCTAAGGTGTTAGTTTGAAGCAAGAAGTTGATTATGATCCATTTCTCAAATTTGCTCATTTTTCCCTTATTGTTTCCCAAGTCTTGAATAGGGAAAGTGATCAAGTAGTTTTGTGAAGTTGGGTAGAAGTTTGTTCAATATTGTAACCAAGTTGGAAAGAGTCTTTGAAGACTCTTAGGAAGGTGGGAAAGGTGGTTTGCCTTAAAAGTATTCTTGTTTGGAATCCACTAGCTTTTTGTGTGAGCATTTTGCATCATTTTGGATGTAAATTACATTAAAATAAAAATACATAAAATGTACTTAAAATGTAAATAAGAAAAACAAGATATATATTATGATAACCAATAATGTCATACATCAATGAACATATCATATATTAACCAATAATGTCATAAGTCTAATAATGTCATGCATCAAATATATGCCATACATCAAATATAAAATGTCATATATACATCAAATGTATATCGAATATGTTCACTAACATAAAATCCAAGATATATGTCCACTAATGCCTATATATGTGAGTCTATCCCTATATCTTCTCCTTCCCATGAGGGGAAGGAAACAAATCCCTAGAGGTCTTCGGTCATTGTGTGAAGGGAGATGATGGGGATGATGGGGTCTTCCTCACATGCTCACTCGTCCTCTTGTTTAGGCTCTTCTCTAACTGGAGCTGATACAAACAAAATAGATATGAATAAATAATTATTATATATTAAAATCAAATATATTTACACACAAAATTAATTATTTTATTACCACTATCAAATAGTCACTCTGTAAGTCCACCTCAAAAGCTCACAGATGATTAGGTGTAATAAGGCCCTACGACTATTCAATCAATACAATCACTTATAAATAAAATTTGAAATTTCAATACTAACTATTAAAAACAACAAATAAAACTAAGAAATTTCTTTCATACCTTAGTCAATGGCTCTAAACTAGCCATCGTGGCAACAACTCCATGATCAATGTGCTAGTGAAGATGAGGAGTCTCAGACATCAACAATTACATGTCATATACTACAATTTACATGTAACATATATCATGAAACATGAAACAAATATAATCAAATGAATTAAATTAATATGAAACAAATGTACCTCTACGAAGCTCGTATCATGCCTAGGCTTAGAGTCCCTTGTGAATGTCTATGGTCCAATAGAGAACTAATGCACATGGATATTTTTTTTTTTCAATCCTTCATATGATTACTTAATAAATATATGTATTAATTTAAATGATTAGATTGATACATACCTCTCAACTCATCAACAAGATGTAAAATGGGACTGGAGAATCTGTACTAGGGCCATCAACACTCTTACCCTAAATTTTGAACAATGTCAAGATATGCTAATTAATTAGTCACTCACTATTCATATGAAATGTGATCAAATTAGTTTATTATAATTGTAATTTACCTGTGTGTTGATGCCAAATGTGTCACTCAAAACTCATCAGTGACTAGCTCATCATCCATATTGTCTCCAACATGACTACCAAATGTGCATAAGGATCCACATGATGTGCACATGTGACTGAAATACACAAAAGGCTTCTCCTCAACTAATGGACTGGTGCAATGAATGAGTGTCTGCATCAACACATTAATAGTCCATAGAGTACTAGTCTCTACATGTTCCTTCAAAATTAAAGGAATAATCACATGCTCACTTTATGGCTTTGCAATAAGTGCCCTAACTACATTAGTGTCATGACATGCCCACGACCTCTCAAATGATGACGCCCCACCTCTACCCTAAGATTCTAACATATCAAAATAATTGGGGATCTCCCCAAGGACAAATTTACAATACAAATTCATTAAGAAATACATTGGAACCTCATGATTATTGTAGGAATGGGCATCAAAGACCATCCATCATTTATCCCAAAAGTTATTTCTAATATCATCATATATGGACTAATGGATGGGGAACCTTTTATTAGTATGTTTAACAAGGTCTTGTTCTCTAGGCTTTTTAAATAATGCACAAATGCTACCTTTTTCTATTTCCTTTTTTCTTACATTTTTTATAAGATAATTTTTTTGCATAATATCTTCTTTGTTCATTCCTGTTAACATGCCAAATATCCAACTTACCACTAATAGAAGCTACATGGGTCATAGTGGACTCAAGGGAGGATGCCAATTGTGCTCTCATAGGATTGGTTTTTTCACAAGCTTTCAACCTACCAATGAGTGCTTCTAATTCATTTTTCTCTCTTTCTATTTCATTCATTATGTTGTCTTGGGTGCCAGGAAGAGGTCTTTCAATTGGTGGATGTTGTAGAATATCTTGCTCTTCTTGTGGAGGGTTTTGATTTTTATTTTGTTGATCAAGTTGGGGATTTGGTGGCTCATTATTCACATTTTCTAATAAGAAACCAATTTCATTCTAAATAAATAAATAAAATTAAAGAAAAATTTAAAAAACTACAAAAAAATGTAAAAACTTACAAAACAATGCAAAAACATATAAAAGAATGCAAAAACAAGAGTAGAAAACATACTATGTGATCTCAATCTTTATCTTCAGTGATGAGGAGGCATTTTGAGGAGGTGGGTGAGAAAATTCTTCAATTTTTACAACCCACATGAATTTTGTTGAGGAGAAAGAATGTAGCAACAAAAATAAATGAAATGGGCCATAGATTTGTAGCTCATATATTAAAACTTGGGATTCTAAAAAGCACACACGTGCTATAGTGCGTGTGCACTTTTAGAGTTTTAAAAAAAAATTGTGTGTCATGTTTTTGACACCACAACTTGGTGCACTTACCCAATTCTTTAACTAATATGGCAATTATATCTAATAAACAAATGAGGTGGCAAAGGGAGGTCAGCTTTCCATCAAAGGTGATATCACATATTTATTGGGACAAGATTAATGGAAAAGGAGAAGTTCTACACAATGAATTATTTTGTATTTAGGAGTGCTAAGTTGATGATTATGAGGCAATATTGGATGATTGAGGCTAGTTGGAAAAATTATTTCCCTTCTCATCCACACATTATGTGGGTGTTTTAGAAAGGGGTCAACTTATTTACCAAATATATTAACCCTATTTTTT
Source organism: Cupressus sempervirens (assembly GCA_028749045.1). Classification (NCBI taxonomy): domain Eukaryota; kingdom Viridiplantae; phylum Streptophyta; class Pinopsida; order Cupressales; family Cupressaceae; genus Cupressus; species Cupressus sempervirens. The sequence goes on along the minus strand of CM053786.1, from coordinate 160,991,270 downwards.
ATGGTATGATTTTTTTTCTCTAAGCTTCGGGATTACAAAATCACTAATTTAGAGAAGACTTTGAAGGCTTGGAGGTGGTTCAATTCTAGAATAGGAGGGAAAAGGCATCAAATAGAGCCTATTTCCTATGATAAATTGAAAGAGCATAAGAGAGTGTGAGAGATCTTGAAGGAGGGAAATCTTACTACATTCATCGAAATAATACATAATGGGAACCCAATGGCCGTTGAGATCTTCTTAAAATAATGGAATGAGGGGGTGTTAGTTTTTCAAGGAAGGAAAATTGTTATCAATGAGAAACTAATTTCCTAGTTTAAACTCAAATTTTTGTGGTGGGAAAATAAATTTAAAGAGATAGTAAATTTGTTGGGGTTATTTTAAACCTATTCCCCAAAAATGCCAAGGACAAAGATGCTATGGTAAAAAAGGGTAAGACTTACTACTCACCAAGCTTTGTTAAGAAATATGAAAGATGGTATCGAGGGTGATAATGTACTTCATAATGTTGGATGAGAATTTTTCCAAAGTCTATTCCTATCATTTTGTGCTTTTGAATCATTTTTTTCATAATAAGAAAAAAATATTTTTGTTCTACTTGTTCATCTCTCTTAATGCTAGAATTTAGGGTATAATTCTAAGGATGTTACTAACCCCTCTCTACATGACAACCTTAAGGTTTTACTTTATGGACACATTAAGGTTAACTCTATTAGTCTTCATATTAATGACTCCCATAGCTCTAGTAAGGAAATGGATGACTTTATTTCCTTTTATGATGATGATTTCTCTAACACAAAGATGATTAAGGATTTAGAGAAAGGGGATGAAGAGGAAAAAAGTGTAAAGAGGAAAGGAAAAAGTAAAACCCCCAAAAAGACCCCTACCATGCTCATGGAAATGAAAAGAAGAATGACCAAGGGGATGTGTTAAATGATGAATAGCATAATGAGGATGGTGATGAGATTGATATGGATAGTGAGGATCTAAAATACAAGAAAAGAATAAAAAATTGCTCCACATTAAAAAATGTTGAATGGAAAGGATAAAATTGAGCAGGCTTTATCCCTTTCTAACCATATTTCCCCTAATACTAACAACATTTCTTTTCTTAAAGAGGACAATCTTATGGAGTATTTTTTTAGGGGATATAGTATAGGAGGAATTTGAGTTTGAAGGACATGAGGATTAGAGCCCTACAATAGTATTGGGTGGTCAAAGGTAAGGAGTTTGGGGATGTGAATTTGGATCAAGTGATCACTAGAGGGGAGAGTGGGCTTGATGTCCTTTTGGATGCAAGGAAAAGGATCTTGGATTAGTATAGGGTCATTAAATACTTTTTTCATGAAATTAAGGAGGTTTTCTCAAAACCAAAGCTTTGGAGGGTAAATCTGAGATGCATAATGTACTTGGTATTGTTAAGGATTTGGTTGATGACATTAAGACAATTGATAAGAACATGGGTGGAATTGGTGGGATGGAGATGTTCAATGAGGGTCTTACAATTTAAGAGGATAGGGTGATGGCTTTAGAAGGAAGGACTGATGTAATTGAAGCTACCTTAAAGAGTATTGTTAACCAAAGCTTCAAGATTCTAAAAGCCTCAATGAACACATCAATATTATTCTAAATAAGATGGATAACTCCTCCTTGGACAAGGATATTGGACAACAAGAGAGAATATCTCATCAAAATCAATGCCCTTTTTTTGTGCAAATCCTTTTACAACTAACCTACCTTTAAATCTTTTCTTACCTCTATCCTCTTCTTTTAACCTATCAACCGATTTATTCTGTAAAGCGCTTTTACCTACAGGATTCTTGCATAAATCTCATGTCTTATTTTTCAGCAAAGAGTCCATTTTTTATTTCATGGTAGATTCCCACTGAATCTTAGTATCCACTTGCATAGCTTCATCATAAAATTCAGGTTCACTAGTATCAATAAGTAAAATAGAATACAAGGAAGGAGAAAATCTTTCTGGAGGTCGAATGAGCATTATTGACCATCTAAGATTTAATGGTGTGTGTTATATTTTTTTTTGTGGTTGTTACACATCATGAGGAATGGATGGAACATCATCTTTTGGATGTACTACATAATCATCTTCTTTATTCTCATGTTGTTATGACAGATCTTTGTACAACACTTTCTCATTGAATATGACATCCCTACTTCTAACAATTTTATGATTTTCAAAATCCCAAAGCCTATAACCAAATTCATTAATTCTATATCCAAAAAATACACATTTCTTTGACTTAGCTTCTAGCTTGGTTCTATTTTCAGAATCTATACGAGCAAAAGCTTTACAACCGAAGGTCTTGAGAAAAGAATAACTCACCTTCTTACTAGTCCATGCTTCCTCTGGAATACCACAACCTAAAGGAGTAGAGGGACCTCTATTAATAAAATATAGATTATTATTGACAACCTCCACCCACATGTATAAGGGCAACCTAACATGCAACCACATGCTCCTTACATGCTCCATTATAGTCTTGTTCATTTGCTTAGCCACTCCATTTTTTTGTGGAGTCCTTGAAATAGTTTTCTGTCTACAAATACCATTAGTGGAGAAATAATCTTCAAATTCATGACTACAATACTCACCACCATTATTAGATCTAAGATATTTTAATTTCTTACTAGTCTCATTTTCAACCAAGCATTTCCCTTTCTTAAAAGTTTAAAATACATCAAATTTCTATCTAAGAAAATAAATCTAAACTTTTCTAGTTGCATCATCAATAAATTTAACATAATATTGAGAATCACTGAGCGAGGATACTTGAGCTAGTCCCCATACATTTGTATGCACAAGCTCTAATTTCTCCCTTTTATTTTCCTTCCCAGTCTTCACAAAACTCACTCTCTTTTATTTTCCACATACACAACTTTTATAGAAATCCATATTAGCACATTTTAGACCTAATAAAACTTTCTTTGAATAAATTACTTTCATACCTTTCTCACTCATGTGCCCAAGTCTGTTGTGCCACAATGCTATATCAGAATCTAGAGCAACTATTTGTTCTCCCTCCTCAACTATAGAAACTATTACTAAACATTCATTTTTCTTTGTAACAACTAAACTAAAAGGAACAATATTATTTTTACAAAGACATAAGGTGCCTACTTTCACACCTTTTTCTACTACAAGAGAACCTTTTGAAACTTTCCAATTTTTATCATTAAAAGTAACTACACAACCATCATCACTGAGTTGCCCTACTAAAATTAAATTCCTACCCAACCTTGGAACATGTCTTACCTCATGTAGTAGCTAATGGTTCCCATTCTGCAACGTAATCTTAACTTTTCCCTTTCCAACAATCTAATAGGGTTTATTATCCCCCAAATAAACAAGCCCAAAATCCCCTTAGACATAATAATTGGAATAACGTCTATGAGGTGTAGCATAAAATAAAACACTAGAATCTAAAACCCTTGAATCATCAACACTTTCTAAAGACAAAAGTGAAGTATCCTCATTAGATTTGTTACTTACCAGATTTGCATCCTTGTCTCCATCTATTTTATCTCCTTTAGTTTTCTTTCAAGTCCAACAATAATTCTTTTTATGCACCAGTTTCCCATAGTACTAGCAGTCATTTGGTCCTCTCAATTGAGACCTCCCTGTTGACTTTCCTCTTGATTTCTCATGATTTTGAGAATTATTCTCTCTTAGTCATTCTACCTCTACTTTTTTTGTTCAAAGTATTTCCTAATGTAGACCCAACTAAGGATTTCCTATGAGTTTTCTCACTCAAAATAACATTGATCACATCATCATATTTTAGGGTATTAGATCCAAAAACAAAATTACTCACAACCATTATCAAGCCATTCCAACTTTTAGGCAAAGAACACAAAATCAAGATAGCCCTAATTTGTTCATCAAAATTGATACCCATAGAAGATAACTAACTAGTAATAGTATTAAACTCATTTAAATAATATGCAACAAATCCACCTTCTACCATTTTCATATTAAATAAATTTTTTTATGAGAAATATCTTATTTGAAGTGGAGGAATTTTCATATAATTTTGCTAGGGTTTCCATAAACTCTTCTGTCATCTTTGCTTTTTTAATATTAAATGCCACTAATGTTGCCAAGCATAATTGAATGCTTCCAAGTGCTTTCTGTCTAGAAGATTCTAGATTTCATTAGAAATAGATCTCTGATTCTTGGTTTTTCCTTCCAATGACTTTTATAAATCCTTTTGATGAAGATAGTCTTCCATTTGCATCTTTTATAACTAAAAGTTCTACCCATTAAACTTGTCAACCCTTAGCTTACCCTCATCTGCCACCAGTCCTACTCAACTGTGAGACTTTCTTATAGAGGACAACTAAAAAAACAAGCTCACTCTAATACCACTTGTTAGGATTTAACCACAGATAGAAATAACAATTACATGCAAATACAAACAATATCAAAAAAAATAGATCACACAAGAAACAACACATGACACCAAGATTTAACGTGGTTCACCCAAACCTTGGGCTATGTCCACCAAATAGAAAGTCTAATATTATTACGATCTAGTGATTACAACCTAATTACAACTCAAATCCCTTATAGATCAATACCGCCACAAGAACCAATCTTCGCATCACACACTATGAAATTGTCTAACCCTAAGCCCTTTTATGCAAGTAACTTTATTTTGCTTTAGGGTTACAACATGTCAATCACATGTTGGCCATACATCGGCTACAATGTTGGCCATGGTCTAATTTTCTTTTGAGCTGATGCCCTAAAACCCAAAGAATTTGTGATGTATAGTACTTCCCTGATCAATCACTACAAACTAACAATCTCCCACTTGGGGACTAATCAAACTCCACACTAGACAATAGTTTCTAGTAAAAATGACTCCCCAATGGACTTGCAAAATGGGCCCAACAAGAGGACTAGAGTACATACCAAGAAGGAATCCCTCCCCATCAAATTAAGTTAAAGAGCTAAATAAGGCTTCTGGGAAAAATTGAGAAGTTGGAGCTTGAGGAAAAAAAGCTACTAAATGTTTGAGCTAGTGTTGTTGCATGCCATGTCCTTGTTGAAAATTTGATTGAAAAGATCATTGATGAAGAAGATTCATTGAAAGAGGGAGATTGTTGTTAAAAGAATATTTTCAATTATTTTTTTGTGATTGATGCCAAACTTGCTATTTGTAGGAATGCCAATTGCTTATAAGATCCAAGTACTATCACTTAGTTGATTGATGAAGAGGATTTAATCAACAAGATGTAACAAGAGCACCTAAGGGAAAGGTTGAGTTATGGTTTTGTAATGAAGTACAAGGATCAGCTATGATATTGGTTAAATGATGTATTGATAACATACTTGAAGATATAGAGGTTGGTCTGATCTAATTAGGATCTAGGACTATTACAGAGGAATGCTTAACATTATTTCATAAAATAAAATTTCAAAGCGTTAATTAGCAAATTAACACAACTTAAATGTTTAAATGAACAAAGCATAAAAAGGTAATGACTGAAAGAAAGAGAGTAGAGACATAAGACAAAACACAATTGATAATAGAGTTCATCCGGGAAGGACTATGTCTCCGGGTCCAGCTCCAATAGGGGGACCGATCCGATTTGCTCCAAAATCAATTACAAGTGTTCAAAATTTTTGCTTCAAGCACAATTGCAGCATTACTCTCCAATGTGCAGGAATACTCATCAAGTCTCCAAGATCATAATCTCCTTCTCATCACCTGGATGCTTTTCCAAAGCCTACTACCCCCATTTTATACATCAAATTTAGCCAAAAATGGGTTAAAACAATTAACCAACATAATCTCCCATTTTGATTACATATTTCGAATTTGCCCCTTTTACCATTATTTTGTTATGATTTGACACCAAAATTAAGGGTTTGTTTTCAACAAATACCCTTAATTAAATAAGCTTGGGCGGATTTGTTATGGATACATAACAACTCTTCCCCTAATATTACAAATGCCATAAATAGCCCATTGGTTGGCCTTAATTTTAGGAGGCCAATGGTTAGGAGTTCAACTCCCATTATCTCATTCCTTTAATTCGAATTAAATAGCTATTTTAATTCAAATTTGAATGTTTTCCCTCTCTTTATGATTTCGTTATGTCATGCTGACATCATCAAAATCCATACTTTTGCTTGAATTTGAAACCATCATAACTTTTATATCTGATCTTCGTTCTTGATGAAACAAATGCCATTGGAAAGCTTTTGACAAGCTCTTTCATTTGGAATCCATTGTCAAATACTTTTGAGATGATTATTTTTCACCCTTTTATGGCCTCTAGTCCTAGTTTGACCAAACTTTGACCAGTCATACTTTTTGCACTTGAACTCCAATTTTTCTCATTCGAGTTATGTTGGAGTCAAAATTGTGAACACTTTGTAATGATGTTGATTCTTGGAGCATTGGGGACATTTTACTTTTTAGTAATTTTTATCCCCTGGATCATGGTCACACTTAGAAACTTTGGAGGAATAAGTTGCAACAAGGTTGATTGCAAAGCTTAAACTAAGTTCATCACTAAGTGCCGAGCAAGCTAGTTTAAGCTGAGAAAATTTTTAGTTGGAGCCAAGAAAATGCAAAATCTAGTGTATGGCATGTAAACTTCAGGTGCTGAGTGAAGTTCAAGTGCCAAGTGATATGGAAGGAGCTGAGTGTCAAAAAATATTAGTAGGTGCCGAGTAAACTTTAGGTGCAGAGCATCAGTAAAACATAGTTGATGCCAAGTAACATAGTATGTGCCAAGCACTAGAATTTCAATAATGTTGAGCTGCTACATTATTGGAAATGATAAAGATTTGCTGAATTTGACCCAACAAAGTTGTTACCTTGAATTTTATGAACCACTTGGAGGATAAGGATGATGAGCTAGTGGCATAGAATTTTACGTAAATCATTTTTGAGTGAATTCAAGAGGATTCTTCATGATATTTCTAGAAGAAATAAAATATGGGTTAGATTCAATGAATCCTACCTAATACATATGAATTAAATTAAAGGAGGGAAGAATCAAGAAGGAAAAGAAATTCTAGATTTCTATTTAAAGAGTCACAGATCAAGAAGAAAAAGTTGCTATTGTGCCAAATTGCAGAGTGGTTGAAAGGTGTCAAAGAGAAGGCATCTAGGAGAAGGAAGAACAGACCATAGAGACTTGGCTTCAACAAGTGGTCAGAAAGAGAGAGAATTGCACTGGTACATTGAGCATGGAGACTTGAGGAGACTAAGCTTGAAAGGAGGGCAAGATATTAGAGATGTAGAGATTGAAAGCTAGGTAATGTCATGAGCTGAGAAGTGATCTAAAATCTACAAACTAAGTTGTATGCTATAATTAGGTCAAAACCCCTTATTGTTACTCTCTAGCATTTGTATCAATTAGGGTAAAAGAAAATCTTTTAACCAAGTCATGTTTAATAGTGTGTTGTAGCCTTTAATAGGGTAGGCCTTTCACAGGGCATCACTTTAGAAGAGTGAGAATTAAGTAGCATGTTACTAGTGGTTTCTCCCAAATTGGGTTTCCATGTGAATCAATGTGTTATGTGTTGATCTTTTTATGTGTTATGCTTACATGTTGATTTATAGTAACGTACTGAATAGGAAAGTTAAAGCTTGGATGAATGAATAAGATTGATGGGCACGCTTTACTTGATGAAAAATTTTGAATAGGACATTTGGACCTTGAATAAATAATTCAAACCCCCCCCCTCTCAATTATTATAAAGCATTTCTAACAATTGGTATCTGAGTCATCTGTTGATTTAGTTTCAAGGTACTAGAAGTAGGAAGATCAAGATGTCTAAGAGAGAAGTTCCAGAGCTCAACAAAGATAACTTCATTACATGACAAAGTCTAATGAAATTGAACTTTAGATCAATAGGTGATTATGCAAAAAACTCAACTAGAACAGAACATGTAGACCCAATTGGACCCCTCTCTACAAATGATTTGAATAAAAGGAAGGAGCATAATTAGGCAATGTTAGAGATTGCCTCTGCACTTAGTTATGTTGAATTTGATGACATTAAAGGTTGTGATACTGCATTCAAGATGTGGAAAGCCTTGTTAGATATCTATGGAGGAGATTAGAATGTCCAGAGAGCAAATAGAGAAAGCCTCAGAGGAAAGTTTGATGACATGAAAATGGAGGGTGAAAATGCTGCTCAATATGCTGCTAGAATGAAAGAAGTGGTAACTGCAATAAGTCTGGGTGGTCAATTAGAAGAAGAGACTATCAATAGAAAATACTTATGGACCTTTCTCCCTATCTATGCTATTAGAGTTTCATCCATTTAGGAGCTAAGGTGTGTACAAGGAAACACACTAACCTTTGAAGGAATAGTAAGAAGACTTACCGTATTTGAACTATCCAACTTTGACAACTATAGATCTAAGAACCTTGAATCTGCTCTCAAGGCCAAGTTGAAATTGAAAGAAACTAATGAGGTGACATCAAGGAAGAAGAGTAGAAAAGGAAAACATGCAACCAGTGATAGTAGGATAGATGAGGAAGATGTGGAACTATTAGGAGCACTACTGGCTAGAAGATTCCATAGAGGCAAATGAAAATTCAAATGTAAGCTGCCTATCATTTTTTTTAATTGCAATGAAGTAGGTCATATTGTTGCAAGGTGTACACAAAAGAAGAACTATAAAGAAGGAAATAGGTACAAGAACAAGAGAGAAGATGATATCAGAGATTACAAGGACAAAGGCAAAAGATGCTACATTGTTGAAGAAGATTCTGATGAGAATGATGATGAAGTAGTCTATGTAGCTATGAAGGATAATCAGATGAAGATGAAGCAACATCACTGGTAACCTATGTGAACAAGAATGACAAATTGATCATAGATAGTGGTTTCTCACATCACATGATAGGAGATAAAAGTAAGTTTATTACCTTCACTCAATATGATAGAAATAGTGTTAGATTTGGTAATGATGCTCCACATCAAATCAAAGGAAAAGGCTCAATTAAACTTACAAAAAAAATTTCATGTGATAATGCATACTATGTTGAAGGATTGAACTACAAATTGTTGAGTGTATCATAGTTAGGCAATTTAGGTTGTAAAGTAGAATTTGGAAACAAAACTACCAAAATCTATGACACTGATGGAGATCTAATAGGAAAAGGTGAACAAACAAGAAGTAATCTATTTTACCTAGATATGGAAGATGCAACTTGTCTTGTTGTTAGACTTGATGATATGTGATTATGGCATAAAAGATTGTGTCATGTTAACTTTGACAATATGATTAGCATCAACAAAAAGAAGAAAGTCAAAGGTTTTCCTAAACTGAAGAAGCCTAAAAATGCAATGTGTAAACAATTTCAACTAGGGAAGATGACTAAGTCTAGTTTCAAAAACAAAACATACACTTCCAAAGAAGTACTAGATTTAGTCTATACAGACTTATGTGATCCAAAAGAAGTGCAAAGCTACCTAGGAGATAGATACATAATACTATTTTTAGATGACTATTCCAGAATAATGCTTGCTATATTTTGAAAGAAAAAATTTGATGCATTTCAAATGTTCAAGTAGTATTTGGCCAGGGTTGAGAAGGAAACAGGTAAGAGTCTAAAATGCCTAAGATTAGATAGAGGAGGAGAGTTTATATCAAATAAATTTGAGATATTCTACAATGACAAAGGTATCAAAAAGAAAACATAAGCACCAAGAACTCCACCTTAGAATGGTATTGCTGAAAGAAGGAATAGGTCAGTAATAGACTATGCTAAAACCTTGATGATGGAGAAAAATGTTGCTCTAAATTACTAGAGAGAAGCTATAAGTACTACTATTTACACCTTGAATAGAGTCCAAGTCAAGAGAGGTACAAATGCAACACCTTTTGAATTGTGGTATAGTCACTCACCTAATGTAAAACATTTCAAAGTCTTTGGTTTTAAATGTTGTATTCTTAAAGATATTAGAAATCGAAAGTTTGATGCAAAAAGTGATGAAGCCATATTCCTTGGATACTCTACTAGAAGCAAAGCATGTAAGTGTTTGAATACTAACACTAACAAGATTGTGGAGAGTGAAAATGTAAATTTTGATGAACATGTAGAAGTTCAAGTTGAGAAGTCCAAGCAATCAAAATATTATAGATCTTTTGTATACTTCTATGAAGGAATGACTATGGAAGACAATACTGCTGATCAAGTTGGAAATCAACAACAAATCTCAGTATCAGCTAAGTCACAACTAGTGAATGTCGAGCTACATTCAAAAGTCGAGTTGCAGAATGAAGAAAATGTACATTTTGACTCTAAAAATAGTATACATGAAAGAAATGATGAAGTACTAGATGAAGAAGAGAAAAATGACTCTAAAGCTGAAGGATTAAACATGGGAAGAAAGACAGAACCAAGATTAGCCATGTATATAAGGAGACATCACCCTATAGATCAAACCATTGATGACAAGGATGCAAGACCAATGACAAGGAATAGACTAAGAAATGAATCATGCCTACTGAGCAAGGTTGAGCCTAAAATAGTGAAATATGTACTTCAAGATGATGATTGGTATAAAGCTATGGAAGAAGAGATAGACTAGATTGAGAAGAACAAAACTTGGACCCTAGTTCCCATACCAGCTGATAAGAATGTAATTGGTACCAAATGGGTGTTTAGGAACAAACTTGATGAGAATGGTGAGATAACTAGAAACAAAGCCAGACTAGTTTGCAAAGGCTATGCATAAGAAGAAGGACTGGATTATGGGGAAACATTTTCTCCTATTGCAAGAATGGAAGGAGTGAGAACATTACTTGCATATGCTACTTACAAAGGTTTCAAAATCTTCCAAATGGACATGAAGTCTGCCTTTCTGAATGGTATACCAGAAGAGGAAGTCTACATTGAACAACCAGAGGAATTTTTTGATGAAAACAATAAGGATATGGTTTGTAAACTACATAAGGCACTTTATGGTTTGAAGAAAGCACCTAGAGCATGGTATGAGAGACTAGACAAACAACTTATGAAGATAGGATTTGAGAGAATAGATGAAAATAGTAACCTGTATATCAAGGCAGAAAAAGGTAAAGACATTTTGATATTTGAAATCTTTGTTGATGATATAATATTTGGAGGAAAAGACGTTCTACTGCTTAAATGAAACATGAGTTTGAAATGTCAATGTTTTGAGAAATCAAATTCTTTGTTGGATTACAAGTACATCAATTGAAGCATGGCATATTTCTGACCCAATCAAAATACATCAAGGAGATACACAAAACATTTGTATCAGAGGACTCAAAACTAGTTAGCACACCAATGGTGATAGGACATAAGTTATCAAAGAATGATGAGTTAGCTAAAGTGAATCAGATAATGTATAGATTAATGATTGGAAAGCTACAGTATCTTGTACATAGTAGACTAGACATTACATTAGCTATTGGAATAGTGGCAAGATTTTCTACAAATCCAAGAGAAAATCATCTAATGGTAGTAAAGAGAATATTGAGGTACCTAAAAGGAACTAATGACTTCTGTTTGTACTACAAGTGAAGTGAAAAGTTTCAACTAAGAGCCTATACTAATGTAGATTTTGGAGGTAATATGATGAAAAAAAGGTACCAGTGGAGGAGCACTTTTCTTGGGAAGCAGATTGATTGCATGGACCAGAAAAAGAAAAGTTGTACCTCATAGTCCACTATAAAAGTTGAATATGTTGCAACTGCTATCAATTGCACTAATATTGTATGGATCAAACATCTGTTGCAAGGTATGAAGGAAGAGGTAAATGAGCCTGTGATACTTTATTGTGATAATACAAGTTCTATCAACATATCAAAGAACCCTATAATGCATGCCAAAACCAAGCACATTGCGATCAAGTATCACTATGTAAGAGAATTTGTGGAAGAAAAACAAGTGAAAATGGAATATGTTAGCTCCAAAGAATAGATTGCTGACATTTTCACAAAAGCACTACCTAAAGATGCTTTTGAGTATCTTAGAGGTAAGTTAGGGGTAATACCCCTAGCAAAGGCTACTTAAGTAACAACAAAGATTGCCCTACATCAAATGAATTGATTGCTTGAAATATTAGACACTGATGCAGAGGATATTTACTTTAGGATTCATGCCTAAAGTAATTGAGGTGGTGAAGTTCCAAATCAGTCACAAGCAAGGTGATAGAGGGAGAAATTGAAAGAACTTGTAAATGTTACACTTGCATAATAAGGTGCTGAGATGTTAATATGTCTTTGGCATTATTGTCAAAGAGGGAGAATATTAGATACTAATTAATAGCTTTGAATAAGATTGAGGGAGAAATAGTAGAAATTGATCAGAAAACATGGACAAAGAAAGAAATAGCAAAAGATGAGCAATGAATACAAAGGGATAGAATGTAAGAAAGGATACAGTAGCTAAGAGGGAAAAATAGAGGTAAAGAAATTAGGAGAGTAAATCAAGAGAAGGAGATGAGAAAATTGATGGTAACACAATTTCCTTTTGGCATTTCACTTACTATTCTAACCTAGTTAGCACTTTGATAACATGGTTGAATAGTTTGGTATGATGGTTGATCAATTTAGTTTGCCATCAATGCCAAAGAGGGAGATTGTTGAAAATTTGATTGAAAAGATCATTGATAAAGAAGATTGATTGAAAGAGCCAAATTATTGTTAAAAGAATATTTTCAATCATTATTTTGTCATTGATGTCAAACTTACTATTTGTAGGAATGACAATTGCTTATAAGATCCAAGTGCTATCACTTAGTTGATTGATGAAGAGGATTTAATCAACAAGATGTAATAAGAGCACCTAAGGGAGATGTTGAGTTATGGTTTTGTAATGAAGTACAAGGATCAACTAAGATATTGGTTAAATAATGTATTGATAACATACTTGAAGATACAAAGGTTGGTTACACTTAGAAACTTTGGAGGAATAAGTTGCAACAAGGTTGACTACAAAGCTTAAACTAAGTTCATCAGTAAGTGACGAGCAAGCTAGTTTAAGCTGAGTAAATTTTAAGTTGGAGCCAAGCAAATGCAAAATCTAGTGTGTGGTGAGCAAACTTCAAGTGCTGAGTGAAGTTCAAGTGCCAAGTGATATAGAAGGAGTCGAGTGTCAGAAAATCTTAGTAGGTGTTGAGTAAACTTTAGGTGCCAAGCATTAGTAAAACATAGTTGATGCTGACTAACATAGTATGTGCTAAGCACTGGAATTTCAATAGTGCCGAGCTACTACATTATTGAAAATGATAAAGATTCACTGAATCTAAGCCAACAAAGTTGTTACTTTGAATTTTGTGAACCAGTTGGAGGATAAGGATGATGAACTGGTGGCATAGAATTTTATGTAAACCATTTTTGAGCAAATTCAAGAGGATTCTTCATGATGTTTCTAGAAGAAACAAAATATGGGTTAGATTCAATGAATCCTACCTAATCCATATGAATTGAAATTAAAGGAGGGAAGAATTGAGTGGGAAAAAAAATTCTAGATTTCTATTTAAGGAGTCATAGACCAAGAAGCAAGAGTTGTTAGTGTTCCAAATTGTGAAGTGGTTGAAGGGTGTCAAAGAGAAGTCATCTAGGAGAAGGAAGAATAGAGCACAGAGACTCTGCTTTGACGAGTGGTCAAAAAGAGAGAATTACACTAGTACATTGAGTATGGAGACTCAAGGAGACTAAGCTTGAGAGGAGGACAAGCTGTCAGAGCTGTAGAGACTGAAATCCAGGTAATGTCATGAGCTAAGAAGTGATCTAAAATTTGCAAACTAAGTTGTATGTTGTAATCAGGTCAAAACCCTTTATTGTTACTCTCTAGCAATTGTATTAGTTAGGGTAAAAGAAAATCCTATGGACTTAGATTGGTCTAATAGCCATTTGTAAATCCTTTAATAGGGTGGCATTCCAAGTGAATGTTCTAAAGTCCTCTAACCAAGCCCACTTCTAATAAGGTGGTTAAATCCTTTAACCAAATCACATTTAATATTGTGTTGTAGCCTTTAATAGGGCAAGCCTTTCATAGGGCATCGCTTTAGAAGAGTGAGAATTGAGTAGCATGTTACTGCTGATTTTTTCCAAATTGGGTTTTCACGTAAATCACTATGTTATGTGTTGATCTTTTTATGTGTTATGCTTGCATGTTGATTTATAGTAACTTGCTGAATAGGAAAGTTAAAACTTGGATGAATGAATAAGTTTGATGGGCACACTTCACTTGATGAAAAAGTTTGAATAACACATTTGGACCTTGAATAAATTATTCACCTACCACCACCCACCCCCCGCCCCGCTCCCCCCTCTTAGTTATTCTAAAGCATTTCTAACAATGCCTTTTTTTGTCTTATTGGTTTTCATAGTGTTTGGCTCACTTTTGTCCATGTCATGCATGTTTCATGTTTGTCTCTGTTTTTGTCTTTGGACTATAATGGTTTATATTTCTTATTCTAAGAAGTAAATAGTTTTGAGGCCCCTTCAAAAACCATTTTCATCTAATAAAAAATGATAATCTTTATGTAAGATAGATAATTAATAAATTAATAAATTTTCAGCTTCAAATAGTCATTAATCATTTGATCATAATCTTTAGCATTCCTCAAACAACTTCATATTTGATCCTTGAACCCTGGAAGATTTCAAAAAATTGCATATAACATACTTCACTTTTGAAACAAGGTTAGTGGTAACAAATTTTCTCTAGCTAAAAGATAAATAATATTAAAATTTATAATAATCTTAATTAATAATAGTTTAGTTAAAATAATTAAATAAATTAAAAACCAATTAGTTAAAGTTAAAATAGGAATTTCAAATTATATCTTATATAAAATTTGTTCATATAAAAAATATAATATTAACTTATTAATTACTCTTTTCAAATTAAAATTTATTAAAATATAATTATAAATATTTTAATCATATTTTAAATAATATTTTTTATATTTTTTAATTAAGGTCACCCAATTAGGGATTTTACTGTCACAATTTCTAAAGAGTAACAACTAATAATGATCTTTAGTTTGCACTAAATCTACTAAATCAAATCCATGATAGTTTTGTAATACAATAACACATCATTACAATATTTTCGTTAAGTATGTACATTTTTTAATGATTATAACAACTCCTTTGTATTGCCAATAATATCTCCTATTCACTATTATCCTTATTCCTCTTGGTCATGATACTAAAATTATTCTATCTTTTTCCTTTATGTAGTAATGGTACAATAAAAAATCCTAAACTTAGATCCAATAATCTGAACTTGATCATCAAATTGTTCTCTCAAATTCCATCATCTCAATAAGCAATTTTTGACTTGTAGAAACTTCTTGAAGAATTCTTGTTGTCGTTGATTTAATTCCAGTGTCATCATCCATGGTCCTTGTATTGAGCTTTAAGTCATCTCACTTCCTCCTTTTAAATTATGATTTTTTCTTTGTTTACTCTTGCTTTCCTATAAGTCTTCATTATTTTTGATAAGCATCATTTTCTCCAATAAGTCTCTACTCTTGGTAATGACCCTTTATTGCAGTCTTCCTAAGAAATATCATGCAATACTTCATACCTATGAAAATATAGGCCACAATACACACCTCTATCACACACATGTTATAAGTTTTATTGCACCCTCTATAAGAAATTATCGTCAAGAAGCATCACCTAAATACAGATAGAAATATTGCATGAAATTGTTTGTTAGACAAGTATCATATGATTTATTGTGAAATATCACCTAGTTCTTGCTGCTCACAAAATTGAGTTTAAATTATGTCTAAGTGAAATTCAAGGTGTTTTTTTCCAATCTTATCACAGTCTAGTCTAAAATCTTCATGTCTGGTATGGTCTAAAGATGAAAAGATGGTTTAGTCTCTTAGATGCAAACTGTCACTCTCATTCACTTGTCAAAAATCTAGTTACCTCATTTTCTTGGCTACTTGGTATCGAGCTTGTTTCTCTGTTCTTGGTTAGAATAATTAGTGTTGTGAATTCTTTAGCACTCATGACATACCTCTTGATCTTTAATATTTTTTTACAAGTGATCAATGTGACTATACAAGTTTTACCTTAAAAGGCTTTATTCTTCTTGATATGTTAAAGACTAATCCTTACATGCTAGTTGCAACTAGGTGTATATGAGCAATGTTAGTATGCTAATAGAAACCAAATTTAAATAAAGCTTCTACAAACTAAAAAAAATTCATAAACTTCAAGATAAACTAAGATGAGCTCTCAATTGAGAATATGAGCCATTAATGGACTCTCTCAATAAGAAGCTCTCTTGTTGAGTAGCTTTATCTAAATGGATAGGATGTATGCTCAATATGCTTCCAAAGGCTTCAATGGATGATTGTGGATTTTTGGTGTGGATAGATGGCTTTAGTATGGATTTGGCTCTCAAAATAGCATTATAACTTTACTTCATGGATTGTGTTATTTTGCAAAGGGGAAGGATCCAATTTATAGGCAAGAGGCTTGAGGGTTTGAGGGCTAAGATGCAAGGATGGGAAAAAGCTTATGGAGGGCTCAGATTGCATGAGAGGAGAGCACATGGATTGTGCTTCCTTATAGCCAATCAAAGAGTGACACATGTCACATGGTGAGAGGATGGAGGAAAGGGGAAGGATGAGTCAACAAAGGAGGCTCAAGGGATAAAATCTTCATAAAGACCCTCATAATGACTTGTAAGAGCAATAAAAGGGCTTGTAAGAGTCATTTATGACCTAGTGGACTTCATAAAGTTTTATGGTTGAGATATTTTGAGGGTGATGAGAGCAATTTCGACTTGGACTTGATTAGGAAGGTTTTAAGCTTGTTTAGGCTTGTGCAAATGATTAGAGGATGGATTAGGATGGTTTAGGATTAGCTTAGGGATAGGCAAGTTGATGGCATTTAATGAGGGTGGGTGAAGGAGGAGATATTTGTTAACTTTGGCTTGGGTTAGTAAGTCTTAACCCATGTTTAGGGAATGTGACATGGTTAGGAGGGGATTATGATTAGGTTTAAAGACATCTTCTAGAAGAGTCTAGACTTTGGATGAGGATAAAGACTTTCTAGAATAGTCTAGAATTTCCTAGGATGAGGATGAAGACTTTCTAGAAGAGTCTAGAACTTCTTAGGATGAGGATAAATTAGATTTTTAAGAAATAAATAAAGTTTTATTTATTTCAAGGGTTTGGGTTGAGGAGATATTTATTAAAACTTTTTTAATAAACATGAGGATTAATATTTAATTTTAATTAAATATTTTGAGTTGGGGTTAGGGGTAGGAAATGATGAGATTAGCCTTTAATCAAAATTAAAGAAGGATTAGAAGATTTTGGAAGAGGTTATTGGTCATAAAGAAATTGGCCAAGTTTTGGGCAAAAAATAAATTTTTTATTTATTTTAGGATTTTTGGTCAATTTATTAATTAAATAATTAATAAATAAGGAAATAATGTTTAAATAAGATTTAAAAATTTTTGGGAGGGATTCCTTAATTAAATATTTTAAATTAAGATAAAGGGATTTAATGGCATAAAAATTAATTAATTAATTAAATAATTAATTAATTAATAAATGATGATGTCATCAAGACTTTTTCAGAAAATAAAAATACTTTATTTTCTAAAGGTTTTTAGGTGTCTACATTTTGCCCCTCTTTGATGTGATGCCGCAAGTGGCATGGCATCAAAGATAAGAAAATAAGATGCCCAAGGCTAGAGCAGAAGAGGAGAGAATGGACTATGAGATGCCCCCTCAAGAAGGTAGCGAGGAGAGAAAGCGAGGCTCGATGGCTTCTTGAAAAGTATAAGAATCCGAGATGAGCAAGGAGACTCAGATTGGCAAAGAGAAGGGGCTAAATTAGCTCAAACTCTCACTATGGGAGAATGATAAAGGAGAATCAGATGCACAAGAGGAAGCAAGCTTAAGACCTTAGGGATTGCAGAGGATGAAGGAGCGGAGTGGTATAAAAAAGAATCTAGGATAGGGAGGTGGATGATAGGATGATAAAGCTGATGCAACAGGATTTCAAAGAGTCAGATTGGTGGAAGATGGGTTTCGGAGATCCCTAGGACTAGGATTATGGATCTCGAAAGATGAGGCTTGGTGGATTGATTTGATTGGTGGATCCCTAAGACTAGGATTGTGGATCCCTAAAGCTAAGCGTGAAGAGTGATTCAAAGAGATACTGATGCATAAGCTGGGGTAGGAGCGATAGATGTAGGATATGGATGGGGGATAATGGAGATGAAGGGAATCCATTGAAGCTTTTTGAGCGGGGGGATACTTCAAAGAGAAGTACCACCATGTAGTTGAGCACTAGATTTGCTATAGGACTGTTGGTTAATTGCCAGGGTTACCAAGAACATCAAGGCCTTTTTACCAACCATCCAAAGCACTGACGAACTGACTCAAAAAAAAACACACAAGGATTGCCCCAATATCACACATGAATCCTAGAGGAAGCAGCGTGGAAACGACACTAGGTAATCGACAAGCAGAAAAAGAAAACAAGCAAAAGACCTGATCAAGACCTTACGCTCTAATTGCCCCATTCGCAGCATACCATGATATGGAAGATCGTGGCAACCTTGAGGAGGGACCAAGGAGATTGCTTGGAAAAGATATTTCAAGACCCAAAAGGGAAGATCCCAAATCAAAAGAAAGCAAAAATCCAAAAGAGAACTGTTTGCCAACGAGATGGGTAGGACAAGGTACTAACGGACCAAGATCAGACATGAGGAAAGCTATATCCTACAAGGACCTATCGGAGAGCACCGAAGCTGGTGGATTTGGATGAGTGATGCGTCTGGCAAGCTGAACTAAGAAAGATAACACTTTGGTGATAGGAAATCTAGCTAAAAGATGCATTGGAATATCTAACCAAAGTGTGTGATGTGTGCAAGATGTTGACCAAGGACGAACTGACACGAACGCTAGATAGATACAATGGTACTAAGCTAAAGAGGATGTACAAGCCAATGGACCAAGATATGTTACAAATGTACAAGTTTTTTCATGTTTTGGTTTTTGTGAGATGGAAATGTTTGTGAAGGATGGGATGTCTATAATAGGTGATAGGTGGATAGGTAGATGGTTTGCGAAAAGATTAAGTGAAAATGGGGTTTTGTGTGTGCACGTGATAGTATACAAGCTAGGATACAAGATTATTTATAGGCTGGAATATGGTACAAACCTTGGACAAGATTCGGATAGACAAGGTATGGTACAAGATTTAAAAGGTATAATACAAGCTTTGGTACAAGATTTACAAGCTGTATAGGAGGTATTTACAAGCTTCATCAGATTTTGGATATTTGGTTGGAACACCAAGGGAACAAGCAAGTGTGTCTTATGGGATGGTGGGTAAATGGATGAGGGATAGGATAGTGATAGATAATGGATTAGTCTTTAGTACACAAGGTGCCTGAATTACCAGGTTTTCACCAAGGTACCTATCCAAGGTGCTTGAATTGCCAAGTTTTCACCATTGGACGCTTATTTCTCTTTACTATTTTTTTCTTTTGTATTTTTCAAAAGCCTGGTATACCAAGGATCTTCAAGCATAGAACTTCTTGAGATGAATGATGTTAATAGGATCATTCAAGAGTTCTCCTTCTGGTGTAGATAGCTGATAAGCTCTAGAGCCAAAGGAAGTAGTGACAACATAAGGACCAAGCCATGTAGGTTCAAACTTGCCTTTCTTTTTTCGATCTACTTGGACTTTCATGTTTTCTTTGAGGACCATGTCACCTGGCTGAAAGTGTCGTGGAAGCACCTTCTTGTTGAAATTTCTTTTGAGATGAGTTTGATAGACTGTGAGATGATCATAGGCTTGTTGCCACTTCTCGTCTAAGAGATCTAGCTGGGTGAGTCGAGCTACTCTATATTCTTCATCTGATATTTGCCCTTGCAAAGATATGCGCAAGGAGGGAAGTTCAACCTCTATAGGTAGTACCGCTTCGGCACCATAGACTAGGGAGTATGGAGTTGTGCCTGTGGATGTACAGAAGGAAGTTCGATAGGCCCATAGGGCTGGATTTATTTGTAGGTGCCAATCACAGCCGAAATCATTGACAACTTTTTTTAGAATTTTGAGGAGGGTTTTGTTAGTTGCCTCTGCCTGGCCGTTACCTTGTGGGAAATATGGGCTAGAAAAGCGGTGATGGATGTGGAGGGAAGTGCATAATTCTTCCATGTTGAGATTTTCAAAGTTACCTTCGTGGTCGGTGAAGATGGTGGATGGGATGCCGAAGTGGCAAACAATGTGGTACAAGATGAACTTGGAGACTTGAACTCCTGTAGCTGAGACTAGGGGGACTGCTTCCACCCATTTAGTGAAATAGTCTGTAGCTGTTATTATCCATTTATGTCCATCAGATGAGAGGGGTGTGATAGTTCCAACTAGATCAAGGCCCCAACAAGCGAAAGGCCAAGGTGGTGCAATAGGCTGTAGATCCTGTGCCGGAGCGTGCACAAGATTTGCATGCTGCTGACATGGGAGACACTTTCTGACAAAGTCACAGGAGTCTTCTTCAATGGTAGGCCAATAGTAGCCTGCTCTAAGGATTTTTCGCGCTAGGAAAATACCACTCGTGTGGGCACCGCAAAGTCTAGAGTGTACTTCCTTTAACACCATCGCGGCCTCATTTTGGTCTAAACATCGAGAGAGACTATCGTGATAACCCTGACGATATAGGGTATTGGCTACGATAACATAGCGGGATGATTTTTGGATGAGGTTCTGGTGTTGGGTACGTGTGAGGTGAGGAGATATGATACCATCGTTAAGGTAAGCATGAATCTCATGGTACCAAGGGGATTGGGGACAAACCAAGATACAAACATGATTTGAATCCTCATTCGCATAGGCGGGTGTGAGGAGCTGCTCCACTAAAAACTCATACTGTGTAGCTGCTTGGGGAATTTCCAAGAGTGAGCCTATAGTAGCCATAGCATCTGTTGCTTTGTTCTGTATTCGAGGCACTTGTGTAAACTGAAGCTTTGTAAAATGTTGGGTT
Organism: Cupressus sempervirens; assembly: GCA_028749045.1. Taxonomy (NCBI): domain Eukaryota; kingdom Viridiplantae; phylum Streptophyta; class Pinopsida; order Cupressales; family Cupressaceae; genus Cupressus; species Cupressus sempervirens. The sequence continues at coordinate 160,970,261 of CM053786.1, read as the reverse complement.
AGCTGATCAACCAGCTCTTTGTAGGGTAATAGCTTTTCATCTTTGGTTTGATATTCATTTAGGGCTTGCTTGATGATGAGCTGAGAATCGCCAAAGATTTGTAGCTCAACAATGTTCCATTCTGCAACTATCTTTAATCCTGCTATGAGGGCCTCATATTCAGCTATATTGTTGGTGCTAGGGAATTGTAGCTTGAAGGCTTTTGGAATGTAATCTGCTTGAGGTGTGACCAACAATATTCCTGCCCCTGATCCATGAGATGTGTATGAGCCATCAAAATAAAGTTTCCATGGGGGTTGTTCCTCAATTAGACAGATATGCTCATCTGGAAATTCTGTGATCAATGGATAAGCATCTATTAGAGGTGCATCAGCTAGGTGATCTGCTATAGCTTGCCCTTTGATTGCCTTTCTATCCACATACTGGATGTCAAATTCACTAAGGAGCATAACCCATTTGGCCAAACGGCCTGTAAGTACTGTTCTAGAGAGCATATACTTGAGAGGGTCAATCTTGGAGACTAGTTGGATGGTATGACTTAGCATGTAATGACGAAGCTTTTGAGTTGAGAAAACAACTGCCAAACAAGCTTTTTCCATAGGAGTGTAATTGAGTTCATAACCAACTAGGGTTCTACTGATGTAGTAGATGGATCTTTCTCTGTTGTAGTCATCAAGCTGTGCTAGAAGTGCCCCTAGAGCAGTAGGTGTTGCTGATATGTAAAAAATCAGGGGATGACCAGGAACTGGTGGAACCAAGATAGGGGGATTGATGAGATACTGCTTGAGATGGTCGAAGCTGCGTTGACATAAAGGATCCCACTTGATGTTCTCATCCTTCTTCAGTAAATGTGAAAATGGTGTACACTTATCTGCAAGCTGGGAGATGAAGCGCCGAACAGATTGGAGCTTTCCTTGAAGAGAGAAAAGCTGTCGCAGTGTCTGGGGAGGAGGCATGTCTAAGATAGCCTTGACCTTCTTGGGGTCGATCTCTATACCTCGTTTAGAAACTATGAAACCTAGAAGCTTGCCAGATGTGACCCCAAAGACACATTTCTTGGGATTCAGCATGAGATGATATTTGGCTAACCTATAAAAGACTTTCTCTAGGTCAGCAAGATGATCCATGAAGGTATGAGACTTGACCAAGATATCATCCACATAATCCTCCAAAATGCTATGGATGAGATCATGAAAAATGGCTGTCATAGCTCTTTGATAGGTAGCCCCAGCATTCTTTAGGCCAAAAGGCATCATGTTGTAGCAAAAGGTTCCCCAAGGGGTATTGAATGCTGTCTTATGCTGATCCTCTTCTGCAATCTTGATTTGATTATACCTAGAAAATCCATCCATGAGGGACAAAATTTCATGTCCAGCTGTAAGATCTACAATCATATCTATGTTGGGCAAGGGAAAATCATCTTTTGGACAAGCTTTGTTAAGATTTCTAAAATCAGTGCAGATTCTGATGTCACCGGAAGGTTTAGTGACAGGGACCATGTTGGAGATCCACTCTGAGTAGTCGATAGGTCAGATAACCTTAGCAGCTAACATTCTTTCTAATTCAACTTTGACCAATAATGCAACCTTGGGGTGCATTTTTCTAAGCTTTTGTCTGACGGGCTTGATCTTTGGATCAACTGCAAGATGATGAACTACAAGCTTTGGATCAAGTCCTGGCATGTCCTGATATGACCATGCAAATCGGCCAATGTTCTCTCTTAAGACCTCAAAGAGGAGGTCAGCTTGGTCTTGTGATAGGGATGCAGCAATGTGAAAAAGTCTGGGGATCTCTGATGAACCAATGTTGACTTCTCGAGTATCCTCAATTAGAATAGAAGACACCTTTGGTCGATTATCTTGAGGAGGCAATGCTAAATCCTCATGTTCTTCTGGATTTTCTTGCTGAGGGGTTCTCTTCATTGCCTTAGCTAGTCTTAGATTCACCTTAGTTCCAGTTTTGGGTGTATTGGAACTAGGTTGGGGATTTTCTCCAAAATACCCCTTGGGATCTAGCTTGTAGATATAGGCAGAATCTAGCTTTGTTTTCTTGTGAGGAGTTTCAGCTCCCATGAATCTTAGAAGTGCCTCCTCTGATGTGAACTCATCGATGTGTATGACACTTGGTTGGTCCCAATCTATGAGTTGTGGATGGGCGAGTGGTAGGTCAATGAGGTGGATGGATAGTTCTTGGAGAACAGAGTCTCCGAGGGAGATTTGGTCTAGGATATCGTCGTAGGCTCTCTTTTCAACTTCCTCAGGAATGTCTTCGATTTTGACAAGGTTGCGATGAATGTTTAAAAAAGCGTGACCGTTCTCATTGGTGCCCCCAATTGTGGGTATGCCAAATCCAAGACCTGACTTCGATTCCCACTTGTGTGCGTCGATGGGGCACTGCATGCCTCTTTCTTCTGGTCCTAGACCACCACCTTGATAGTTCCATTTGTCAGTGATGAGCTTATGTTCTTGGGGATACTTTTGGCTGAAGTGATCAAGGCGTGCTTGATTTCTTTGAGGTGCATCCTTATGTAACCATTTGTTGATATCTGGAGTGAGCTCCTCATGAAGAGGGATTTTTGAGGATACAAAGGTTGTTGGGCCAAACTGTTTGTATTGAGGAGGTGGAACCTCCTTAGCTTTGTGATATGTCGATCGTCCATGGGCATGTGGATCAAGTTGGAGTGCCCCGACAGCAAATGCATCTGACAGACTATACTCTCCACAACCTTTGTTATTGATCTTCACGGTAGACAGGGTAGAGGCGAGGATGGTTTTTGGGTCATTATAAGTGTGGGATGAGCTGGCGATGGATGTGCCGATATCAATTCTAGGGCAATGGTTTGTATATGAAGCTTCAACTGCATTGCAGTAAGCAAAGGGTTCTAGATCGGCATGGATGGTTACCTCAGTGCCTTGATGCAGAAATTTGATGCACTGATGGTAAGTGGATGGAACGACTTTCATGGCATGAATCCATGGGCGACCGAGGAGGATGTTAAATGGTAGGTTTAGATCAATAACATGGCAGAGTGTCTCTTGGATGACTGGGCCAACCTTGATTGGCAGCAAAATAGTTCCTTCTGTGGTTCTTTCCAAGTTGTCATAAGCTTTGATGGTGATAACCTCACTGATGATATCTGCCTCAGTATACCTAGCTTGTTTTATGAATTTTAGGGTGCAAATATTCAAGGCTGATCCATTATCTATCATTACTCTTTTTACAGCAAAGTTGGATACCATGATGGCTATGCAAAGCGAAAGGGTGTGATCTGGCTCGACCACGGGTATGTCGGTGGGTTTGAATGATAGGGCACATGAGGATGAGAGGTGTCCAACAAGATTATGAAAATCAATAGCATTGATATCAGAAGGGACACAAGATTCTATGAGAGCACTGTCAAGGATGTTCTTGTACACAGGACTAGTGCGAAGAAGGTCTAAAATGGAGATTTGGGCTGGCATGTTCCCAAGGTGTTCCAAGATATTGTACTGGCTTTTTGATGGAGCTGATGGTGTTGGTGTAACAGGTGGGCCTGCGATGTTAAATCGTGCTCTTCAAGTGGTGACTGCACACTCATTGTTTGGTCCTTGGATATTGATAACATTGACAGAAGGCTCCTTCTCGGATATACAACCTATAAGGCTACCATAGTCTATATAGGATGAAGTGTGGTCATTGTTCTTCCCATGTTGTTGGTTTGGCTGACGGTTGTTGGTGTTGTTGTTGTTGGTTTGGATAGGTGCTTTTCCAGTATTTTGGTTGTGGTGTGGAGGAAAAGAATTTTGATAGATCTGTAAGCCTGCATTGGGAGAGGTTTGGGCACCAACAGTGATTTCCTTCTGATCAATGAGGTCCTGCACATAGTCTTTCAGTTTCATGCATCTGAGGGTAGTGTGACCTTTTACCCTATGAAATTTGCAGTACTCATTATCTTTGTACCATGCAGCTTTGGATTGGCTTGGGTCAATTTGCTGGGTAGGAGGAAATTTGATGAGGTTTTCTTTGACTAATTTCTCAAAAATGACATCCAATGGCTCACCAAGGGGTGTATAGTTTCTAGGTGTAGGTTGGAATCTAGGCTTTTGTCCTGCAGCTACATTGATGGCATTAGCTTGATTGCTAGACCCTTGGAAGTTGGGTCTTGGATTGTGGTTTTGATAGCTTTGGTTATTCTGTTGTTGGTAGTTGATAGCTTGTTGATTTTTTGGTTGATATGGTGGGTTGGACTGGTTGTGAGAAGGACCAACAATATTCACATGTCTGGTGTCAGTGACGCCATCTGTTTCAACGTGCTTGTTTTTGTTCCAATACCTAGACTTGTCATTGGAATGTGATTGATTTTGGTTGGCTTGCTTGTAAAGCTTGACCACACCATCTTTAATGAGTCCTTGCTCAAGGATCATTCCTTTCTCTTTGATATCTTTGTAGGTTTGCAAACAGTTCATGGTCATGTGGTGAGCCAAGCTAGGATGGGCATTATCAATAAACATTTTCACAACATGGCATTCTGGCAAGGTGCAGGATATGCGGGTGGTAAGGGTTTGCCATCTTTGTAGGTATTCGACAAGGCTTTCTCCACCTTTTTGCTTGGTGTGGACAAGATCAACTATTAATAGCTCTGTTTCAACAAGATGGGCATATTGGGCTACAAATGCCTCAGATAATTCAGCAAAGTTTTTAATTGTGCCATAGGGGATTCTATAAAACCATTCAAGAGCTGGTCCAACTAAGCTTTTGGGAAAAAGGTGCAAGAGGAAGACATCATTGTATGCTACGTCCTGGCAGTGCATGTAAAATTCTTTGATATGTGTGACAGGGTCTCCTTTTCCTCTAAATTTGTCAAATTTGGGTACCTCAAAGTGTTTGGGAAATGGTGTCATGGTAATGGCTCTGTCAAATGGGTAAGGACACACATTCTCAAACTTGAATGTCTTCAGATCATTCCCTTCTTGGATGGCTTTCAGAGCTATCTTCATTTGCTCCCATTCTGAATTGATAGGTGATGGCTGGGGTGCCCCCAATGTAGGAGTGCCTTGAGGTAGGTATATGCTGGATGGGGCCACTGAATATGGATGGCTATGAGGGATTTGCTGATAGGGATTGTACATTGTTTGGGCAGCTGCATGGTGGATGACAGGTTGCTGAGGGGGAGGTGGCACATATTGCTGCATGTGCTGCGAGGCTTGCTGTTGATATGGGATTTGAGGTTGGGATTGAGGAACATAAGCTGGCTGTGGGATAAATGGATTGCTTTGTGGAGGTAAGGTATAAGATGGTTGAGAGGCTTGGGGAAAGGATCGGGGGGCTTGTGGGGTTTGACCAATATATGTAGGTTGTGCCCCCATTTGGGATGGTATCTACAAATAATTGGTGGTTGGCTGGGGTGGTGGATTACCTCCTAGAAGTGGCATTAAAAAGTAGTTGGTAATTGGAGGTAATGGATTAGTTGGTGGTGGAGGTGGTGGGAATTGAAAGCTTGGGAATGGAACTGATGGGGTTTGATAGCTTTGTGGTTGGATTTGGAATCTTGGTAGAGTGGTGGCAGGGGCTGGGGTCACTTGGGAGTTTGGTAGAAAATTGGTAGTAGCTTGTGGGATTTGATAGCTTTGTGGAGTGAGGGTAGTAGCTTGTAGATTTGTGGCTAATGGTATTGAGCTCCCAAGACCTAATGGAAATGATGGGATTGTGCTTTGGGCTGCAATGAACAAGCTGGGGGTGATGAAAGGTTGATTACTTGGCCCCATGGGTGGCATCCCTTTTGTATATTGCTGAGATTGGCCAAAGATGCTAGCACTGATTTGGGAGATGGGTGGATTTGGAAGGCTGGGTTGGGGAGCAGCAGCAACAATAGTGAAGGGGGTAAACGGTTAGCTGTTTTAGGTAAAGGGGGTTTGGAGCAGAGAGGTATGAACCAAGGATGGAGTGGTGGTGGATGGGTTGGCTTGCGGCATGGAGATTTCAACTTGGGTGGATGATGGTATGTTTGGGTCTGTTGGATCATATGGATTGGCTGGAGGCTCTTCTTTTGGCATATATTGAGGATAATTTGGATCATAAGAGCCTATGGGTGGTGGTAGCTGCCAAAACAATGGGTGAGATGGATCTGATAATGGAGGTGGTCTTCCAAAGTCAAAGGTTCCTACATTTTCCCTTCGAAAATTAGCCATGATTGTCTCTTTGTTCTTGTCTATAATGGCATTTACCAATACTGCATTTCCTGGTTGGTTCATGAAAGCTTCAATGTCAGTACATGATGGCATAGCTTTCTCTGGGTTGAAGGATGGCTGAGTGCTCAAGGGGGGTGAGGTTGTTCGATCCAAATGATAGGGCTCCATTGTTTCTTTCTTCTTGGCTAAGCGAGTGACGGGTGGCATGAAAAATGCTCCTAGGGACGAGATGCAATAATGCTGATGGATGCAAAAAGGGGAAGGCTTCTCTATGCAAATGATTTCCTAGGTTAAGGCAAAGCTATATGAAAAAACCTAAGGAGGATTGGGTTGGAGATTCTAACTTCAAAGATATGTTGCCAAAGCACGAAAGGTCTGCTTTCCTATGTGCAAGCTTGGTGGTGATTGTGTCAACTTAAGGATAGACTGATGATCCTTTAGGAAGAACACGAGATTGACCACTTGTGGATCCCAACCTTTAGCTCAAAATGATGAGGGATAACAAGTGACAAAATTTGATTACCCTAGACAAAGCTCTGTCAAAGGGATAACCTTGGTGAGATTGATGGATTTGGAAGATTTTAGGAGTGGCAAACTTTTGGCAAAAGTGACAACAATTTTGAAGGCTTGGATGTGAGGTTTTGATTGCTGGCTAGATGGTTTGATTCTAAATGAGATGGATGAGCTAATAATGCTTAAGGGGATAACCTAAGATGGCTGGCTTTTCTACAAAGATGACTCTAAAGTGAAGCTAATCCAAGAAGATGTGGAGAAACAAGGGTGTCTAATCATAGAAATCATGCCTAGTTGGTAAGGCATAAACAGGATTAACTCTTGGATGTTGGCTAAATTTGATGGTGTGCTCTAACCAGGCCTCTTGAAGTGCTTCGTCGGTAGCTTTGTCCTCTGCTTTGTGGAGTTTGGCAATTCGTGGGCTTGGTGTTATTTCTTTTCTCTTGGCTGAAAGTTCTTGGTATGCTAGAGATTGTTTGAGTTTAACTTTGTGGAACTTCTGTTTGGGTTTGGGTTGCTCTGACATCAATTTTTGAATCTTCTTGGCTTTGAGAGATCTTGGTTGTTTTTCTTCAACTCGTTCAACTTCTGGAATAGGCAGTGACTACGCTAAGTATGCCCTAAGCTAGGATTGACCAAGTTTGGCAAACATTCATTCAACAAATAAAAGATCAAGCAATAGATAGAAACAACCAGATAGAAGTTTTTGATTCTTAGAAAGTGATACTTGTGCCAAGGAGTGTGTATGTTCTACAAATGTTTCGATCAGTCACCTCAAACACATTAACATCCTAGATGGTTGTCTACAAGGTTGACAGTTGGTTTAGCTAAGGAGTCCTCGATATACCCAAGGTACGTGAGGCCCAAATCCGTAGATGAGACCAAAAAGATGTCACACAACCGAGAGAAGTGGTAACCCACTTCTCCTCTTTCACTTTTCAAGGGTATAAAGTTCCTTGAGGCTTAGCCTGAGTGACAAAATCTTGATCCCAAGAGAGGTGTCTTTCGATTCACCTCCCAATTCTTATACTCCGCCAGAACGCTGGAGTTGAGGTCATCCAAGGGGTGATGAAATCCCCAAGCAGGCCTCCTAAAAAGAAACAAGGTTTTGGATCCTAATCTTATGCACCCAAGATGGCCTCAAAAGACGACAAGGGGAGAGAAGACTTGGATGACCTTGGGCTAAAAAACACGCTTGTTCTTTTACCAACTGACTCTTATGTGTGCTAATCTAGACTTTGCAAGCACTCATGTTTAAGAGACAATGTTCAATTCCAACTTGAAGCGCCAACAAAAGTAAATCATTCAAAGAATGCAAACAATAAGAAGAGTTAGGGTCAACAAAAGAAAACTCGCGCGCCCAGAGGCCCTCCACGTCAAGTATTGATTAATTTTCTTTAAGGCATTCAAGATTGAGTGTGAGTTTGTTTTAAGCCCAAAACAAAAGTGTGTGAGATTCGATTTCAAGCGTGCGCCCAGAGGCTCTCCACGTCAGTTGTTGTTCAATTTTAGTGCCCAAACTTGAAGTGTGATCGATTTAATCTAGAGTTTTGATCATTTAAGAATTTTGATAAAGTTAAAGCAAACATTCAAAGACCAAGTGAGTGAGTTAGATTGTGGAACATTTAACACCTTTTTCAAGTAGACCCATCCCCATAAATGGCGCGGAGATTGCAACCAATGGTTAATATTTGATGGGTGATTAGAAAAGAGGTGAGTCCAAGGAACTACTCAAATTTATTTTTGCAAATTTGTATTTTAACTTAACAAGGTTTCTTAAATGTCCAAAAATCAAACTTTACCTAGATTGCATGTGGAAAAGAGATTTGTTTTGTTCAATTTTTAGAAGCTCCAAATGAAGTGTTTGATATTGCAATGGTTAATTGATCCTTAGAATTCAAGATTGGATTTGTTGTTTTAATCATGCATTCAAAGAAAATTTGATTTTAATCCATGGCATTCAAGAGTGATTTTAGCAACATGCATTCAAAGAAAAGTGGTTAAACATTCAAGTGTTTTCTTTTGAGCATTCAAGATTGAGATTTTGTGTGTTGTTTTAAGAACTTTGAAGTGCTTTGTTTTAACCTTAGATCATTCAAGATTGTTTTGGACTCAAAAGTGAAAATGACTCTTTGGAATTTGGTTTTCATTCAAGATTTTGTGTTCTAGTTTGCATATTTTAAGCCCAAAAATGATATTCCTAGATTGTTTTGATGCATGAAAATCCTAAGAAACATTCAAGATTTTGCAATAATACATTTGTTTGGAACAAATAACAAAGCTTTTAGGACAATTTTTGGCAACCATTTAGGACTCTTAGTTTTCATGAGATTTTTTAAAAGAAATTTAGTGTGCATTTAGTGTTGATTTTGAACCTTTTGAAATGGAAACTTGAAGTTCTTTTTAAATTCCCAAAAATGAAGTGTTCCTAATTTTGCATGAATGCATCTAAAACCTTGATGTTGCAAGGATGCAAATGATTAGATTGGTTTAGTTTCACTCGTTAAAAGATTTTTTCTTTCTTGCAAATTTTTAATTTTTCAATGGATTTAAGTATGATTTGGGGGTTCATTTTAAGCACTAAAAAGAAGTGTGTATGATTTTGATTCCTTAAAAAAAAATGGTCAAAATCTCCCACAAGAAGAAGAAGAAGAAGTAGATGGAATAAGAAGAATATAGACAAGAAGAGGAAGAAGAATTTCAAGTTCTTTGTCCACCTATAAGCTTGAAAAATCTGCAAACACTATGAGATAGATTATGAGTTCCTTTTTCTTCTTCATGCTCATGTGGACCTACAAAACCAATTTATACAATCCTACCAATCACAAAAACAAGAAAAATTAGCCAAAATCAGCAAATAACATACAAAACTTGACTAAAAAAGCTAATGAAGATGACCCGTGCGGGGTCCCACCGGGCGTGCCAAAATGTATATGAGCAATGTTAGTATGCTAATAGAAACCAAATTTAAATAAAGCTTCTATAAACTAAACAAAATTCATAAACTTCAAGATAGACTAAGATGAGCTCTCAATTGAGAATATGAGCCATTAATGGACTCTCTCAATAAGAAGCTCTCTTGTTGAGTAGCTTTATCTAAATGGATAGGATGTATGCTCAATATGCTTCCAAAGGCTTCAATGGATGATTGTGGATTTTTGGTGTGGATAGATGGCTTTAGTATGGATTTGGCTCTCAAAATAGCATTATAACTTTACTTCATGGATTGTGTTATTTTGCAAAGGGGAAGGATCCAATTTATAGGCAAGAGGCTTGAGGGTTTGAGGGCTAAGATGCAAGGATGGGAAAAAGCTTATGGAGGGCTCAGATTGCATGAGAGGAGAGCACATGGATTGTGCTTCCTTATAGCCAATCAAGGAGTGACACATGTCACATGGTGAGAGGATGGAGGAAAGGGGAAGGATGAGTCAACAAAGGAGGCTCAAGGGATAAAATCTTCATAAAGACCCTCATAATGACTTGTAAGTGCAATAAAAGGGCTTGTAAGAGTCATTTATGACCTAGTGGACTTCATAAAGTTTTATGGTTGAGATATTTTGAGGGTGATGAGAGCAATTTCGACTTGGACTTGATTAGGAAGGTTTTAAGCTTGTTTAGGCTTGTGCAAATGATTAGAGGATGGATTAGGATGGTTTAGGATTAGCTTAGGGATAGGCAAGTGGATGGCATTTAATGAGGGTGGGTGAAGGAGGAGATATTTGTTAACTTTGGCTTGGGTTAGTAAGTCTTAACCCATGTTTAGAGAATGTGACATGGTTAGGAGGGGATTAGGATTAGGTTTAAAGACATCTTCTAGAAGAGTCTAGACTTTGGATGAGGATAAAGACTTTCTAGAATAGTCTAGAATTTCCTAGGATGAGGATGAAGACTTTCTAGAAGAGTCTAGAACTTCTTAGGATGAGGATAAATTAGATTTTTAAGAAATAAATAAAGTTTTATTTATTTCAAGGGTTTGGGTTGAGGAGATATTTATTAAAACTTTTTTAATAAACATGAGGATTAATATTTAATTTTAATTAAATATTTTGAGTTGGGGTTAGGGGTAGGAAATGATGAGATTAGCCTTTAATCAAAATTAAAGAAGGATTAGAAGATTTTGGAAGAGTTATTGGTCATAAGGAAATTGGCCAAGTTTTGGGCAAAAAATAAATTTTTTATTTATTTTAGGATTTTTGATCAATTTATTAATTAAATAATTAATAAATAAGGAAATAATGTTTAAATAAGATTTAAAAATTTTTGGGAGGGATTCCTTAATTAAATATTTTTAATTAAGATAAAGGGATTTAATGGCATAAAAATTAATTAATTAATTAAATAATTAATTAATTAATAAATGATGATGTCATCAGGACTTTTTCAGAAAATAAAAATACTTTATTTTCTAAAGGTTTTTAGGTGTCTACACTAGGCTCCAAGTAGGTTAAGGAAATCATCCCTTGTTTACCTTTATGCAATTGGTAACTCCAACTAGATGTCCTTATAGGAAAACTTGTGAGGAAGAACCTATCCCTGATAGGTGGGAAGAGGCTAATGCCACCACTTGAAAAAATTTACTTTAGAACTTTGATAACTTCTTTGATATCCCCTTCAACACCCCTAGGTTTGTAGACAACATTTCAAAGAGAGGAATCATTGTCTAAAAAATAACAAGGATATTTAGGTAAAGAATACTAGAAGAGGTTATGTGTATGGCCACAAGAGAAATCTCTTATCAACACACTAATACTAGCACTTGTGCACATGACTTTAAGAATAGATATTCTCATGGTAGCTACAATAATCCTTTAATGAACAACCTAGCTGGTGGAAACAATGGGAACAACATGCCACCTAGGTCTCCAAGAATACACATAGAGGCATGTTCCTCACTACCTAGACTCTCACAATCACATCATGAGAGTGAGGTAGATAACGAAGTTATTAGTGAGGACCTTATGATGTTTCAACAAGATGAACTCATTAAAAAGCTCACGTTAAAGGCCTTGGAACAAAATAGGGACTAAAATTTGCAATACATGACCTCTAGGGAATGGAAACTCCCCCATGACTATGATGTTCAGAGGATCATACAAAAGAGAGTTCACCAACTAAGTCTAAGATCTTAAGGAAATAAATCTAACTTGCACAATTACAAATGGTGAAACAAAAATCTAAAATATCCTTTGTGGAATCTATATATTCTCTATCGTTTGATAGGAGTCTCCACATGGTACCATTTCCAATGGATATTGAGGTTCCAAAATATGATAAATATGATGGAAATGGTGATCCACATGACCATGTATGTCAATTCTATGCTCTTAGCATGAACTTTATGCATGAAGATACATATCTCATGAGGTTGTTTCCTAGAATCTTGAGGGGACAAGCTATGGAGTGGTTCACTAAATTGTCACCCCCCTCTAGTCATTTGATGAAATTGTACAATGCTATATTCATAAATACTCTTACAACATACATCCCATTAGTATGTTGAATTGTGCAATATCAAACAAATCCACAGTAAACACTTTGCTACATATCTACAATGTTGGAGATCATTGCACTCTAGGTACCCTTAGCAAATTCTTAAAACTGAGAAATTGACATCTTTGTCAACATGCTTGTGTGATGCTATGATCCTAGAAAATAATTGTTCACCTCATTCAATGACATGGTTGTAGAGAGTTCTTACCACATCAAGGATGTGGTTGTCAAAAAGGGAGATATTTTTCTAAATAAAAACAAAAAACACAATGGAAATGGGAAAGACAAAGGTAAACCTTGGAACACAAACAAATGCATAGCCAATGATGGAGTTGTAGATGCTCCTAAGACTAAAGAATCAGCCTTCAACACCTATACACAAATGGTTGAATCATATGAGGTGGTCTTGAATACTTTTCTTAGTAACAAGCTTATTACACAACCTGAAAATTCCCATTCCTATGACCCACCCATCAAACTTGATTGGTGGAGGGATGATCAATATTGTAAATAGCATAGAATTAAAAAAGAGTCATAATATGAAGAATTGATTCAAACTTAAGGATATCATCCAATATCTCATTGATCAGGGAAAAATTTTCATGGATGGTTTAGTCAAAAAATATGATCTTAAAGCTTTCAAGCAATCATTAGCAAAATATGAGAAAGGAGAAACATCCAAAGCCAATAAAAAGGGTAATGACACAAGGGTTAGCTATGCCTATACTAACATAGACAATGCAATTAACATTATTGAGACCCTAAGTGAAATCATTTACATTATGGGCCCCAAGTGTTATGAGGAACCTAACTATGATACATATAATGAGAAGCCTAAAGTAGTCTTGAGAACACCCAAGTCTCAAAAAAAATATAGAAACACTAGACCTAGGATATCTCTTAGGATGAAAAAATATTCCTCTCCACATGGTGAGACCTTAAAAATTTTCACTATGGGGTAGTATAAAGTTGTTCTCAATGTGGAAAACAATCCCAAGAATGCCTCATCTTCCAAACAAGTGGCTACCCCTACTATATCTAGTCATGACTATTTTAATCAATCGTACTGGACCCCTCACACAAATCTTTTTTTTGGAGTTGCTAGAGCTATCTCCTTTGCATAATAAGATCCTAGAAAAAGATTTACATACTACTAATGTCTCCACAAACATTGACATTGAATGATTCCAAGCTATGGTTCACCATATCTCTTCACCTCATTACCATACATTTTCTGAAGAAGATGACAAATCTCTTAGTCGTCCCCATACACTCAATGCTCTTATTGAAGTCCACATCTACAATACCCTAGTCCAAAGAGTCCTAATGGAAAATAGTGTAGGGTTAAACATATTTTCCTTCAATGTGATACAATAATTGGGAATGTCATAGTTCTCAATTGACCTTAGAATGAAGATTACTATCAAAGGTTGAAAGGTCTTCCTAATGTTTAATAGTCCTTATTTTATGTGGGTCTTGTTGAGAACAAATTGGTCTTTCAAGTGCTAGATATTCTTCTCCAATATAAAAAAATTTGGGTTGACCTCGGATCCATGAAATGCAAGCTGTACCATCCATGTATTGCCAATGTATCAAATTCACATAGAATGGTATAGAATATTAATCCCAAGGGACAATTCTATGTCTATCAACATGCTTACAGTTATAGAATCACTATTACCTCATAAGCAGCCCTCTAGTGGCATTAAACCATCTCTTGTATAATGTGAAAAGCCATTGAAAATGATGAGTATTGGGATAGGGGACTAAAATTTATACCCTATTACAACATTGTTAGTTTCCCCATAGTCCTATGTGAAACCTTCTATGAAAATGAAGCCTTCCACTTCCACTGTGACCATCTTTGGAACTTTTGTATAGTCCTCAATTCCTTTAGAAGCTGAAAACTAAGACCAAGCTATTAGATACTGAATTTATAAAGAAGAAGAGGACAATAATAAGGTTATTTTAACTATGCTCATTTATCCTAATATATATGGAAAAGGATATAGTTTTTTTTACTAAAATGGGCTACTGAGGTCAAGGACCTTTAAATTAAAAAAAAAATCCCTTTTTGGACCTCTAAGTCACACCAAAGGATGGAAAAGTAAAGACACTACTGGCTTAAGATATGGTGTTGAAATTGAATTACCATAGTTTTATAGGGAAGTTCCCACTGATAGTGATTCTCAAGATAAAACTCAACATGCTACTACTAATTTGATAGATGAAGAGGACCTCACTCCTTCTACTTCCCTTCTTTGGGGAGAGGAAATTCTATTATATGATTATACTATTGAAGCATCCACATCTAGACAACCTAACTTTGATGAATCAAATTTTCAAGATCCTTATGCCGAGAGAATAAGAAGAAACATAGCTTAACTTGTGGCTCATGACCAAATTACTAACTCTCATGAATATGAGTGGGAGTCCCTATTTGATACTTCTTGTGAAATAGGTGTGGATGTGATACGTGCCTATGTTACCCAACCAAATGCAATTGATTAGTCTTGTGTAGGGTCTGTTGAGTTGGATTCACAACTTGCCTTACTGGACTACAATAATGTCTCTAGGTCTCCTCTTTCTTTGGACTCATTTGGAGCTTTCTCTATAAGTTTGACCTCTCTTATCACCAGAGATGACTCCTCCCATATTAACAATCTTGAAGCTACCACCTCACTTTCACTCATGCACCCAAATTTCATAGATTGGTCTATTCAAAATCAAAGACTAGAGCTATCATCATTCCAAAATAATGATGAGATTGCATGTTATCTCAATACTATTGAAGTCATGGTGTCTTCCACTAGAAAAATGGCTATCAACATGACTATAATAGACATCTAATACCTCAGTCACAAATTAAAGAGAAAAGTGAAAAATAAGAGTTCAAATGGTGAAAACCACCTTGTAGAAGTGTCTTAACTAAGAAAAAGTAAAACCAAAGATGTATTCAAGGGTGAAAACCTCTTTGAGGGACCCAAGGATGAGATATTGGGTACTCTCCCAAGCTACTTCAAGGATAGATGATTAGTTCTAATAGAACTAACATAACCAATCAATCTTGGTACCATAGATTCTTCTAAAATCATACATATAGCTCAATCCTTATCAACAAAGGAAAAATAATAGTTCACTCATTTTTTCTAGGAAAAGAAGATTAATTTTGTATGGACTTATGCTGACATTCCTAGACTTGATACAAATCTTATTATGCACCATCTCTTTATAGCTCCTAGTGTCAATCTTCTTAAACAAAAAGTAAGAAAGATGCATCCACATGTGGCCCTACTTGTGATAGTTGAGTTAGAAAAAATCCTAAGTGCCAAATTCATTAGAGCTATTGATTATGTTGAATGAATTTCAAATATTTTCCTTGTTTCCAATCATGACAAATTCACTTGTGTATGCACTAATTTTAGGGACTTAAATAAAGAACACCCAAAGGATGATTTTCTACTACCAAACATAGATATTATAGTAGACATGGTTATGGGTTATGAGATGTATTCCATCATGGATGGATTTTTAGGCTATAATTAGATCAAAATAGCTATCAAGGATCAAGAAAAAATGGCTTATAAATATTCATAGGAAACATTTTGCTAGAACGTCATGCCTTTGGTCTAAAAAATACAGGAGCTATATATCAAAGGGATATGACTACAATATTTCATGAAATGATGCATAAAAACATGGAAGATTATGTTGATGAATCCTTAGCAAAATATAAACAAATAAGCACTCACTTGTATAATTTAATTTTGATACTAGACTATATGGAACAATTTCACCTTAGCATTAATCTAAAGAAGTGTGATGCTAGTGGCACATCTAGAAAACTATTGGGGCACATCATCTCAACTAATGAATAGAGGTTGATCCATAAAAGGTCCAAGCAATTATGAAGATGCCACCTCCCAAAAATATCAGCCAACTAAGGAGTCTTTGAGAACACCTTTTGTCTATTAGGAGGTTCATTTCTCAATTAGTTGATTGGTCACAACCTTTTGACAAAAATATACAAAAAAGATCAATGTGCATATGGAATGAAGAATGTGAGGAAATCTTGGTTCAAACTAAATAATATCTTTCAAAGCCACCTATTCTTATGCTTCCAATTCAAGGGAGACTGTTGATCCTATATATTTCAGCTACAATAAATTCCCTAGGAGATTTGTTAGCACAACACAATGAAAATAAATGGAAAAGAAAGGGCCATATACCATATCAATTGCACATTGGTATCTTGTGATCTTAACTATAACTATTGGAAATGCAATGAGTGATTAAGAGGGATGGTGAATTAGTTACTACAAAAACAATTCCTAGTACCTTAGATGTCAATACAAACTTCTCACTAAGTAAACCAAATCCTTTCTCTACTTAGTTAGAACTAGATATTCACTATAACTTGGTTAACAAAGAAGACTTAATATACTAATGTATATTAACCTTTAGTAACTTAGTTAAGAAACATAAAGCATTAATAAAATAACATGATCACATCAAACACCAAGATTTAACATGGAAACCCATTTTGGAAAAACCACCAATGCAACTAGTTACAACTTTTCACTCTTCTAAAGTGAGCCCTATTAGGAGCCAAACCTATTAAAGCTTACAAAAAAAATGGTTAAGTGTCTCCTTGGTAGAGGATTTGAATCACCCTATTCAAAGTGGCCTTGTTAGAGGTCTTCAGACACTTCAATATAGAAAATGTCACCTTGTTAGAGGATTTACAAAATGATTGTTAAGCCAACTCTATTAAGATATTTCTTCATTACTACAATTTTTAGAGAGTAACAATGATTGACCTCATTGATGAAGAAACTAACATTGCATATCCAAATCATTATTTTGGTTTATCCTCTTGGTCCTTCTTGATAAAAATATTCTTTTCAGCTCCTCGGATGTTTTTCCGTTAATTAGATATCCTTCTAATTTCACTTCTTTCATATTGTTCCAAAATTCTTATTTCAATCCACAATTTGACCTTTTATATATATGAAAATCAATGTCTAGTTGACCTAAGTATTCTTTCATACAAACATTTAACATCCACCTAGTTAGCTTGTATTAACCAATTCATTGATAATAGTAATCTTCTGATAATTAGCTGATACTGAACTATTCACTTAGTTAATATAGAACTTCCTTGATAGCTAACCAAACTTGGTTAATATTAACTCTCTTTATTGACTGACCTAACTCAGTTACACTAACTTCCTTTGATGAACAACTAAACTCAATTCCTACTAAACTCTACTCTATTAATACTAAAGTCTTCATAGTTCTTGATTGATCTTGCTAAAAATAGTTGTGCTCAGTTAGATTGTGGCATTTGTGTAACATAAATGAAAATATACAATTAAATAATTATTTTAAACAATCTCCCTCTTTGGCATTGATGGCAACATATGTCATTATGAAAAGAAAACTTTACAACAATAGAATTATTTGTAATATTTTATTATATCCTTAGTTTCATTTTGATTTTTCAGCCATGATAACTCCCTCTGAGGTTCTACCTCTATCATCTTATCTTCAAAATTTGTCGTATCAAACTCTCCCTCTTTCTCTCGTATAAATATTTCCCTCTTTGATATCAAATACCAAAGAATTTATATAATGAATTTGCAATGTACCTAATGTAATGATTTATATGCAATTTTCTATAAAATTCTTGCATCAAATTGATAGTTTGGCAATGAAGCTTTGTTAATGCATCACTAATCTATTCTTTAGTGAGCATCAGATAGGGGAATGGCTCCTATCTTACCTCTTAGGGAAAAAAATGCATCCTTAGGTAATGGCTTGGTGAATATGTCTATAATTTTATCCTTGGTGTCCACATATTCCAATCTTACCTCTTTGTCTTGAACTAATTCCCTCATAAAATGATTCTTGATTGCAATGTATTTTTTCTTAGTATGCATCACTAGGTTCTTGGATATATTGATTGAAATTTTGTTATCTCATTATATAACTACTGGTTCTTTGATTTCTTCCTTCTTTCCTGACAATAGTTTCTTGATCCAAATTATGTTGGAACAATTAATGGCTACAACAACATATTCTACCTCTATCATAGACTAAGAGATGTAATGCTTCTTCTTGCTTGTCGATGATACTAATCTCTTTCCAAGAAAGAATGCTCCTCCACAAGTTTTTTTACTGTCATCAATGCTTCTAGCCCAATCTACATTAGTAAAGGGATTTTAACTCAATTTTTTCTCCTTTCTTGTACTATAAACCATAGTCTTCAGTTCCTTTTAGATATCTCAAAATTCTTTTGACTATCATGATATGATTTTCTTTAAAGATTTGTAGAAAACCTTGCAATGATACCAACTACTAATAAAATATTAAGCATTGTGTGTATCACATACTGAAGTTTCCTAATCATGGATCTATAGCTAGTTTGAGTTACCCCCTTTGAATCATCATTCTTGGATCATTTATGTCTAGAAGACATAGGTGTTCCAACTAGTTTGGAATCTCCCATTCCAAAGGTCTTCAATATTTCCTTGAAGTACTTTTACTAAGTAATATATATGCCATCCTTCATTTGATGAACTTGTAAACCAACAAAGAATTTTATCTCTCCAAACATTGACATTTCAAATTCTTTTCTCAGTTCTTTAGAGAATGATTTACATAAGTCATCATGTCCTATAACTAAAATATCATCTACAAATATTTATGGTAGCGGTATCTTGTTATGTGGCCCTTATTTAATACATAGACTACTATTATCATTTTTTTTAAAAAAACCAATCCTTACCAGATATCCATGTAGCCCTTCATACGATGCTCTAGGAGCTTGTTTTAGAGCATATAAGGTTGTGTGTAATTTGTAGACCATGCCTCTTTTATTTTAATCAATGAAACCTTTAGGTTTTTCAATGTAGACTTCTTCCTTCGGAATTCCATTCAAGAAAGATGATTTTACATCCATTTGATACACTTTGAATCCTTTATGTGTAGCATATGCAAGTAGATTATTAACTCCTTTAAGTCTAGCAATAGGAGAAAATGTTTCTCCATAATCTATACCTTCCTCTTGAGCATATCCTTCACACACTAACCTTTCCTTGTTCCTTGATACTTCGCCTTTTTCATTCAATTTATTATTAAAAACCCACTTTGTACCAATTACATTTTTGTCCTTAGGTATACAAACAAGAGTCCAGGTATTGTTCCTTTCTATTTTCTCAATTTAGTCATTCATTTCTTCTATCCACCTTTTGTTATTCAAAGCATCTTTTACAATTCTAGGTTCAAATTCACTAAGAAAACATGTACCTTTTAGATTTTTCCCTATCATTATTCCTCCAATCTACTCCTCAATTATTTGATCAGGTGCATGATTCATTCTAAAATATTTAGAAAGTACAAGTTCATTCCTTCTAGATTATGGACTTGGTTCACCATGTTTAATGACATTTTGAACTTTTGATCTTTTTACAAATTCCATTGACTAAGACTTGGTTCCCTTTGTTTGTGACTCAATTCAATTCCCTTTGTCTGTCGCTCGAGTTACACTAGCTACAACTTGGTTTGCACTATAGACTTAGTTGACTTAGGTAGTAAAATTTGTTGTTTCCCAACCATGTTTTCTTGTAACTTAGGTAAAGTATTATGCTTAGTAAACAAAGTTTTTGTAGTCTTCAGGTTCCTTGTTGCTTTGTTCTTCACTCTTTATTACAAACTCATTAATTTTCACATGTATATTGTATATAACCTTGTGAGTAGCAATATTCAAACATTTATATATTTTTCTCTTGTTGGTGTGGCCTAGGAATATGCCTTCGTCACTTTTTGCATCAAGCTTTCCTTTCCTTGTCTCTTTTAAGATACAACATTTTCTTCCAAATAGCTTTAAATAGAAGACATTAGGCTTATAACCATACCATAATTCATAAGGTGTTTGATTTGTACCTTTCTTTAATTGAACTTAGTTTGGGGTATGAATTGATGTGCTAATTACTTATTTCTAGTATTTGATTGAAATATTTTTCTCTATAATTGGTGTTCTTACACAATCCATGATGAATCTATTTCTTCTTTCTGCTATGTGATTTTGTTGAGGTGTATTGGGCATAGATACTTGTCTTTTTATCCCTCTTTCATTATAGAACTCATTGAATTCATGAAAGATGAATTCACCTCCTCTATTTGACCTTGGGCATTTTAGATTCTTTCTTGTAACATTTTCAACTCTAGTGTACCACTTAAATTTTTGAAAAGCTTTATATTTATCTTTGAGAACATCACTGTCATCATCCTAGAATAATTATTAACTAAAAATATAAAATATTTGTCTCCATTGTATCTCTATGTACTTATTTATCCACAAAGATCTTTATGAAATGGTTCCAAGACTTCTTTTGTATAGTAATTTTTACTTTGAAAACTACTTTTGTCCATTTTTCTAATCTAAAATTGTTTACACATGGCCATATCAGGTTTCTTTAGAAACTAATATGTCTTACTCTTTTGTTCTTTCTTATGGTAACTAGGTTATCAAAGTTTACACAACACATTCTTTTATGTCATAGCCAACTTTCTTCTACTTGTGCCAAAAAAAAGAACTTTCAGTAAGATCTAGATAGAATATATTACCTTTAGTCTGATTGTCATTCCCAACTAGAATTACTTTTCCATCCATAAACTTGGCTTTCCCATTCATGAATTCTACCTTGTATCTAATGTTGTTCAGTTGTACCACACTTAGAAGATTGTACCTTAGTCCTTCAACTTGGTAGGCATTTCCACATTTGATTTCTTCAATTAATGCAATGCATCATTTTCATTTCACATAACATTGTTCATTATTTCCAAATCTAACACTTCCACCATCATAATTTTCAAAGAATTCAAAGTTAGTTTTATCACCAATCGTGTGATGGGAAAAAACACTATCTATTATCCATGTGTCATTTTTGCTAACATGAGAAATAAGTGCCATCTTCTCATTTTCCTCACTATCAGATTCATCCTTAACAACAAGATATACCATTTCATCTACATCATCACTATTAGAATATTTAGCAATGTAACAAGATTTCTTACCTTTGTCTTTGTAGTCTTTGTAGCTCTTGAAATATTTCTTTCCTTTGTACTCATTGAATTTTTTGTGATCATTATTTTCTTTGTTTAGACACTTAGTAGCAATGTGACCAACCTCTTCATAAGAGAAACAAGTCAATGGTACTTTACCTTTATATTTACCTTTTCCTTTTGGTAATCTTCTTGTAAGTAGGGCTTCAATAACTTTAAGGTCATCTTTGGGATCATCATCTTTTTCATTGTCAATCTATTCACCTTTTGAGTTTCCACCTTTTCTACCAAGAGTTAGTTTGGTTTTGAATGCATATACTAAGTTGTTAGTATTAGGAAGATAGTTGTCAAAGTTATCTAACTCAAAACTTGTCAATCTTCTCATTAGTGCATCCAAAGTTATATCATTTTAAGGATCATATCTCATCACTTGAATAGCTAAAACTCTAATTGCATAAATAAGAAGAAGAGTTCTTAATACCTTACTAACTACTATTATATCATCTATTGCTCCTCCTATGGCTCTAATTGCATTTACTCTTGCTTTTTTTTTTTTACTATATTTTGCAATGCTTTCATCTTCATTCATCTTCATCTAATCAAACTAGCCTCTTAGAATTTCTACTTTGGATCTTTTCACATTATCATCTCCTCCATAGATCTTTTCTGTTGGAAATCTAATTGAAAAGCTCATTGATGAAGATCAAAGAGGGAAATTGTTGCAAAGAAGGAAGATTGTTGTTTTCAATCATTGTTTTGACATTGATGTCAAACCTGCTATTTGTAGGAATGACATTTGCTTATAAGATCCAAGTACTATCACTTAGTTGATTGATGAAGAGGATTTGATCAACAAGATGTAACAAGACTACCTAAGGGAAAGGTTGAGTTATGATGTTGCAATGAAGTGCAAGGATCAATTAAGAAAATCGTTAAATGATGTATTGATAACATACCCAAAGATACAGAGGTTGGTCACACTTAGAAACATTGAAGGAACAAGTTGTAACAAGGTTGACTACAAAGCTTAAACTAAGATCATTAGTGGGTGCCAAGCAAGTTAGTTGAAGCCGAGAAAATTCTTAGTTGGAGCCAAGTAACACAAAATTCTAGTGTGTGCTAAGTGATCTTTAGGTGTCGAGTGAAGTTCAGGTGTTGAGCATTAGAAAATATTAGTGCCAAGTGATCTTCAGATGCCAAGCATAAGGAAAAGCATAGTTGATGTTGAGTAACATATTATGTGCCAAGCACTAGTATTTCAATAGTGCCAAGCTTTTGTATTATTTTAAATAATGAAGATTCACCAAATCTAAGCCAACAAAGTGGTTACTTTAAATTTTGTGAATTAGTTAGAAGATAAGGATGATGAGCTAGTAGCACAAAATTCTATTTAAATTATTTTTAGGTAAATTCAAGAGGATTATTCAAGAAGTTTCTAGAGGAAACAAAATATGGGTTCGATACAATGAACCCTACCTAATCCATACAAATTAAAATCAAAAGGAAGGAAGAATCGAGTGGGAAAAGAACTCCAAGACCTCTATTTAAGGAGTCACAGACCAAGAAGCAAATGCTACTGATGTTGCTGCTACCAAAGAGCCAAATTGCAAAGTGGTTAGAAGGGTGTCAAGAAGAAGGCATCTAGAAGAAGGAAGAGCACAGAGTCCATGCTTCTACAAGTGGTTGCACTGGTACATTGAACATGGAGACTCAAGGAAACTAAGCTTGAAAGGAGGCTAAGCTATCAGAGTTCTAGAGATTAAAGGCCATGCAATGGTATGAGCCGAGAAGTGATCCGAGATCTGCAAGTTAAGTTGTATGTTGTAGTCAGACCAAAGATTTTCTAATACTCTCTAGCAATTATATTAGATATGAAAATTCTATGGACTTAGGCTGGTTTAATAGCCATTTGTAATTCCTTTAATAGGGTGGCATTCCAAGTGAATTTTCTAAAGTCCTCTAACCAAGCCCACTTCTAACAGGTTGGTTAAATCCTCTAACAAGGTCACATTTAACAGTGTGTTGTAAGCCTTTAACAAGGCATCACTTCAAAAGAGTGAGAATTGAGTAGCATGTTACTAGTGGTTTTTCCCAAATTGGGTTTCCATATAAATCTCTATGTTATGTTTTGATTTCTTATGTGTTATTCTTGTATGTTGATTTACAATAACTTGCTAGTTAGAAAAGTTAAAGCTTGGATGAATGAATGGTTGAATGGGCTCACTATACTTAGTGAAAAGCTTGAATAGGAAATTTGGACCTTGAATAACTGATTCACCACCCCTCTTAGTTATTCTAAAGCATTCCTAACAATTGGTATCAGAGCCATCTATTGATTTAGTTTCAAGGTACTAGAAGCAGGAAGACAAAGATGTGTAAGAGAGAAGTTCCCTGTAATGTCCCCTTTTTAAACTATACCTCAAATTGCTCTTAGTTCTAGTTTAAAGACTTTAAGAATTTATTTTATACTTGGAATTATATTGCATTTGTAATTATCTTCAAGAAATTCCAAATTTAAGTATATATATATATATATTATATTTATAATTATATCAATTTAATTTTTTTTCTTATTAATAATCTAATTCAGCTTCAATACTTCTTCCTTATCGATAAGATTGAAACAATAGAAAAGTTCCTTGATTATGGTATTGAGTGTAAACACTGCATCAAAGGAAACTCAAGCTCCATGTGGTTATAAGGCCAGAGTCACTTGTACCTCTGTGTTGTTATGCCAGAATGACTATACTCGTCTACTATTTGACGTGATTAGTTTGATTTGTATCTTTGTATTCAATGTCCTACAATCCCTTTTACTATGCTATATCTTCCTCTATTTGGTCTTGTTCCTTCTGTGTATCTTCCTTTTTTCTATCCTTTGTATGCATGCCTCCTTAAATAAGGCACAATGTGACGTGATCCTTTGTGAGCGAGGGTCACCCTTGCATGCATTGTAATATATTTGTTTATATAACATTGGTTAGGTTTATTAATATGACTTGTGTATTGTTGATTATATTAGCAATCAACAAGTATATTTCATTATTTATTTACTTGTCATATTTTAAAGTATATGTTTTATTTTTATTTTTATTTGTGTTACAATGATATATTATAGTATTATTTTTGGATATGTTCATCTCATAATATACATTATAAAATTATTATTGTTGTTTGATATTATTTATAATTAATATCTTTGTAATTATTATATGCTATTATAACATATTAAATATATGTTATGTAAATATAATATCATATTGTGTTATCACTTAAATTAATTCTTGTATTATTATTAATATATATATAATATTATATTGATTAGTTTATTAATCAATTTATTATCATTAGTCATCAATACTATATATATTCAAATGTGATAATATTTAAATATATTGTAATCTTCATTGGTTTATAATGTAATTATAATATTTATTATTATTGATTTATTATTAAAATATATGTTAAAATTAGGGATATTATAGCCCTCCCTTCCCGAATTTGCTTGTCCTCAAGCAAAATCATTCATACACCAGCTCTTACATAGACAAAAAACATATTTTCATACAAAGGCCTAGAAGATTTTATAAAACATACATACATCTTTAATGAATGAAAACACGGAGTAGACACAATGCAAATAGATGAAGACATGAAGCAAACACGATGCAAACACATCATATATTCTTTGAAAATTTTCACAATGAAGTAGAGTAAAGGGAATGATTTATAAAATATAGTACCCCAGTACACCTTTTTGATTGTGGATCCTGCACACACAAATAGTTATTAGCATGTACATGTATATAATAGCTTGAAGGAAAGATTAGTCATAATAAATTAGTTCTAGACCGATTTCCTACCAAGCCCAAGAGTGGAACTTTGGCCCTCTTGGCCTTGATGGTAGCCGTTGACATCCATCAAGGTGGTCTACTTGGCAGATTCTTAATTGAATTAAGTTGACATGATGTCAAATCTTAACTTAACCATATCTAAGCCCAGGAGCAAAACTTTGGCCCTCCTGGCCTTGATGGCAGCCTTTGACATCCATCAAGGTGTTCTACTTAGATGGTAATCTTATTCTTCCTACCTAAGCCCAAGAGTGGAACTTTGACCCTCTTGGCCTTGATGGTATCCATTGACATCCATCAAGGTGGTCTACTTAGGAGGTAGTCTTATTCTTCTTAAATATCCTACCTAAGCCCAAGAGTAGAACTTTGGCCCTCTTGGCCTTGATGGCATCCTTTGACATCCATCAAGGTGGTCTACTTAGGAGGTAATTTGATTCACTAATTATTATAATTCACTTTATTACATATATATATGTATTCTACTAAAATTTCAGCTCATCTAGTTCTTGTTGGTCCTTCACATTTTCATCATGTTCTTGATTATATTTAGATCTCTTATTTACTTTGTCCTTTGCTTCCTCATCAAGTGCAACATCCATTTTTTGAACTTGGCTTCTCTTCCCACATGTGTGTCCTAGTTCCCATCTTTCCTTGCAATGAAAGCATAATTTATTTATTTTTAGCTCATCATGATAGCTCTTGATCTCTCTTTTGCATTTATGGCCATGTTCCCATGGTTCCTTGCAATGGTGACATAACTCATCTTTTTGGAAGTCCTTGGAGTGATTTCTTCCCTTTTCATAATGTCTAGAATGTGTGTTAGGTGCATAGTTCTTAGACCTATCATTTATTTGGTGCATGTCAAATTTTAATGCCTTTTGGATGGCATCTTCTAGTCTTTTTGTTTCATGTGCTCCCATTGCATACTTGATCGATTCCTTCAATCCATCTATAAATAAATAGGTGAGTCTCCTTTGTGATATTTTGGGTACCATGGTTGATAACCTTTCAAATTCCCTAGAAAATTTGATTACTCATCCCTGTTGTCTAAGTTGGGTTAATCTTTTGAAGTACCATTTTGCATCTATTCGATCAAATCACTTTATGAGTTTTTGGGTAAATTCATCATAACTCTTAATTTATTTATGTCCCTGGTTGTTAAGGCCATGTTGCCACCAATCTTGTGCTACTCCTCTTAAATGAAGGACATCAAATTGAATAGCACATTTTTTAGTCATAGGATTTAAGGAAATATATGTATCCAACATTTGTACCCATGAGCGTGTTGCAATTCTTTTTGTTCTATCAAATTTTGGAAGGTTTACTTTTACTTATCTCCTCTCTAAGTCCTTTTTCTTGGTGTGTTTGTCTCTTTCTACTTGATAGTGACTTCATCCGAGCATTACAATAATCTTTAAATGGTATCTCCCTTCTAAGTTTGGGATCAATTCTTGAGTACTCATTTATAATTTCATTTATATTATTTACTCCATCTACCTCATCCCCATCTTCTTGTTCTTCTCTAGGTAGGAAGGGACATCTTGTGGGTCTATGCTTTGATTCCGGTATATGAAACTGATTGTTATCATCTTCAAATTGGTGAGAATTTGTATCTCTCCCATTTTTGTTTATATTATGAAGAGCTTCCAAGAGGAGTCAATTTATTTCACTTTTCTCGATTATATCTCAAGCATTTCTTTCAATTTGTTCCATGAGTGCTTTAGAAGTTCAGTTCGTCTATTCCATGAAAGCTTTTAATTCATTACTTATTTGGCTATTAATATTGGTGGACTATTTTCTTCCTTCCCTTTCTAATGCCCTTTGATCTCTTTGACATTTTTGCATTAACAACTTTCCACAGGCTGGCAAGAAAGATGGCTCTGATACCACTTGTAATGTCCCATTTTTTAACTATACCTCAAATTGCTCTTAGTTCTAGTTTAAAGACTTTAAGTATTTATTTTATACTTGGAATTACATAGAATTTGTAATTATCTTCAAGAAATTCCAAATTTAAAAAAAAAATTATTATAAATTATATTTATAATTATATCAATTTAATATTTTTTCTTATTAATTATCTAATTCAGCTTCAATACTTCTTCCTTATCAATAAGATTGAAACAATAGAAAAGTGCCTTGATTATGGTATTGAGTGTAAGCACTGCATCAAAGGAAAATTGAGCTCCATGTGGTTATAAGGCTGGAATCACTTGTACATCTATGTTGTTTTTCCGAAGTGATTGTACCCGCATACTATTCAACGTGATTAGTCTGATTTGTATCTTTGTATTTAGTGTCCTACAATCCCTTTTACTATGCTATATCTTCCTCTATTTGGTCATGTTCCTTCAGTGTATCTTCCTTTTTTCTATCCTTTGTATGCATGCCTCCTTAAATAAGGCATGATGCGACATGATCCTTCGTGAGCGGGGGTCACCCTTGCATGCATTGTAATATATTTGTTTATATAAGGTTGGTTAGGTTTATTAATATGACTTGTGTATTGTTGATTATATTAGCAATCAACAAGTATATTTTGTTATTTATTTACTTTTTATATTTTAAAGTAATATGTTTTATTTTGATTTGTGTTACGATGATATATTATAGTATTATTTTTGGATATGTTCATCTCATAATATACATTATAAAATTATTATTGTTATTTGATATTATTTATAATTAATATCTTTGTAATTATTAAATGCTATTATAACATATTAAATATATGTTATGTAAATATAATATCATATTGTGTTATCACTTAAATTAATTCTTGTTTTATTATTAATATATATAATATTATATTGATTAGTTTATTAATCAATTTATTATCATTAGTCATCAATATTATATATATTCAAATGTGATAATATTTAAATATATTATAATCTTCATTGGTTTATAATGTAATTATAATATTTATTATTATTGATTTATTATTAAAATATATGTTAAAATTAGGGATATTATGCTTGTATGTTGATTTACAATAACTTGCTAGTTAGAAAAGTTAAAGCTTGGATGAATGAATAGTTGAATGGGTTCACTATACTTAGTGAAAAGCTTGAATAGGAAATTTGGACCTTGAATAACTAATTCACCCCTTGTCTTAGTTATTCTAAAGCATTTCTAACAATTGGTATCAGAGCCATCTGCTGATTTAGTTTCAAGGTACTAGAAGTAGGAAGACCAAGATGTCCAAGATAGAAGTTCCCAAGCTCAACAAAGACAAATTTGTTGCATGGCAAAGTTTGATGAAATTGCACCTTGGAGCAATAGGTGACTATGCACAAACTTCAATTGGAATAGAACATGTAAATCTAGCACGACCTCTTACTACAGATGATTTGAACAAAAGGAAGGAGCATAATCAAGCAATGATGGAGATTGCCTCTACACTTAGTTATGCAAAATATGATTACATCAAAGATTGTGACACTACATTCAAGATGTGGAAAGTCTTATCAGATATCTATGGAGGAGATTAGAATGTCCAGAGAGCAAAGAGAGAAATCCTAAGAGAAAATTTTGATGACATGAAAATGGAAGAAGGTGAAAATGTTGCTCAATATGTTGCAAGAATAAAAGAAGTGTTAAATGCAATACAAAGTCTATGTGGTCAATTGGAAGAAGAAACTATCATCAACAAATATTTAAGAACTCTACTCCCTATCTATGCTATTAGAGTTTTAGCCATATAAGAGCTAAGGTGTGTACAAGGAAACACACTAACCTTTGAAGGAATAGTGGGAAGACTTACTACATTTGAATTGTCCAATTTTGATGACTGCAGACCTAAGAACCTTGAATCTACCTTCAAGGCCAAGATGACAATAAAAGACACTGAGGAGGAGACATCAAGAAAGAAGAGAAGAAAGGGAAAACATGCATCTAATGATAGCAGTGCAAATGAGGAAGATTTGGAACAGTTAGAAGCACTATTGGCTAGGAGATTCCATAGAGGAAAAGGTAAATTCAAAGGTAGGATCTCTATAATATGTATCATTTGCAATGAAGTAGGTCATATGTCTAAGAGATGTAATAGAAGAAGAACTACAAAGAAGGAAACAAGTATAGGAACAAGAGAGAAGATGATAGCAAAGACTACAAGGAAAAAGGCAAGAGATGCTACATTGTTGAAGAAGATTTTGATGAGAATGATGATGAAGTAGTCTATGTGACCATAAAGGATGAATAAGATAAAGATGAAGATGAAGCAACAACATTGGTTACCTATGTGAACAAGAATGACAAGTGGATAATAGATAGTGGATGCTCACATCACATGACAGGAGATAAAAGTAAGTTCATTACCTTTACTCAATATGATGGAAATATTGTTAGATTTGGTAGTGATGCTCCATGTCAAATCAAAGAAAAAGGCTCTATTAAACTCACAAAGAAAATTTTATGTGATAATGCATACTATGTTGAAGGATTGAACTACATCTTGTTGAGTGTGTCACAGTTAGGTAATGTAGGTTGCAAAGTAGAGTTTGGAAACAAAACTACCAAGATCTATGACACTGAAGAAAATTTGATAGGAAAAGGTGAACAAACTAGGAGTAATCTATTTTATCTAGATATGGAAGATGCAACGTGTCTTGTTGTTAGACTTTATGATTTGTGGTTGTGGCATAAAAGGCTATGTCATGTTAACTTTGATAATCGAATTAGCATTAGCAAGAAGAAGAAGGTCAGAGGGTTGCCCAAATTAAAGAAACCTAAAAACAAAATGTGCAAACAATGTCAACTAGGGAAGATGACTAAGTCTAGATTCAAAAGCAAAACATACACTTCCAAAGAAGTACTAGAATTAGTCCATACAAACTTATGTGGTCCAATAGAAGTGCAAAGCTAGCTAGGAGATAGATACATAATGCTACTTGTAGATGATTATTCTAGGATGATGACTATTATGTTTTTAAAGAAAAAATATGATGCATTTCAAATGTTTAAGTGCTATTTGGCTAGAGTTCTGAAGGAAACAGGAAAGAACCTGAAATGCCTAAGGTCAGACAGAAGAGGTGAGTTCACATCAAAAGAGTTTGAAATATTATGCAATGAAAAAAGTATCACAAGAAAAAAATTAGCACCAAGAACTCCACCATAATAGGTCAGTGATTAACTATGCTAGAACCTTGATGATAGAGAAAAATGTTGCACTAAAGTACTAGAGAGAAGCTATAAGTACTGTAGTCTACACATTGAATAGAGTTTAAGTCAAGAAAGGTACAAATGTAACACCTTTCAAATTATGGTATGGTCACTCATCTGGTGTTAAACATTTCAAAGTATTTGGTTATAAATGCTATATTCTTAAAAATACTAGAAATGGCAAGTTTGATGCAAAAAGTGATGAAGGCATATTCTTTGGATACTCCACTAGAAGCAAAGCATATAAGTGTTTGAACACTTACACTAACAAGATTGTGGAGAGTGAAAATGTAAATTTTGATGAGCATGTAGAAGTCAAGATTGATGAAACTAAGAAACTAGAGGATTATATATCCTTTGTATACTTCTATGAAGGAATGGATATTGAAGAAAATGCTACAAATCAAGTTGGGAATTAACAATAAATTTTAGTATTAGCTAAGTCACATGTAGTGAATGTTGAGCTGCATTTAGAAGTTGAGCTACAGAATGTAGAACATGCACATTCTGGTTCTAAAAATAGTATACATGAGAGGAATGATGAAGTGCCAAATGAAGAAGAATAGAATGACTCTAAAGTTGAAGGATCAAACATGGAAAGAAGGACAGAACCAAGGTTAGCCAAGTATGTGAGAAGACATCACCTTGCAGATCAAATCATTGGTGATGAGGATGCTAGACCAATGACAAGGAATAGACTAAGGAATGAATCATGTATATTGAGCAAGGTTGAACATAAAATAGTGAAATATGTACTACAAGATGATGATTGGTATAAAGCCATGGAATAGGAGATAGATTAGATTGAGAAGAACAAAACATGGATTCTAGTTCCTAGACTAGCTAATAAGAATGTGATTGGTACCAAATGGTTGTTTAGAAACAAAATTTATGAGAATGGTGAGATAACAAGAAACAAAGCTAGACTAGTTTGCAAAGGCTATGCACAAGAAGAAATATTGGATTATGGGGTAACATTTTCCCCTATTGCAAGAATGGAAGGAGTAAGAACATTACTTACATATGCTACATACAAAGGTTTCAAAGTGTACCAAATGGATGTTAAGTCTGCTTTTCTAAATGGTATACTAGAAGAGGAAGTCTACATAGAACAACTAGAGGGATATGTAGATGATAAGAACAAGGACATGGTTTGCAAACTACACAAGGCAGTTTATGGATTGAAGCAAGCACCTAGAGCATGGTATGAGAGATTGCACAAATATCTTGTGAAAATAGGATTTGAGAGAATAGATGACAATAGAAACTTGTACATCAAAGCTATAAAAGGTAAAGATATTTTGATATCAGAAATCTTTGTTGATGATATAATATTTGGAGGAAAAGATGTTCCATGCAAAGATTTTGCTGATCAAATGAAGCATGAATTTGAGATGTCAACATTTGGAGAAATCAAATTCTTTTTTGGATTACAAGTACATCAATTGAAATATGGCATATTTGTGACCCAATCCAAATACATCAAGGAGATACTTAAAACATTTGGATTAGAAGAGTCTAAACCAATTAGCATGCCAATGGTAACTAGACATAAGCTATCCAAGAATGATGAGTTTGATGAAGTAAAACAGACATTGTATAGATCAATGATTGGAAAGTTGTAATATGTTGTACATAGTAGACCAGACATTGTATTACCTATTGGAATAGTGGTGAGATTTTTTGCAAATCCAAAACAAAATTAGTTAATGGTAGTGAAGAGAATGCTAAGGTACCTAAAAGGAACTAAAGACTTTGGTCTGTACTACAAGAGGAGTGAAAAAATTGAACTAAAAGCTTACACTAATGCAGATTAGGGAGGTAACATTGATGATAAAAAAAAAGCACTAGTGGAGGAGCATTTTTCTTGGGAAAAAGGTTGATTACATGGACTAGCAAAAAGAAAAGTTGTACCTCACAATCCACTACTGAAGCTGAATATGTTGTAGTTGCTATAAATTGCACCAATATTGTGTGGATCAAACATTTGCTACAAGGTATGAAGGAAGAGGTAACTGAGCCTGTGATACTTTATTGTGATAATACAAGTACAATCAACATATCAAAGAGCTCTATAATGCATGCTAAAACCAAACATATTGCAATCAAGTATCACTATGTAAGAAAGTTGGTGGAAGACAAACAAGTGAAGATGGAATATGTTAGCTCGAAGGAATAGATTGCTGACATCCTCACAAAAGCACTACCTAAAGATGATTTTGAATATCTTAGAGGTAAGTTAGGGGTGATACCCCTAGCCAAGGCTACTTGAAGCAAAATGAAGACTGCTTTGCATCAAATGAGTTGATTGTTTAAATGATTTTACACATTGATGCAGAGGTTGTTTACTTTAGGATCTATTCCTAAAGTAGTAGAAGTACTAAAGTTTCAAATCAGTCACAAGCAAGGTGATAGAGGGAGAAATTAAATGAACCTACAAAAGCTAATATATCTTTGGCATTGTTGTTAAAGAGGGAGAAATTGTGAGAAACTGATCAAATGTTGATGATCTAGTGATTTAAAGTATGAGGGAGATCAAAATCAGATCAAATGAAGATAGAGGAAAAAGTTGAAAAAATAATCAAAAGTTGATTAAAACAGTAGAAGATGAGCAATACAGAGGGAGAAAAACAAAGAACAAGGATACAACAACTAAGAGGGAGAAGTAGAAATGAAACAATCAAGATAGTAGAGGAAGATGTAAAAAATAATCGTAAAATAATTACTTTTTGGCATTTGACTTACTATTCTAACCTAGTGTGCATTTGGTTAAATAGTTTAGTCTAATGGTTGATTAGTTTGGTTTGCCATCAATGCCAAAGAGGGAGATTGTTCAAAATTTGATTGAAAAGCTCATTAATGAAGATCAACAAGGGAGATTGTTGCAAAGAAGGAAGATTTTTGTTTTCAATCATTGTTTTGTCATTGATGTCAAACCTACTATTTGTATGAATGAAATTTTCTTATAAGATCCAAGTACTATCACTTAGTTGATTGATGAAGAGGATTTGATCAACAAGATGCAACAAGACTACCTAAGAGAAAGGTTGAGTTATGATGTTGTAATGAAGTACAAGGATCAGTTAAGACAACGATTAAATGATGTATTGATAACATGCCCAAAGAGACAAAGGTTGGTCACACTTAGAAACATTGAAGGAACAAGTTGTAACAAGGTTGACTACAAAGCTTAAAGTAAGATCATTAGTGGGTGCCAAGCAAGTTAGTTGAAGCTGAGAAAATTCTTAGTTGGAGTTGAGTAACAAGAAATTATAGTGTGTGCCAAGTGATCTTAAGGTGCCGAGTGAAGTTCATGTGCCTAGCATCAAAAAATCTTAGTTAGTGTTTAGTGATCTTCAGATGCTGAGCATCAAGAAAAACATAGTTGATGCCTAGTAATATAGTATGTACTAAGCACTAGTATTTCAATAGTGTTGAGCTACTAAATTATTTTAAATAACAAATATTTGCCAAATCTAAGCTAACAAAGTGGTTACCTTGAATTTTTGAACTAGTTCAAAGATAAGGATGATGAGCTTGTGGCACATAATTCTATGTAAACCATTTTTAGGCAAATTCAAGAAGTTTCTAGAGGAAGAAAAATATGGGTTAGATACAATGAATCCTACCAAATCCATACAAATTGAAATCAAAAGGAAGGAAGAATTGAGTGGGAAAAGAACTCCAACACTTCTATTTAAGGAGTCATAGACCAAGAAGCAAATGCTTCTACTACCAAAGAGTCAAATTACAAAGTGTTTAGAAGGGTGTCAAGAAGAAGGAAGACTAGAGAGGCTCTACTTCTACAAGTGGTTGCACTAGTAAATTGAGCATGAAGACTCAAGGGGACTAAGCTTGAAAGGAGGCCAAGCTATCAAAGTTGTAGAGATTAAAGGCTAGGCAATGGTATGAGCTAAGAAGTGATCTGAGATCTACAAGTTGTATATTATAGTTAGATCAAAGTTTTTCTAATACTCTTTAGCAATTGTATTAGATATTGATGCAGGAGCATCTAGAGGTATAAGGGCAATCTTGTGTCAGCCAAAAAAATGTACTTAGACTTAGTTTCTATTTTATGTCTTTACATTTTTGGATACCCATTTGGCTCAAATAAAGGTTCCAACTCTCATAGTTCAACTATCAGTGTATTTGAAAATCCCGAAAAAATAGGAGCATGCAATTTGACCATCATTTTGGTGACCTAGAAGGTGTGACTTGGCCAGATGAATGTAATCGAGATTTAGAGCATTCCAAAAAAAGAATTAGGTCAAAAGGCCCCACGGTTTGAAAGTTATTGCAGTTTTTCAGGTTTTGGAGACCCCCTAAGAATGCTTCAAAGTCAGGTTTGGGGCATTAAATGACCTCGAAAAGGGTTGAAAAATGGGGGACGAGCAAATCTCGTCCATAGGGCTATAGAGCGCTTCAAGAGATTTCCAAAAATGTAAACAGTTCGTCAATCGGAGTTACGGTTCAAAAGTTATGCCTCCCGGAAGTTCGGCTACCGTTTCTGGATTCTTCTAGAATTGCACCGACTTCTAACGCAGCTTCCGGAACCTTCTATTTTGTCGGTGGATGCCTACTAGCACTTTCTAGAATGTACTCCTAGTCCTTAACCCTCTGGGGTCTATTTAAGGAGATTTCTGGCATTGTAAAAGGCAGTTCGGATTGGAGCTTGAGAGGAGGTGCTAAAAGGAGAAATATTCTCCAGATTTATGCTATTGTAAGCCCGTAGGGCATGTTTTGAAGTTTATTTTCTCTGCACTGTTTGTACTGGCATATTTTCTCAGTTAATATAATTCCCCTTTCTATTGTGTCTATTCTGTTGTTGGGTTGTCTCCCCATCAAGTGGTATCAAAGCCAGGTTTTCCTGAGTGTGTAGACAGAGCGCCGACTGTGAGGCAGTTTGCACCAGGACTGTGTGGTTGTGGGTTTGAGTTAGAAGATGCCTCCATGAAGAGAGTGTGGCAGAAGGGCTAGAGCTATTGATCCTGAGGAGGTTAGAGCCCTCCAGAGACAGGTACAAGCATTGCAAGAGGAGCTTCGTAGAGGAGCAAATATTGCTGCAGATGACAATAGTGAGGATGACAATGAAGAGGAAGTAATGGAAGTTGACGGGGAAGTTCTGAATCCTATAGAGGAAAGGCTTTTTAGGGCCATTTCTAGGTTTGGGAAAAGACCTACAATTGAAGTGGGTATATTTTTGGGAAATTTGAAACCAGATGAGTTGATCGATTGGATCAATGAACTGGACGAATACTTTGAGTATGAGGATATAAGGGACCCAGATAGGGTTAAGTTTGCAAAGGCCAAACTAAAAGGCCATGCTAAAATTTGGTGGCAAGAGATTCAACTGGAAAGACTTAGAAGAGGAAAGGAGAAGATCACAAGGTGGGATCGCATGGTGGACAAATTGAAGAAGCAGTTCATTCCTGTGGACTATGAGCTTGATCTGTTTAAAAAGATGCATGGGTTAAAGCAAGCAGGAAGGTCAGTCCAAGAATATACAGAGGAGTTTTACCGACTCTTTATTAGAGTGGGGCATGCAGAGGCAAATAAGGAGAAGGTTGCTCGTTATATCAGTGGGTTACGACCTAGCATTCAGGAGGAATTAAGTCTGGTAAGAATGACCGGCGTTGAAGAAGCATACCAGTTTGCCCTACGAGTTGAAGAGAAGCTGAGTAAAAGGTTTGAAGGAAGACAAAGAGGGCAAGGTCAAGGAGGAAGGGGAAGCGGTAGATCATCTGGAGGCCGCAATGAAACTCAAAAGAAAAATGAAGATGAGGGTACTAGCAGGAACCAGAGGAATGAGGGTTTCAACCGCTCCCATGATCAAGATTTTGGAAACCAAAGAGGAAGAGGTAGAGGACGTGGACAGGGAAGAGGAGGCTTCCGTGGTACCTGTTTCCATTGCAATGAAGAAGGTCATCGTGCCTTTGAATGCCCTCAATGATAAGGAAGGACAAATAGGAGAGCTGAGGGCCAAGCTAGGGTTGCTCATGTGGATGAGGATGCACAATCATCACATTCAGAGGATGTAGAAAGAGGAGAGGCCTTGGTAAATGAAAGAGTCCTACTAAGTGGTGAGAATGAACTAGGGCAACGGAGGAGTTTGTTTCGTACCAGATGCAAGTGTGAGGATAAATGTTGTGATGTGATCATTGATGGTGGTAGCACTGATAACCTGGTATCAGAAGAGATGGTCTCTAAGCTGAAGCTCAAGAGGGAGAAACATCCCCAGCCCTATCGAATTTCTTGGGTAAAAGATGATCATAAGGTCCTGGTAAGTGAACAATGTTTAGTAAAATTCAAAATTGGGAGTTACCATGATGAAGTTCTTTGTGATGTTATTTCGATGGATGTTTGCCATCTATTGTTGGGTAGACCATGGCAGTTTGATAGACATGCAATACATGATGGACATGCAAACACATACTCTCTAACAAAGGATGGAGTTCGCCACAAATTGAAGCCCATGAAAAAGGAAGGTGAAAAGGTATGTAGCAGTGCTAGGATTTGTCTTGTTGATGGAAGGAAGTTTTTAGATGGCATGAAACATCAGCGTATGTGCTATGCTTTGATTCCTAGGAAAGATAAAGAAGGTAGTAGTGAAATACCATTTGAAGTTTCAGATTTACTAGGGGAATTTGGAGATATTATCTCTGATAATGTCCCAGATGGATTGCCACCAGTAAGGCAAATCAGACATCAGATAGATCTGATTCCAGGAGCTAGTTTGCCTAACAAGGCTGCTCATAGGATGACTCCTACTGAAACAGAGGAGCTAAATAGACACGTTCAGGAGCTGTTGAGGAAGGGCTTGATTCGAGAGAGCCTGAGTCCATGTGCAGTACCTGCAGTACTTGCACCAAAGAAGGATGGAGAATGGAGGATGTGTACAGATTCTCGAGCTATAAATAGGATAACCATCAAGTACTGGTTTCCTTTACCAAGGATGGATGATCTTATGGACTGCTTGAGTGGAGCTCAGTACTTCACAAAGATAGATCTGAAGAGTGGCTATCATCAGATACGGATTCGAGAAGGAGATGAGTGGAAAAAAGCCTTCAAGACCAAGGAGGGTCTTTATGAGTGGTTAGTCATGCCCTTTGGATTGACGAACGCCCCAAGCACCTTCATGCGGCTCATGAATGAGGTACTTAAGAAGTTCTTGGGAAAATTTGTTATTGTCTATTTGGATGATATTTTGATTTTCAGCAAGACTTTGGAAGAACATTTACTGCATATTCGTAGTGTCCTTGAAAGGCTAAGGGAAGAGAAACTGTTAATTAATCTAAAGAAGTGTGTCTTTGCAAAAAGGGAGTTAGTCTATTTGGGATTTGTTATATCACCTGAAGGTCTCAAAATGGATCCAGAGAAGGTAAAAGCCATCTTGGAATGGCCTACTCCAAGGTCTGCTACTGAGGTAAGATCATTTCATGGTCTGGTTAGTTTTTACAGGAAGTTTATTAAGAATTTTAGTGGCATATGTGCACCTCTAACTGATACAATAAGAGGGGATAGAAAAGAGTTCAAATGGACTGCAGCAGCTGCGAGAAGTTTTGAATTGCTGAAGAAGAAGGTGACTGAACAGCCTGTGTTGGCACTTCCAGATTTCAAAAAAGTATTCCAGGTGGATTGTGATGCTAGTGGTAGCGCTATTGGGGCTATATTAAGCCAAGAAGGTAAGCCTATTGCATATTTTAGTGAAAAATTGAATGATGCAAAGAAGAAGTATTCTGTTTATGATCAAGAGTTCTATGCAATAGTTCAGGCCTTAAAGAAATGGAGGCATTATTTATTGCCAAAGGAATTTGTTTTGTATACTGATCATTAGGAATTACAGTACCTAAATAGCCAAGGTAAATTGAATCAGAGGCATATGTAGTGGGTAGAATTCTTGCAGAGTTATACATTTGTGTTAAAGCATAGAAGTGGAAAATCTAACAGGGTTGCAGATGCATTAAGTAGGAGATAGTTGTTGCTTACAACAATGCAGGTTGAAGTAGTTGGGTTTGATGAACTCAAGAATTTGTACCCCGAGGATCCTGATTTTGCTGAAGCAAGGAAAGCTTGTAAAGAACCTGTTGCTGTAGACAGAACCAAGTGGTTAGACTATTTGATTCAGGATGGCATGTTGTTCAAAGGCAGTCCATTGTGCATTCCAAGGAGTTCCATGAGGAAAAATTTGATTAAGGAGAAACACAGTGGAGGGATGGAAGGACATTTTGGTCGGGATAAGACCATTTCCATTCTTAGAGAACATTATTTTTGGCCTCAAATTACATAGGATGTGAAGAAGTTTGTACAGAGTTGTCAGGTTTGTCAAGTTGCCAAGGGGTTTAGTCAAAATACTGGCCTATATCAGCCATTGCATGTTCCATCAAGGCCCTGGGAGGACATAAGTATGGATTTTGTTCTTGGATTGCCAAGGACACAAAGGGGTAATGACTCAGTATTCGTGGTGGTTGATAGGTTCTCCAAAATGGCACATTTCATTCCATGCCACAAAACTCATGATGCTGTCCATATTGCAGACTTGTTTTTCAAAGAGGTGGTAAGACTACATGGTCTTCCAAGAAGTATAGTTTCTGACCGAGATACTAAATTTGTGGGGTATTTTTGGAGGACATTGTGGAAGAAGTTGAGAACAGACTTGAAATTTAGTTCCATGCATCACCCACAGACTGATGGCCAAACAAAAGTGGTAAATAGAAGTCTGGGCAATTTGTTGAGATGTTTAGTTGGAGATAAGCCCAAGGGATGGGATTTGATTCTACCACAGGCAGAGTTTGCTTATAATAACTTTGTAAATAGGAGTACTGGAAAATCACCATTTCAAATTGTATATGGAAATAGCCCAATGACTGCACCAGAATTGAGGAAGATAGAACAAGGGGAGAGAACAAGTGCTGAAGCTGAGGATTTTGCTGAACACATCAAGCGTCTACATGAGGAGGTCCAAGCACACATTATCAAGATGAATCAAGAGTATAAAGCTAGGGCTGATCAAAGGAGAAGACATAAGGAATTCCAAGTAGGGGATCTTGTCATGGTGCACTTACGAAAAGAAAGATTTCCAGTTGGTACTTACAACAAGCTGAAAATGAAGAAATTTGGCCCCTGCAAGGTTTTGAAGAAACATAACTCAGGAAATGCATATGAGGTGGAGCTGCCAGATGGTATTCACATTTCTCCCATTTTCAACATTGCAGATTTGACAGAGTATCATGATGATGGTGCAGATGAGGAGCTGGTTTTAGAGCCGTGTCCAATTCCTGCTTCTAAGAAGGAGGAGATAGAAGACATTCTAGATCATCGTGTGGGTAGGAGTACCAGAAACAGGCAGTATGAAGAGTATTTGGTCAAATGGAAAGGACGGCCAATTGAGGACTCGACTTGGATTTCAGCAGCTGAGGTTTCCCATTTGGGATTTCCTCTACCATCCATAAAGTGACAGGGTCACTTTTCAATCTACCCTAGGTGTCTGATGCAGGAGCATCCAGAGGTATAAGGGAAATCCTGTGTCACCCAAAAAAATGTACTTAGACTTAGTTTCTATTTTATGTCTTTACATTTTTGGATACCCATTTGGCTCAAATAAAGGTTCCAACTCTCATAGTTCAACTATCAGTGTATTTGAAAATCCCAAAAAAATAGGAGCATGCAATTTGACCATCATTTTGGTGACCTAGAAGGTGTGACTTGGCCAGATGAATGTAATCGAGATTTAGAGCATTCCAAAAAAATTAATCAGGTCAAAAGGCCCCACTGTTTGAAAGTTATTGCAGTTTTTCGAGTTTTGGAGACCCCCTAAGAATGCTTCAAAGTCAGGTTTGGGGCATTAAATGACCTCGAAAAGGGTCAAAAAATGGGGGACGAGCAAAGCTTGTCCATAGGGCTATAGAGCGCTTCGAGAGCTTTCCAAAAATGTAAACGGTTCGTCAATCGGAGTTACGGTTCAAAAGTTATGCCTCCCGAAAGTTCGGCTACCGTTTCTGGATTCTTCTAGAATTGCACCGACTTCTAACGCAGCTTCCGGAACCTTCTATTTTGTCGGTGGATGCCTACTAGCACTTTCTAGAATGTACTCCTAGTCCTTAACCCTCCAGGGTCTATTTAAGGAGATTTCTGGCATTGTAAAAGGCAGTTCGGATTGGAGCTTGAGGGGAGGTGCTAAAAGGAGAAATATTCTCCAGATTTATGCTATTGTAAGCCCGCAGGGCATGTTTTGAAGTTTATTTTCTCTGCACTATTTGTACTGGCATATTTTCTCAGTTAATATAATTCCCCTTTCTATTGTGTCTATTCTGTTGTTGGGTTGTGTCCCCATCAGATATGAAAATCCTATGGACTTAGGTTGGTTTAATAGCCATTTGTAATTCCTTTAATAGGGTGGCATTCCAAGTGAACGTTCTAAAGTCCTCTAACCAGGTCCACTTCTAATAGGGTGATTAAATCCTCTAACAAGGTCACATTTAACAATGTGTTGTAAGCCTTTACTAGGGCAGACCTTTCATAGGGCATCACTTCAAAAGAGTGAGAATTGAGTAGCATGTTATTGGTGGTTTTTTTCAAATTGGGTTTCCACATAAATCTCTATGTTATGTGCTGATTTCTTATGTGTTATGCTTGCATGTTGATTTACAGTAACTTGTTGGTTAGAAAAGTTAAATCTTGGATGAATCAATGGTTGAATGGGATCACTATACTTAGTGAAAAGCTTGAATATGACATTTGGACCTTGAATAACTGATTTGCCCCCCGTCTCAATTATTCTAAAGCATTTCTAACATTTTCAAGTTTGTTCCACATGTCATGGATAGTAGGGAAATCTTTCACTTCATCAAATTTAGAATAATTGAGAGAGGAAGCAATATCAATAATCATTATATTGTTATTCTTCATACCCACCATCTAATTCAGAGTTAAAGGCTCAGATGGTTCCACATACTAGTTCTCCAAGAAGTGTAGACCTCTATCTCCAATGGTTCCTAGATGTAGCTTCATCAATTCGTACCATGCTAAAAAATTCTCTCGGTTAAGCTTAGAAATCTATCTTCTATAAGACATCTTGATATTTAGCTTAGGTCTTTGAAACCTTTCCTACAAGCACCAAAAAATTTGATACCAATTGTTGGAAATGAAATAAGTAACTAAGAGGGGAGGGTTGAATCAGTTACTACAAAACCAAGTCCCTTGGATGCCAATACAAAATTCTCACTGAGAAAACTTTATCCTTGCTCTACTTAGTTAGAACTAGATATTATCGATATCTAAGCCTATGTGATTGATTAGTGACCAAACACATAATCATTTGTAAATCATTCACTAGGAAAACATTACAAGGTCATCATTGCAACTGAGATATCTAATAAAGGCTAAGTAGACAATACATATACTAAGTAGAACAATGATTTTTTGAGTATTTTAGTAACAACTGAGCAGATATGCAAGCCGAGTAATATAGTATGTGTTGAGAAATGTAATAGAGATTGAGCATTTTGGGAAGTTATCAAGATTCAATAAAATATACTTATAGAAGTTGAGGATCAGCCTACATGATCGAGCGTCAAGGCACTCAAGTGATGAGTAATTTGGTTTTGATATATGAGTTTATAATGACACAAACTCATACTTAAATCATTTTGGTTGACATTCCTATGAAATTTAATATATAAAGAACCAAATAAGATTTTGATTATGCATTATTAATAGAAGGTAATGATCCCTAGGTGTGTAATTTGACCAATTAGAGAAATGGGTGTAAATGGAAAATGATGATGAACTTTAAACTATTGATCAAGATCTAGAAAATTCACAAGAAGTCTATTTAAAGATGATTCTAACACTAGAATCAGAAGAGGTGAGAGAAGGAGATGATGATTGAAAGCATGTTGAAATATGTAAGGAGAATTCACATATGGAGTAATAAGGGAAGTTATAGAGATAGAGCCAACAAAGAGAAGGCATTCAAAGTAGTGAAGGACTAAACATATTTATTAGATTAGGAAAATCAAATCAAAGATATAGAAAGGAGGAAGCCCAATATCATCTTGTAGAGCATACTAAGGGCCAGGTATTAAATCAATTATTTTGTAATTGAATCATGGAAAATATCTTAACAAAGTGGTCCTAACAGGCCTATGTAAATCTCCTAACAGAGTCCTTACTTAATTGTGAGCATAAAATCCTATAACAAGGTGAGACCTAACAGTAGTTTAAGTCTTTAATGGGACAAACCTTTCATAGGATAGATCATATCTTATGGTCAAGTGGAAAAAATAAGCATAGAGGTTAAGGCTATAATGAATGAAGCATGTAACATATGCCTTGAAGAATTAAATGGAATCAGGGATGCTACTTGGCCTAATGTGGATACAGATATAGCTATCTAGGTAGTTATAGAAAAGATAAAGGCTTTATCTTTATGGGATAGTGATTGGATAGATAACAAATATAGATAAAGGTAGAAGAGACCAAATAGACAGAAAAGGAAAGCAAAATGATGGGCAGTTAGAATACAAGAAAAATTATGCTAAAGACTCTCGTGGAAAGTGCCACCAACCAATTTTGAAATTGCTTCTCCAATTTTGTCTGAATATAGAGAATATTTATAGATGTAATAGTATAAAATATCTTTTAATTTTTTTTTCTAATCAATTTTTCACATCTGTCCTCCCATCTGAAGCTTGTTAAAATCCTTCTATAAAAGGATTTCCAAGATGTGGACTGAGGGTCTAAAGTCTATAGAATTTTAGTGTTTTTGCTATTACAGTTGGTCTAAGTTTTGTGTCAAATGTATGGTGTATTAAATTTTACAAATTTGAGAATGTAATTGATCTTGAATGACAAGTTTTGTCATGTCTTGGATTATATTTTAGCTTCATATCATTAATGTATACTTTTCAAGGAAAATTTATACAAAGGAGAGTTATGTATATCTATGTCTTTAAGTTTTGTCACTATTTTCATGTATATGTTATTTTGAGATTGAAATGAGAAAGGTTCTTTTCAATTTAATGTAGCTTGGATGAGTTGTATATCTTTTCATTTTTAGCTTTTGATTCAAGGAATTAAGTAAATACTTTTATGAATTGATAGGGTTTCTAGGTATATGAGAGGGATAACATAAGAATGAAATTTAGGGCTAATAACTAATAAGTTTAATTGCAAGTCAATTAAATAGGTCTAGGATTACTGGTTTGACTCTGTATAATAATTGATAAGGCACTGATCATTCATTGATGTGGTCATGTGGTTGCACAATAAACATGTAAATCAAAATCAAATTTCCATTTCTGTAATGAAGAACTAAATTGTTGGTCA
This sequence comes from Cupressus sempervirens, assembly GCA_028749045.1. Lineage (NCBI taxonomy): Eukaryota > Viridiplantae > Streptophyta > Pinopsida > Cupressales > Cupressaceae > Cupressus > Cupressus sempervirens. Next base: position 160,926,682 of record CM053786.1, on the reverse strand, counting down.
TTCCATTGTTGTAATAGCTTTCATGGAGTTTATAGTTAGTTGATGTAACACATAAATTAATTAGAATATCAAGAAGATTATTGACCATTTATCTTCTATAAGGGATAAATATGAAGAATATGAATATTAGTGAATAAGTCTAGAGACAAGAATTATAGAAGAAGCCAAATTAATCCCTAGGTGCACTCACTTTGGCCTTGCAAAGCCTAAAGAGTAGAAAGCCCATATGTTTTTTTTTGAAGTTTGTCTAGATCTAAGAAAGGTTTCTATTGAATGTGGGATCTAGCTAGTCCTTAGGCATTTATATTTTTTTTTCATCCTAGTACAAGGCTTATGTAACCTATAGTTTGTTTAAAACACCAACAAAACATTGACTCTACTTAGGAGCCTATGAGAAGACCTCATATTTGAAATGCTAGAGTCTTTCTTGTGAGTCACATATCTACAGTTATACACCTATTATTTTGTAAGCCTGTATTTTGGTATTGGTCACTTTTGAGTAACAAACCTTGAGAATATACAAAATCCCAATACCACAAAATTTGTGTGACATAGGGTGTGCTTGCATAGTGCCCTATTTACCACATAGAGTTTACATTATTCAAAAATATAATATTAAATTCATTTGGGTTGGGTCCCTTTGTCAAATATATTTTTAATAAATACCTTGCCCATGATTTTCCTTCCTTTATAAATCATTGTATAAAAACTTTCCCCTAATGGGTGGTGACTTAGTCTTAGGTTTTGTTAACTAATGCTCATAATGAAGTGAAGAATAGATGATAGAAGGAAGAATACTAGAGCATATGTAAGTGAAAACCCTGATGTCCCTTTGTATATAGAGTTACCAAAAGGTGGTAAAAATAATTGTCCCAAGAATGGAGAAATAAGTCATGCATGGAAAACTAGAGATAACTTTCAATTCTAGCCTATAGTTGAGAAAGAAGTCTTATCCCATAGCTCTGAATCTAAGAGTACTAGGTTTCTAGGTAATCTTTTTGTTACACATTTTCATGAAGAGCATCCTTACCAAGACAAAATGGTGTCATCTATGGGGGATAGTTCTTTTAGATGTAGTTATTTAGGAGGAATAAATCAACATCCTAGACCTAGAAGTGTTCAATCAAATAGATCTCACCCTTGTCATGTTCCTTTCATTGAGAGAAACCTTATTAATCTTAGTAACCCTATAGAATAAAAAATAATGACAATAGATCCTAATGATTTGCTTAAAAATATAGAGATTCTTAGAAAAAAGGTTGCTGAAGAAGACGCCAAACACATACATCTGGAGAAAGAAAAGGAACAGGTTGCTATGAATGCTCTCATAGAGAGAGAAGCCTTACTTAGAAGGATGAATTCTTTGAAGGAGCAAAAAAAGAAATTAGAAGAAAGATCTTTTAAGTTAAATGCAGATTTTTTTGTGGATGTTGAAGTTTTGAGATCCAAAGTTCAAGAACAAGAATACCTCATAAAAGAAAAGGAAGGGTTTCTCATCTCCCAAATCCAACCCTAAAAGCCTATTGAACCTAAAGACATAGACTTAATTGTGAAAAAACCTAATAAAGGAAAGAAGAAGGTAATAGGGATTCAAATAAATGAGCCCCAATTTCTTTCAAACAAATCTACAAGTCTTGTCACGTCTAAACTTGATCTAGATTTATAGAAAGCCAAGAAAGAAAGAGAGAATTTGGCTAAAGAACTTGAGAAAATTGGAAATGAAGACTAGGCCATTAAGACTAGAAGAGAAATACATTTCATTAACATTGTGGTGTCCACAACACATGCCCCATTCCTTGTTAGGAATGGGGACCCCCTACTTTTCTCGACTCCTGAACTCACAGTTTGAGAGTTGGGAGAAGAAAGTTTGGTTAAATGTTTGAGTCGTAGAGTTAAAATTTACAAAAAAACACAAAAAAAATTAAAAATAGAAAAACACAAAAAATTTAAAAATTGCAAAAATCACAAAAAAAAAAAAAAAGATAAGTCAAATAACACAAAAACATTGGAAAATGGAAAAATTTGAAATGTAAATTTCAAAAAAAGAAAAAAAAAAAGACCCTCACCTACATGCACGCACGCTAAGGCACATCACATATTGTGCTTGGCACAAAAGCAACAAGGGGTTATACAACCCCTCTTTCTCCCCTTTTTCCTTTCATTGTTTCAAAGTTTTTTTTTGCAACACACAAACTATGCTAGGTGAGCCTTTCCCCCCCATGCCCTTTCTTTTCTTGCCATGGCACTGCGAGTTGGTGTTGCACGCTAGTCGTTCCTACACTGGGCCATGCTGGCCATGCTATGCCAGCTATGCCATCCATAGGCCATGCTAGCCATGTTGTGCACTGATGCGTGTGCCCTAGCCTCAATGTCACCATGCATGTTAGTGCGCAAGCTTGGGTGCCACACACCATGTGTGCCTCAACGCACACGCATGTTTTCTCTCCCATCTCATTTGTGTTTAACAATTTTTTTAAGATATATATATATATATAACATTTAAAAAAATTAAAATTAAAAATTAAAAAAGGAATAATTTTTTCAAAAAAAAATAAATCTCTAAGGGGGATTTTTTTTACTTATGTTTTACTTTTATGGTATAAGGTGACTAATAACATTTTCTTTTCTTGTGATGTGCAGGTAATGTGATCAAATGGCGTCCACATTCAGAGTAGCAACCAAACCTATATTTTTCAAATTCCAAAGCGTACCCCCAAAGTCAAGGCTACATGATGATTACACTGAGATCAAAGATACCAACCTCAAACACACGGATCTAGGAGGTTTCTTGAGAATTTGCAACAAGCCAATAGAGAGGTCTGCCTTAGTGTCCACATTGATCTTATCTAAATTAGTGAGTGCAGCATCACATCCTATGTCAGTTCAATCAGCTGAATTGGTCATGACCCTATCTTGGCACTTCATTCTTGACAAAAGGGTAATCAAGAGTGTTACTAGAGAAGTCATCTTAGATCTGCGACCTGATAACATTGAGAGTCTTCCATGTTCCTAGAGCTGATCAGTTCATCTAACTCTCCTATGAAGCAACTGATAGATGGTACAAGGATTATCATCAAGAGGCCATCGATATCATACATTCTGTATACTTCATTGAGAAGCCACCTTAGGGAAAAACAATCAACAAAGTAGATATGACTTGGGGATATATGAAGGATGACATTGGATACTCTATCATTCTCCTGAGTAGAGTCATGGGTTTACCTGTACTAGCTCATCTCACTCCATTCATGGTCAACTTCATTGAGACCATTAGGCATGCAAAGATACCACTGGATTAGGCCACCACACTAAGTGAAAACTTGTGTGAGCAGCTAAGAATGGTAAATGATAAGATGAAGTTCTACATGACTTCTTATATGGTGTGCCTATTTGCAACAAGCACAATGAACTATCCTGAGTTGTATAGGAAGGATAGTATGCAGGATCCCAATGCTTGGCCATACATAGTTTACCCTCAATTGGTGAAGAAGCTCTTAGTGGAGAGTAAGGAGAATAGAATCATAAATGATGCTTTCATCTTTATGATTATTCAATTTATTTAGGGAGACTATGGGCAGAGGTTATCTAATGAAGCCAAAGCATAGATTATGGCTCTCGAAGCCTACTTCATTCAGTTCAAGATATTCACATATCTTTAGGTACATGGTGCATCCATCAATCCTAGGAAGCTCCCATTATATCCAAGTGACAAGCTGGTCCTATTGGAGATCTCTTCATAGATTGAGTCATCTTATGAGAGGATGAAAAGATAATAGAGACCCTACTGGGAATGGCCATTAGTCATTGGGCCGTATCAAGTGAAGTGGAAACAGGACATTCTAACATTCGAGAGGGAATGAGAGAACTATCCTGTTGAAGATTACAACTCTCCTCATCCATACTTTGACAATGTGGGTAAAGTAGAAAGTCTAGCAGGAAAGGACTTCCATCATGAAGATGTCACTCAAGATCATTAGATGAATGCCACAAATGACTATAATGTCTGCATTAGGGACTATTGTAGGATGACTTTGTATCTAGTAGAAAAGGCTCTCCATTTGACTATCCTTGATGAGATAAAGCTACAAGACTCTAAAGAATTACTAGATCCCTTATTCAATATAGATAATGTTAGTGATAGAACCATTCTGAATGCAGAGGTTGACAGAGAGGAAGGATATGACATCAATCATCGAGCAAGACATGTCGTTAGAATGACAAAGGACTAGATCAAGAAACCTTTTCCACTTGATCCAATTCCTAATATTGTAATCTTCCATGCACATGCTCACCCAGAAAGGGGTAAGGGAAGGAAAGTCACAGTTCCTATCTTTGCACTCCAATCTCATATTCAGCCAGAGATAGTTTACCAGCTGGATCGCCCAGTGGGATATTATCACCCTCCTAAAAGGAAGGGAAAGATGAAGACAACCTCTCCTTAAAGGATTCAAATATAGGTTGCAGAACATGTGTCTTCCCAGTAGCATGAATAGAGCTCACAAGAGTCCCAAGGTATTGGAGCCTCTCAAATCTAGGATGAACCTTAGTTGCCTCATGTTGTGCCAAGCCAAATAGAATAGGGAGAGATTCCAAAAGCCTGTATTCCTCCTCTACAAGAAAAGCCCCCTTCTCCTTCTATCTCCAAGAAACATAAGAGGATCAAGATTAAGATGAAGAAAAGGAAAAGGATTAGTAGAAGATTAGTACCTAATCCATCTATTCCTGAAACTATTCTAGAGGAAGAAGAAGATGAGGAAGAAACAAAGTCAAAAGAGGAGGAGGAACATGTACCCCTACAAAGAAGAACTCAGTTAGCAAATGCTACAGAGTTAGAAAGAAGAAAGAGTGTTAGTAGTACCCCACCATCCACCCAAGTAGAATCATTAGAACTCTATTCTTTAGAAGATGAAGTGTAGCAGTGGGTGAATGAGCAAAGGGAGCAAGGTGAGGATGTTTTCTCTATGACAGATTTTGATTTCATGCCCAAGGGTACAGATTTGATTGGAGATAAGATCAGAGACACCCCTACAGGTGAACTCTAACCAAAAGACTAGACGTAGATGCCACCAAAAACATAGGTTCTTGATCTCAATCCTCCATCTCCACCATAGATTATGGTGGTAGATAAGGGTTCAGTGACTCCCCCACCTCTAAGTTCAGAAGAGGAACAAGTTCAAAAGGAACCATCACCACAAGAGCAACCAGAGCTAAGGGCTACTAATAAAGCATCAAAAGAGGAACAAATGGTAGAATATGCACAACAGCCTTCCCAAGATGTTGATGAGCTAGCTATAGGATCTACAAAGATTGAGGCTATAGAAGGAGATTCTTCACAACAAAAGACAACTCCAAGCAAGAGTGATAAAGGGGAGGAGGTAGTTGAACACACCCCTTTATCATCAATAGCTCGATCCATAGGAAAACATATCTCAAGATGGTTCCAAAAGGAGATAATGAGAAGTGCTAGGCCTTAGTTTCATGCTTCAAAGGATGATATTTGTGATATTGCAGAGATCTTGAACAAACTTGAGTCTCCATTACATGATGCTATTCCACTCATTTTTGTTACAACCATATGGAACCAAGATTTATTTGCACAAGTGGCTCTTTCTCTTAAACGTATAGAAGAAAAAGTTGTTAGTATGGAGGATTATAAAGTGAAGGATGTTATGCTTGGAAGGCCTACATGTGATTCAACCCGACAGATGATGACTATGGGAGTCAAAGAGGTTCTCAGGAAGATGGAGCAAGATGAATTGAACTCTAAACTCTTTGAAGGAAAGTTGAGATCCTAAAGGGATATCTAGCTGAAGTTGTTGGTCCTCTTGATCTTGAGTGCCTTGAGGAGACTCTAAATACCATTCTTAGAGAAGGGGAAGGTGTACAGCACAACCTATTTTTGAAAGCTTGTTAGGAATGGAGAGAAAGCCTTGATGATAGAGGTGTTACCACAATCATAGGGAATTTGAAGTTACTACATGCTACACAAGAGAACGTGAATAAAATCATAGAAATTTTGAGGTAGGACTTCAGTATCATGGATAAGGTACAGGTATGGAGCAAGGATTTGCTAACTTTACAAGCCATAAAAGGGCAAAGGTACCGCATTTCGATTGATGTATATACCAAAGAAGAGTTAGATATGATAGATGATTGGATAAAGAAGATAGCAGATGTCAATAAAGTAATGGAAAAATTGCATGAGGAGATCCATTGGCTCAAGGACCAAGCCTGGGGGTGAATTTTGGAAGCAAAAAAGTTGTACAGTGATGCATGCTTAGACATCTTTAAAGATGAAGAACGAGAGAAGTTGTTGCTAGTTGAGGTAGTAGGGGAGAATTTCAAGAAGACTTTAAAGGAAGATCTAGTGATGAAGGAATTAGAGAAGCCTTTAGAATAGAGGAAGCACTGTTAAAGTTGGACACCAAACTCAGCGATTTTTTAGAGACTCAAATTGAGGTGGACAACTATAGATAGAAGGTAAAGGATAAATATGAGGCTTTTAATCTTCTAGATGTAGTCAAAATTATTGAGATGATAGAGAAATTCAAGGATAAACATCCAAACATAGCTTTGGGATGAAGAAGAACAAAACCTAGATGCTAGAATTTTAATTTTGACACTTAGTAAAATTTGGAGATTTTGACCTCGTCGAAGTCCACAGCTCCACATTTTCATACAGCTCCATAGGTCTATAGCTCTACATTTTCATATGGGTCAGTAGGTATGCAGGTCCACAACTTCACAATTTAGACGTGCACCAACAGATAACTACCAGTTCCAAAAATAGCACCTTCCATGCATCAAGGACGCATTCTGAGGGTAGTTTAACTCTGACGTACACCTAGTAAAGGACTAGCTTCTATTTTTGGTGCCTCCATGCACTTCCACTTTTACTAATGGCTTCCTCCTACTCTCTCCCCCTCATGATTTCATTGTTTTTAACATGTAAAGGGGCTCATGCATCTAATTAATCAATAAAATGTGGATGGAGTCCCTCTAAGCACTAGTTAGATTGTTAATCTGTATATATTTAGTTTTTTTTATGTTTTAAAAGAATTTTATCACATGAATATATCTCTCACTCTCAACACAAATTGAGGAGACAATTTCTTATAAAGACCCCATTGTAATATGTAACATGGGCCGTTGTTATTATGCAATAAAATTATTCTTTTGGTGCTCGCATTTGGAGTGTAGTCATTCTTTCCTGAATGTGTCATATTTTTTGTGAATTTTATTCATGAGATTGTGATTGAGCCAAAGATTTGATGCGTTATTTTTGGTTGTGTGATATTTTAGTTCTAGTGTTTGCTACAAGTTTACAAATTTTACTAATGTATCGAGTTTGAGGAGAAATCGCCAAATTGTGCCTTCATAATTCTTTATCTGACATGAGCACACTTTCTATGGCATTGCGATTTGATGAAGAGTGAAACATCATTCGATTATTGAAATTTCTCATTGACGATTGCATCAATGGATTCTAGGAAGTGCTACTTCTTTTTTCATTTGTTTCCTACCCATTTCTTCAAAAGTTTAACTCACAGCATGTTGTTTTCTATAGCGCATGTCCATTTAGGATTTCAATTTCATGTTATTTACTTTCAATTTCATTATTTTCTTTACTAACCCCTCATTAGAATAGGACCTCATTTTAGTTGAACTATTAGAACTGCATTCATTGATAAACCAAAAAATACAAAAAAAAAGTTCTTTTGTGTGTTATTTTGAGACAAAAAATAGATTTACTTCATTTCGAGTCTAAATCAGAACCAGTAAAGGCCTCCTCATGAACAATCACATTTATCTTTAACTGAGAAAATTTTGGTACGTCGCAAGACAAATACTAAACCTTGGAGTTGATCCCAAAAGATTAGCTTTTCAAGAGAGGAATTGCGCAATGGATTCCTATCATTGACCTCATGTGAAACAACCGCCCAACAATTAAATCCAATTCTGCCTTAGCATCTTGGCCTAACCTATTCTCACAAGCCACACCTTTTATTCCTACTTGTGGTCTAATAGTGACTAATCAAAGTATATCTTAGTCAACACTTGTTCCCTCTTTAGTAACTACCATTAGCGAAATATATGTTGTTCAACAACCCCAAATCCCTATACAAACTCAAGGGATAGACCAAGTACATCAAATGTTGCAAGTTTTTAGTGAAGACCTATATACATGTAGAAATATAAGTAGATGTCCTTCATAAGCATACCCAATTTCTCTAATCCTATTTCAAATGATTTGAGAGACAAGGCTATTAAATTTTGAGGAAATGATGTTGTGACTGGTGAAAACTACATAAGAAAATTTATAGACATGATTAATTACTATCAGGTAGATTGTGAAGATGTAGTAATGAATTTTTGTTCATTCTCTTACTGAAGATGCTAGGGACTAGTTTAGAAGACTGCCTAATGATAGTATTAGCTCATGGAATGACTTAGAGAAGATTTTCAAGAAGCAATATGGTGGCAACACCAATGCTAGTTTTATGTTGAACAAATTTAACAACATAAAGAAAAACCCAAATGATTCTAGATTTGATTTCAATGTGAGATTCCCAAAGGGGATGTATAAGTTGTTTCAAGTTGTGATATTAAGGGAAGATGTGTGTCTCACAAATTACTTTAATGGTTTTTATAGTAAGATGGAATACACTCTAAGGAACAAGGATCATTGAATACTAAGGGATGCCCATAAAATGGTTGTGAATAATAGAAAAGCATCTAGTAAGTTGGGGAGAAGGGATAACCCAAAACTATTCAATCCAAGGGGAAATAAGAAAGAAGGTGACAAATCTATTTCAACTAAGAAGCCTGAGGATGATACAATGGGCCATGTCTTGAGCCTACTTAAGAATTTTAATCCACTAGAAAATCATGCCAATAAGAAAGGCACTAGTGAGAATCCTCAATTTAGTACCCATTACAATAGGTAGCCAAGGATACAAATTTATCCATATACTATGTAGTGGAAAGATGGAAAACCTATTCCAAATCTTGCTTAAGGCAATAAAGATAAAAGTACACCATATCCACTATGAAAAAATATTGTGAACATGATGGATGATGTGCCTTGGTGTATTGTGTTACAATCTCCTCATTCTCTTGACTATTGTGCAGTTGCTTGGTTATTTTCAATAAATTAGAAGTAGAAAATAAAGTAGAGGAAGAAAAGAATCATGAGGATGTAGGATACAACATGATAAATCTATTTGATAATGATGAGGAATCTGATGTAGAGATTCTAAAAATGATGTTGTAAATTAGAGAAATGTATGTCAGTTGCACCATCAACCAATGTTTTTAGATAGTGAACATCAAAATAAAGATAGAATGTGCAATATGATATCAAGTTTGGACCACATGAATTTAAGAAAACCTTCAAATGAAGAGATTGATAGAATCAATGTAGAAATGATCACCTAAGTGCATAGTACTTACAATCTAGGAAATAAAACTATTAACAATGCTACTAGTAAGTCATCTAATATTTTCATTAAAGATATTACTCATAAAATGGATGATGAAAATAAAAAGGATAATCTAGTGGATGTTAAAATCAAAGATCAAAAGAAGTAAAAGTGGGAACCCAAAAAGAAAGTGCAATTTTAAGGATTTGAAATAGTTAAAGTAAATATACAAGAAAAGAAAGAAAATTCTGATGTTACCAAGCAAGTGCAGGAGCTTTTTGTTCAAGCACTAGCAAATAGAGTTAATTATGCTAAACCTACTATCTATGATCCAATTTATATGATTGCAATGTTGTCACAAATCACTATTAAAGCTCCCTTATCTGAAATGTTTAGGATAGAGGAACACAAGAATAAGGCCTTATCTTGATTAGGTGGGATAGGGAGTAGTAATGTTGTTGAACAAGAACCATCTGTAATGTAGTAGACACCATTTAAAATAAAAGACAAATAATATATTGGAGTTATGTCCCAAATACCTTAGATGTATTTGGATAATTCATCTACATCCTATATAGAGAATATTGACCCTTTCTTTTTGAGTCTTATTATAAATGGCAAGACATTAAAAAATTGAATGATTGACCTAAGGGATTCAAATACTATCATGCCTTTTAGGATTATGGAAGCCTTAGGTCTGAAAGTAGATACCAAGTAGGATAGATATAGAGCAATAGATACAAGAGAAGTGCCTATCATAGGTACAATTAATGCTTTTTCTTTCAAGTTAGCTACTTGCCTAGATGTTGACCTGACTATGACTATCCTAGTAGTTGATATTCCTCCATAGTAAGGAATGTTTCTCTCAAGAAAATGGAGTGTCACAATGGGAGGTAGCCTACAATGTTATTTTTGATATGCTACATTCCACATAGGGGAGAAGTCCATCAAAATTGATAGAGAACCAAGAGTCACTCACATATTAGAGGATAATATTGACAAATATGCTACATGTTTCTTAGATGTTGAAGTTAATTCTTTTAGCTTGACGAAATTATTATTTAGGAAATTGAAAAGTCATCCCCATTGGTTGCACAAGAGGTGAAAAATTGTGTAGATTCCCAAAGCCTTTGGACCATGTACTTTGATGGGGAAAATTCTAAAGATAGATCAGGAGATGGAGTTGTTTTCATATCTCCAAATAAGAATTCTTTTAGGTATTCGTTTATTCTAAATTTGACATGTACTAATAATATTTTACAGTATGAGGCACTTTTATTGGGATTAAAAGTGGTAGCAAATCAAGAAGTTGCATGTTATTGGTGATTTAGAGCTAATTGTGTCTCAAATTAAGTAGGCATATACTTCCAAGAACAAGAGGCTAAAATAGTATAAGAATGTTGTTTAGGACCAAATTGAAGTATTTTATGCTTTTGGCATTTCTTGGATGGATAGAAGCAATTATAAGATGGCTGACTTGTTGGTAAATGTAGCAATCAAGCATGATGATGTGTCATTTTTTGGTGTGTCTACAATTAAGATGAAGAATAGGGTATCTATCCCTAAAAATGTAGAAAATTGGCAAGTGTTTGAAGATAAAAAGGACATCATCAACTTTCTTCTAAATGAGGACAAGTACCATGGACATGAGATTGATTGTACAACACTTGTGGAGATAGTGGATAGTAAGGACACTATTTTAGGTGAAGAAGTTGTCCAATTAAAGATAAATAAGATTTTATGTTGGAGATTGTCTTTGATAATCATGATAGATAAAGGAAATTAGAAATGAACTTGATACAAATGATTTAGAGGAGATTAATATTTGGACCAAAGAATCACCTAAGAAGGTATACATAGGAAAGAAGTTGTCTCCTAAAATTAGGAAGAGTTTGATTATTCTGTTAAGAAAGTATAGACATGTATTTTCCTAGTCATGTGATGATCTAAAATAATACAAAGAAGATATCTTTTAGCATGAAGTCCCATTAAAGCAAGGAGCTAAGACTTTTAGAGAAAAATAAAGATCTATTAATCCAACATTGGCTCTAAATATGTAGGAAGAATTAACAAAATTAAGCAATGTTTGGATCATCAAACCAATTAGGCAATCCTCTTGGGTATCAAATTTAGTCCCTATTAGGATGAAGAATAGTGACATAAGACTATGTGTTGATTTTAGAAATCTAAACATTTCTTCACTTAAAGACAATTATGGTCTGCCAAGCATGGACGCCATGTTTCAAAGAGCTACTAGATTAGAGTTCATGTCTATGATGGATGGTTTCTTTGGATACAATCAAATAGTTGTAAAAGAATTAGAGCAGTACAAGACAACATTTACAACACCTTAGGGGGCATATGTCTACAATAGAATGCCTTTTGGTTTGACTAATGTTGGTGCCACTTTTCAAAGAGCCATGGATGTAGTCTTTACAGAATGAAAATGACCACTATATGCATCTTGAAAATATATTTATCAAAGCTCTTAAATATGGTATTTCTTTGAATCCTAGGAAATTTGTATTTTTTGTTACTGAAGGGAAATTATTAGGCCATTTGGTAATGAAACAAGGATTTAGAATATAACCTAAAAGAGTTGAAGCTATAGATAAGATTTAAAAGCCTAAGAATGTAAAGGGAATTAAATATTTCTTTGGAAAAATAAATTTCCTTAGAAGATTTGTTACAAATTTTGCTAAAATAAATAGACCAATCTTTAAAATGTTGAAAAAGGGCACTGAGAGCAAATGGGATAAAGAACCAAGCATAGCCTTTCATAAAATAAATCAAGAAATCAAGGATGCTCCTATTTTGAGAGCCCCTAATTATTCTAAGCCTATGCATATATTTTGTTTTGGCTCATTCCATACTACTACAACAGTTTTATTGCAAAAGAATGAGGATGGGTATGAGCAGGCCATAGCATTTTTCAGTAAGTCTCTACAGGATGCAGAAGTAGAATATGATATAAATGAAAACAAATCCTATGCATAAGTCAAAGTTGTGAAAGCATTTAGGTGTTACTTAATGGGAGCCATTGTAATTGCATTTGTTCATAGTGTTGTAGTAAAAGACATCTCCTCAAAACAAGAAGTTTTACGAAGAAGATGTAGAGTATCAATAGGATCCAAGAGTTCAATATAGACATTTAGATTACCAAGTTGGTGAGAGATCAAGGACTTTCCAAGTTGATGGCAGAGGGAAACCTTAAAGCAAATCAGATAAACTATCTTGATGGTGATGATATAGATGGGTAATGTGATATGGATGTTTGTGATTCATACAAAGATATCATATTTTACATGTAATACATGAAAGCTCCACCGAGCTTTAGTGATAATAAGAAAATGGCCTTAAAATTACAATCTATCAAGTATGTCATTATGAGTGGATAGCTATGGTGGAGAAGTATGGAAGGTGTATTACTCAAATGTGTGGATAAAGGTCATTCAACCATAATCTTGAATGTGTATAGCTAAAACAACAGCTCACATAGTAATCAGAGCAGGATTTAGTGGCCTACTCTTTTCAAAGATGCATATGAACTTGTGAGAAAATGTGATCCCTATCAAATATTCAGCAGGAAGTTGAAATTTTATCCAAAGAAAAGGAAGCACAACATCACAAGCTTGGCTTGGTAGTTAGGAAAAAGCGTAGCAAAGCTATGAAAAATTTAAAATATTCTTTCACACATGGTTGCATCTAGAGATGGAGAAAGATAGAAAATTGTGGTGAAGTAGTGAATAAAAAGGAATTGCAACATCCCAACTTTCAGTTTTAAAAGCATAAAATAGTTTTAAATGACCATTTCCAAGCTAGGAGTACAAATAATGAAAAAGTGAATATTTTGCCAAGTTTTTGAGGATTGATAGGTTTTAAAGCATGCTTGTTTTCAATTCCATTAATTTCATTCCCTTCGAAGAAACAAATAAATTCGAAGAAAAAAAAAGATTTTGTTACCAGTTACATAAGTGTTTGAGATTTTAGAGAAAAATTTGAGTTACGAGAGTGAATTTCAACAAATTTCTAGCATACAACACTAAGAACTATTGAAATATTTTGAAGGAATGTCTCAGAAAGAATATGAACTAATTGCATAGGTGCAAATTGAAGAATCTACCTTGAAAACAAAGAGCCCTAGATCATTTGTAAAAGAATGGATGCAAATTCTACCAGGATCTTCCAATGCATAGTCTGTGAATGACCATGCTTTCAAGGACCCTTATGTAGATGCCAATGTTCTTGATAGGAATGGAAGTGAGTTGTTTTGGTTCTTCTACAAGAATATAATGGAGAAGGTCCCAATTTTGAACCCTTGGACAAGAAACCTAGTAAAGATAATTATGTCAAAGGTTTTTTTTAGATGTCAACATAGTAAAGGTGCTAATAAAATGTTATAATCTAGTTAGAAAGTCATTTCATAGGAAAAATAGGAGCATCTTCTTGGCATTGGATAAGGAGATGTTTATAGAAGCATTTTATTTGGGAGGTCCAATATTGTTGCCTAGTGATATGGACAAGTTGAATGAAAACTTCAAAAATTAGAAGAGCTTCTACATGGGTAGAGAAATTACAAGGTACATCCCTATGTCAACAAAAGAGAAGGGAGAAATTACAAAGAAGGAGATTGAAGACCTTATGTAGTGCCTCTCCCATCTGACTTTTGTTAGTCATCCTGATGGATGCAACCTTGCTGATCTTTTGTTGTGATGGGATCATGATTGTGATCCTGAGTGGTCTACACCATTGAGGTGTTTGGATTTATGTTTCTTTATCTGTTGCTTTGATTATGCTTTTGACTGATCTTTGAGATTATGATGTGATTTTGGTTCACTGAGGTTTGTGCCAGTGGTTACCAGGATCGATGTGGTAACATGAGGTTGTTTCATGATTACCTTGAGATGTGTGCAGAGATTGCACTGTGTACTTTTTACCATGCTACACTGACTAGGTTCCTGTAGCAGTGGTTAGTCATGTTTATGATTGTGTTTGATTATGTGTTTTAAGTGCCTTTTTAAATGCATAAGTAATTAAATGGATTATTCATGATTGGATTCTTTGGTTAGGTATTGTAGACATTTACCTTGTTATATTTCTAATTAGAGAGATAATTGTTACTCATGTTATGTTTACATTTGAGATGACCTGAGGGTCAAATGTTACACTTTGATTTCAATAACATATATATTAGACTACTATGCTATTCAGTTAATCATATTGCATGATGATGCCATTTTGAGATGACAATGTGTTTTTATGATGATATCTGGTTATCTAGTTTTTGGACATACCTCTGATTTCATTATATGATGGATTTAATGCTATGGTTATTTACTTCATTCCTGCATTGTTATGCTTTATGCGAATGTGAGTGATGTAAATAGATTATTTTAATATAATTAAATAAATGGTTAAATTAGGTGATTTAACACATTATTGCTTTGGCTATGTTATTATAAGCAATTTCAATTGATCGTGTTGTTTAGTGTGCATGATTTATATCCCTGGTAGTGGCACATGGAGTTAGTGGTTCAACCATTCATATTTTACCAATGTCATCCTTATATGGTCGACGTATCCTTTATTAAATGTTCAAATTAAACTTCGGTGATTATTAAATCCAAACTCATTTGCATCATGTGATTAGACCAGTAAGCGTGTCTGTGCATTTAGAGATTCGCATTGTTGCAAAAGTTATTAAGTAGATTTATGTATTTTTGAGTTTTTGGGCTTTTTAATTGATTTATTTTAATTTTTGGCAGCTTTTCCATATATGAATTCCTATTTATAGGAATAGCCTATTTTCGTTTGGGTCGATTTAGGGTTTAACTAGGTTGGCTAGGTATTTGCCCTAATCGATTATTCACTCGAAAAGTGAATAAGTATCCAAAAAGGAATTTAATTACTCACTTCTCACTTTCAAATTGGAAAGTTGGAGAGTAAAACCCAAAATCCTCTTCATGAGGATTTACTATTTTGTTCGTTGTGGGAGCTACAGGCGTGGGATCGTCGCGAGGTTGAGCTTGTTGGATCCAGCTCAAGGAAACCTTAGATTGTTGTGATTTTCAGCCACTTCTACAGCCGTTTTATTTTTTGGTTCAGTTTTTCGTTTTGCCCTTTTGGTTGTGAGGTAGGGCTTTCCCGTTTTATTGTTTCAGCTCCGTTTCTGCTTCTATTTTTGGTGGCCGTTTGGTTGGAGGCTGAGAACTAGTGTTCCCCTCCATTTCTGTATGTTAGTTCTACCCGGTTGGGCAGGTATGAACATTTCCTCATTTTTTGTAATGAGGGTTTGGGATTTTACGCGGTTATGCTGGCCATTTTTGCATATGGTGTCCGATTCCATTTATTTTTGGATTTTTGGGATTTTTGTGCCCAAAGGTCGAATGGGTTTTAATTTTGAAAGTTTTTCAAAATTTGGAGTTCTTACCTCATTTTGCGTGCCACCCTATTTTCTTGGGTTTTCTTGGCACAATGTGGGTCATGGACCTGGATGATCTGTTTGGATATCAATCAGACCACTATTGCACTTTTATGTTGCATTAGGATGCGTGTTACATCCGTACTCCCGACGTTGTGTTCGATTGAGTGATTTTATACCTATTGTTTTTATGTCTTTTAGACCTTTGCTTTTGTTTCATGAATGCTAAGATTCGTGTAGAATCCATACTCTCAGATTGAGGCCAGTTGAGTAAGTTCATGATGTTTGGTCTTGTTGCATCATTGGGATTTGTGTAGAATCCATACTCTCAGATTGAGGCCGGTTGAGTGATTTCATGATGTATGGTTTTATTGGCTTTGGGATTCGTGTAGAATCCATCCTCTTGAGTTACTTTCGATTGGGTGTTTTCTTTGCATTGTGTTCTCATTCCTATCCTTGTGTTATGATCTTTGTGATGGTGGTGCGCCACACACGAGTACATGCGCGTACATTTGTTGGGTGACTTGCGAGGCCCAATCTTCCATAGATTTGTCAGAAGTTATGATCATTGGGGTTGGGATGGGAGTATGCATGCCGACGGGCACTTGTTGTAGGATGAGCATGGGTAGGGTAGGGTAGCATCTGGAGGGGGCTTCTATCTTGTAGCTCGGTGTTCATGGTGCCAGAGGTTGACGGAGGATAAGAAGTTTTAAGCAAGTGATAACTATAAAATGTGTGATTGTTAATAAAACTTAAGATAATAAAATGTGTGAGCACCCGATTAAGTTTGAGGACACAATGTGTGAGCACCCATTTAAGTTTGAGGACACACGATCCAAGTTTGGGCTTTTTGATGCCAAGTGACTCTCCATGATGTCAGCCCCTACTTAGTAGCCTTTTGAGTGTCTGACCAGGACATGTACTCCTAGCATTGTCTTAGGTTCTTGGTTGCAGCCATCATACTGTCTGGTGTGAGTGTTAGCCATGGATGTGCTTTTGTGTGTTTGTGGTTGGATTATTATCTCCATTAGCATGGTGGCTGTGGACCTATGGGTGCCACATGGTTGGAAGGCATAGCTACCTTCACCACTGCTAGGAATTGGTGTGCAAAGACAATCTTTTGTCCTAGTGCAACCGTTGTTGGATGTCTTCACTTGGTACTTCAAGTTTCAGAGTATGCTTTCTTGTGATTTATGCTTTCATTGGGATGCTTGTATATCATGTTTAGATGATGTTATTTTATTTGACGCAATCCCTTATTATGATGTTTAGCATATGATTAAATGCTGTGAATTGTTGTATTAGCATATCTGTTGCTTATTGTTGTTTAGCATGTGTGATAGGTGATGTTATCTATTGTAGGATTATCTTATGCTTTTCTACTATCATGTTAGATTTTCTTACGCTTATTTTGTTTCATGTTTTTAGTAGTGATGTCCCTATTACAATAGTACTAACGATCTGGTCGGTTGCTTGGGATGGTACGTGCAGGGGATGGCTAGGACCCATGATGGTCTTATGATGCTATTGACGGTTGGGAGGAACTGCGCACTTGGTTTGGTCGTTTTGTTCCTAAGATGTATTTATGTACTTTGCGATGTTGCTTTTGTTCTCTTCGATGTTTATTCAGTATGTTCCTTATTGTTGTGGTTTAGATGGATAGATGTTCCTCTTTCCTTACTGTTACTGCTTTCGAGTGTTCATTCCTCGATTTACGTGGATCTGGTACTCCCTAGTGTGGAGGTTCTTTGGTCTATTCTTCGCCTTTCTGAGTTTTGGAAGTGTCTTTGTTTTCTATGGGCAACATTTGTTCAGCATGGTGCGACAATTTAAAAAATATCGTACGCCCATGCAAACTATGTCGTACAACACTGTAAATTATCACACGCCTTCTTGAGAAATGTCATACGATGTTGAAAAGTGTCGCATGCCTTCTTGAGAAAGGTCGTATGGCACTGGAAGAGTGTTGCATGCCTTAAGGAGAAGTGTCACCCTCCCTTAGTAAAAAGTGTTGCACGGTGTTTGTGAAGAAACCTACGCGTGCCATTAGCGGGCACTTTTCTTCATGATCCGAACTTGTTGAGAGTTGATTTGGATACTCTTTTGGGCATTCTTCAACCTTGTGTTGTTGCATTTTGAATTTTGTCGATTTCTATTGAAATCTAGTTTTTGTGTTTCTGTTTTAGTCTCTTGGGGTTTAAAATATATCATTTAAGTATAAGTTAAGATATATTTTAATATATGTGACGAATCTTTTGAGATAGGTTTCGGACCTCTTGGAGATAAGTTATGGATTCTAAGAAATTTGAGGGCTTCAGAAATCCAGACTTGGCCAATTTTCAGGGCTTCAGGATTTCAGGTTTCTGTATTTTACCCCAACTTGGTGTTTTTTTGATGAGTGGTTTTTTCTTGTGCCCTAATCATGTGCGTTGTCATTGTTGACTTTGTTTGGGTGTGTCAGTTTGGTAGTGGCGTTTGGAGATTTGTTGGTTGCTGAGATTGTGGCGAAGTCTTCTGTTGCGATCTTTGTGATCCCTGTATGATGTTGTCATATGCATTCATACTTGTAAAAAAAAATATCTTGGCTTGATTTGAATCCTTGTTTCCAAGGATCTTCGGGCGGGGCATTACACCTTATGCCCTAGAATTCTTCCAAAGATACATGCAAAATACCATTTTTGGTCTGAATAAAGCCCTAGGTTTAGATGGAACCATGAATACTCTTGGTGGACATTATGCCATATCCTTAAAAATCTAGGTTCCTAACACAAATGTTGAGTATAATTTTTTGACTTATATCATAATCAAGATTCATGATGAAATCATTGCTACATAACAAGGATAATTGGAGAACTTTAGGTTCCATCACTACTCTTTGATCGTGCACATGATCTTGTTTAGAAATGTAGAATTCTTTGATCAGAGCTTCTTTGAGTCTATAAAGGAATGGGGAGAGAGACTACATGTGAAAATATGGACAAGGGTATAGTAGATATTCTACCCACACTCTAATGTTATTTCTTTTTATAATGACTTTGTGGATCATGTCCTAAAAATGATAGGACTTGTCAATGAAAGGGTACCTAGGAATGTTGGGAAGGTGGTTAAGCCCGATATGTGTTTGATCTGGGTAAAAAATTACAACATGATAGGGGAAGTATTATTTGTTTGAAGAAAATATTATTATTAGAATTTATTTATGTTTTTCCAAAATATGTCCCAGAGAGACTAGGGTTTGTAGAAGTTTCTTGGCAATTAATCTCATTAAATAGAGAATATCTAGGAAAAATTGTCAACAAGGAAATATTTTTGTGTAGGTGTACCAAGGTAGGAGATTTTGATATAGGGAATAATTCTAAAGAGGAAATTGATGCTTTCCTAAGGAGCTTTAAATTTCCAACTAGATCAGCAAGAACATATGACCCTTGCAATGTAGTTACAAATGCCTTACGGTAAATGATGCGATATACCTTACCTCCAACAAAATGTCTATGGGAGGAGGACATCATTGTTGATAGATTAGATGAGAATTTATGTAGAGAAAGGATGATTAGATAGAAAGATGTCCTAAGTTTTGAATAGGAGATGAGAAAGGTAGATCCATCCTTTAAGGGATTTTATCTTGAAGAGGATTACTAGTCTAGGATTGACAAGTCTATTCAAAATTTTGATGAACTATTAGAACAAGTTCTTGAAAAGATAAGAGGAAAGGTTGATCTTGAATCTTCTAATGAAGACATTGTCGTAGAAGTTAGTGATGATGAAGATGATCAAGCTAAAAGATTAGAGTAGTAGAGGAGCAAGAAGGAAAAAATGGCAGAAATTCCACAAAAGGCTCAACATAAAGACTTATAGATCTTACCAAGAAGTAGCCAATATCTTAATGATGTGAGGAAAAATTATTTGATGGATCAAGCCACTAAGGATTCGAAAGGGGATACAAATTTACAACTGGAGGCTCAAATTATTGATGATAGGATCATTGTAGCCAATGAGTTTATAAGTGATGAAAATTTCATCAAAACTAAAGAATTTAAAATCTTCTTGTTCGAGTTAAAATGAGTTGTCTCTACAAATGAAACCATATGACTTTGATGAGGTAGTTGTTGAATTGGTAAAAAATCTACAAGAGTGTGATTATGCTACTGAAACCCTCACTATGGAAGAAGTTAGGGAGCTAATGCAAAGGAGTAGAATGATAATATTCTTAGGATGGGATATCAATTCCTCGTTTATGTTGGATTAGATGAGGAGGCAAGACAAGGTAATCTCTTTTGAAGATGAGAATTAGCTAGGAGAATTGAGAGGGTCTTGGTATAACATTTATGCTCAAACCATGGAAATATGGAGTTTATCCCTAGAGCATCAAAAGCCCCCTCTCATGGAGATTAAAGAGTCCTTGAAGGGGAATGTTATATTTTGGAACATGCACTCTACTTCTAGTAGTCAAATTTATGGATTGAAAACTTCAACAATGCTATTGGGGAAAGATAGGATTGATGTCCTATAGGAGCAGCTAGAAAGATCCTATGAGAGGTATATCTATTAGAAACAATAGTCCACCAAGATAATTGAGAGGAGTGGGGGGGGGGGGGTGTGTGTTGAATCAATTATCCAACAATTAAAAAATTGTCTTCTTTAAAAAAGCCTAACCATTCAACCAAAGTAAACAACAACCATAATAAAATGTCCATAAACAATTACACTAGATATGTTGACTAGGGAAACCCTTGATCAAAGGGAAAACCCATGTGGGAATGATGCCCACAAGATAATTTACTCATATAAATATTGCTTGTTAGAGGATGGACCCTATTAGGAGCATATTACAACATCTAGTACATATGAGTCCCTATTACTAGACTTTGAATCCCTATTAGGAGTTGTAGTACAATGTATGCAAGAAGATCCCACTACCCAAACATGCAATTTCAACTACAAGAAGAGCTCACCGCTCAAACATGCAATTTACCATTATGATGTTCTTTCCTTTGTTTTATCAACTAAACCAAACACTGTCAAAACTTGTAGAGTAGTTCACAAACCTTGGATCCAAATATCAAACCTCATATCACTTAGCAAAACCTCAGCAATAGAGTTCCCTTCACATCCACTTTTCTAATGCCCCGCCTAGAGATCCTTGGAAACAAGGATGAAATACAAGCTAGAATATATATATATATATATATATATATATATATATATAAATATAAATATATATATATATATATATATATATATATATATATATATATACATACATACATACATACATACATACATACATACATACATAGTAGTATGAATGCACATGACAACATCATACAGGGATCACAAAGATCGCAATGGAAGACTTCACCACAACCCCAAAAACCAATAGATCTCTGAATGCCACTACCAAACTAACACAAGTGAACAAAAGCCAACAACCACCACATACAAGATGAGGGCTCAAGAAATGACTACTCATCAACAAAACACCAAGCTGGGGTAAAATGCAGAATCCTAAAATTTGGCTAAGCCTAAAATCCTGAAGCCCTAAAAATTGGCTAAGTCTAAATTTTTGAAACCCTCATCTTGTATGTGGTGGTTGTTGGCTTTTGTAAAAAAATAAAAATTATTGGCTTGTATTTCATCCTCGTTTCCAAGGATCTCTAGGTGGAGCATTACAATTTTGCTCTACTCAACTTCACATTATACACTTATACTACTTACAAATTACTTTTCAATGTCATACTTGATAAAGGAAAAAGTCTTTCATTTATGTTGAGTCCATAATATAATTCCTTGAGTCAGTTGGTAGGCCTTCTCAATTAATCATTATAGGACCACATTAAGACCATGTTACTCTTAGTGATAACATTAATCTTCCACCTTGCAACTTGAATAACTTTCCATACACATTATATTATGATGAAAGAACTTATCCATGTCATCACCAACATGTCTTCTTCATATTCCCAACCTCGATTTTTAGAATATCAACTCTACTAAGAGATATAACAAGTTCACAAGAACATGTCTTTGTAAAATCTATCTCAAAACAAACATCACCAAAACTTACATAAATTCTTATAGACTTATCATTTCTTCTTCCAATTTTAGCTACATATACTAGATACTCAAACGTATCTCCCATAACCTTAGATAGTTAGAGAACTCAAATAGCTATTTGTACCAACTTGATCTTCCCGTTGTTCTTCTATTAGATACCACAGAAAATTGCTATGTTGACATCAATGACAAACTCAATCTTGAATGTAACATATCATCATAATAACATATCCACAATACTCTCCCATAGGAATATCATCAACATTCATGCTTCTAACAATCTCTCAACAATATCAAGGCTAGGAGGTGCTATGAGGAAGAAATAAAGAAGACTTATGGCTTGGGGTAGAAAACCCTCAAATTAGAAAATGAGATAGTAACATTAAATAATATTGTTAGATCTGCTATAAATATTGAAGGCAAGGGCATACAAATAAAAGGATATGCATCTGAAGCAAAGGATTTCAAAGGACAAGCTATGGCTATTGATGAAAAAGAATTGGAGTCTAGCAAGGAGATTGAAATTAGAACTATTAAGAACTTGCGGACTCACAAGATAAATGCATTAAAACTTGTTTCCTAGAATGTGCATTGAAATTATCTTATTTTGTAGGGGGGAAACTACAAATGTTTAGAGGAAATTTCTCTATTGTATCCTTTTTTCACTACATGGGGCCCTTACACCCAATTCTTTGATAATCTTGTATCTTGTTGACATTATGATTATTTTTGTCATTAGTGACAACACTTACTCAATTCTATATGCTTATAGATCATCCAAGTGGTTACCTTGTAAGCATTCATAGTTCTATAGTTTACACTGAGCAGACAGTGGCTACTGAGAAAATACAGACATGTGAAGTCCAATAGTGTCTATCAAGCTTCTCAGTATCTACCGATCTTCTTAGTATCTACTGTGCTTCACAGTGTCTACCAAACAATGAAAGATTTAGTGAAAACTTAGAAATGAAAGATTTAGTGTTCACCAAGTGAAGCAAGGTAAACTCAATGAACAATATCTACCAAGTGACACTTCATCTATCAAGTCACCAGTGGTTACCGAGTTTAGAACTAAATTGAGTGATTAGTATGGATCGATCCTTCACTTCTACTGAGTGCATGACGATGCCGAGTAATGCAGTGGACATCAAGTATCAGAAGGTTATCGAGTTAGTTCAGTAAACCCGAGTTATTTACTATTGGGCCGACTCTGTAATGTATTTGTTTACTTGTACTTTGGCCGACCTTGTAATTTTGTAAGATTGAAAGGTATATATGTAAGATGTATTGTAAGATATTACAAATGTATGAATGAATACATAATGTGCGTGACATGATGAAAGAATAGCGAAGTAATGAAGAATATATGCGAAATATTTTCAGCAGCAATTCAAGGTACCCAGCAAGGTCAATTCAAAGACTAAAAATTTATATCTATCACATGAGGTGATTAGTGCATAAGGGATCTTATTAGCAATCATTTGCAAGTAGATTCTTTACTTCATCCTAACAGGTGAATCAGATTTTCAAATCCTCTAGCAAGGTAGACTTAACAATCTTTGTACAAATATCCTAATAGAGTGCATACTTCATTGTATGTTTGCAAATCCTCTAACAAGGTGGACTTAGCAATCCTTTGTGCTCCTAATAGGGTAGATCACTAGAAGTGGTCAATGTAAGCCTTAACAAGCCAACTTTATACTATAGTATTGAAGTTTTGTGGGTATCATCCCCACCTTAGTTTTACTTTCTATTTGGAAGGTTTTTGGGTACCAAATATTGTGTTCACTTGTGTAATGATTTTTTTATGTTTCAGAACTAATGCATGCAGTAGCATAGATGGATGTATGGTAAATTAATAAAATGTTTTAAGGTTATTGATTCACCCCTCCCCTCTTAGTAACCTGTCATAACTTGAATATTTCCAACAATTGGTATTAGAGCTTTGTGGTTCTCAAGATAAAATTTTAGTAGCTTGAGCAAAGATCTAAGGATAGATGGAGATATTCAGACTTGACAAGGCAATTGAAAATGAAAAGCTAGATCTAGAAATGGCCATGGATCAACTCAAAGAAGCAAAGGAGCATCTTTCCTAATCCTTGAAGAGAAGGAAGGAACTTGCAAGACAAATGAATGACCATTAGTATGTTGAAAAATATTGAAGACCTTTTACCATCAAGCAGTTTAGATGAAGCTAATGAGGCAATCAAGGAACTCATAGCAAAGAATGGCTCTCTATAGGAAGAATTAATAAAACTTAAAAGAGAACAATAAATCCAATCAATCAGGCTATGTGAAGTTTTGGAACAAAGAAACAAGGAAAATAAAGACTTGGAGGCAAGAAATAATCAATCCAATTAGCATGAAGACCTCATGGATCAAATCTCTGGAGCAAATGAATAAATCAAGATTCTCAAAGCATAGAATGAAAGAATAAGAAGTGATCTAAATAGTGAAAGGGAAATTAATGAAAGAATGCTGAGAGAACTAAGATCTGAGAAGCAAATTGTTGAAAAATTAAAGAGTGACCTAAATACTGAAAAGAAAATCGATGAAAGAATGATGAAGTCACAAGAAGACGTGAATCAACTAATTCATCAAAATGAGCAGAATCCTCATAAGAAAAAAGATAAAGCAGGACTTGGATACAATGAAGAACAAGGTGAATCTTCCAAGCAAGGTGCAAAAAGGAATTTAAAACCCTCATGCAATCATTGTGGAAAAATTGGTCATACATCAAACAAATTTTGGAGCAATGGAAAAGCAAAATTCAATGGAAAATGCTACAAGTACAATCAGCATGGTCACAAAGAAAATGAATGCAAGGAGAAACCAAAGTTTGAAGGTAATTGTCACAAATGCAAGAAGCATGGTCACAAGGCATCTCAATGCAGATCCAAAACATTCAATCTAGCTGAATGACTTGTTAAGGCAATATTTAGATGGGATTACAATACATGGTGCAGATGTCATTATTATGGAGAATATGGACACATTGGCAAAGACTACTCAAGGCATCACTTGAGAAAAAGAGATGCAATACTAAGATGTTATACATGCACTGAACTCAGACATATAGCCAAAAATTGCATGAATATAGAAATAATTGAAGATGAAAAGAAAGCTAAAGCTGATAACATTCAGAAGCAGATGAGACAATAGTGGATTCCTAAATCTATTGAGTAGAACAGTTCAAATGATGGCCATGTCACTCAATAAGTGGGTGACTCCACCATTTCCAATTATATTCATAAAGGAAGATCTCGAACTATATCATCAAGCTATATCTAGAGCAGTTCCAAATAAAAGAGAGAAAATGATCCAATCAATATTGCAGATACGCCAAGATCACAGAAAAATTATCTTTTACTGAGTTGATCAGACTCTAACAAGAAAAGTGGTTAAAGACCTTACTGAGCAAGGTCGAGAGTAGAAGAAATTATGTTTTTCTATCGAGTTAATACTCATGCCAAGTTAGGTTAGTGGATGAAAATCTATCACGCACTATGACAACATGGTACCTAGCATTAATGGTGAACTCTTCATCAAAATGGGCGGAATTCAACTTCATTTACATCATATTCTCAGAGCTAAAAGATTTCCAAGTGCATCCAAGTGATTTCAAAGTAATTTTGAGAAAATTTATAGATAAAGAAGTTTGTTCAAAAATATCCATCACTTACTGAGCAACAATGGCTTTTGCAAGGTGAAACATGGATCAAAAATGTTGGTCAAGGGCACAAAATAGAATGCACCAAACTTCAAGTTGGTTCCCACAGTTGCAGAAGCACTAGAACCTAATGGTGCACAGTCACAAATTCCACCAAAGGTACTTTTAGTAAATGATATCCAAACTCATTTCAAATGTTCTATTCAAGAAATAGGAAACCAAGAAATGGATAGCACATTAGAAGAAATGTGTCTTGATGGCTCTCTAAAACTTGAGCATAAACATCTTGAGACAGAAGGGTTGTCCCCCATCTCCCATATGCCAAGAAGCTTCAAAATAAAATGGATCAAATATATCCTTAGCCATGTTCACAATGGTCAGTTATGTTTGGAGCAACCTGTATTGATCACTAAGAAAATGATTCACAATATTACTAGCCTTCCCATACTCAGCAAAGCTAAAACTACCAAAAACCTAGGTTGGGATGAACTTTAGAAGAAAACCCTAGCCGAGTGGGATGGAAAAAGCTTAAAGGTTAGCACCATTACCAATGTAGAACTTAGATATGGAATTCATGTGATAGTTCACAAGATCTACAGTTCTAGTCATTTGAACAGTGTGCCATGTGAGGTCATAGATCTGGCATTTAAGATTGTGAAGAAGACTTTGGAGTATGACTTGTCTGAGCTAATGCTAAGGCAACTGAACAAGAACATGGATAGTATCAGATCATCCAAGAATAACCCCTATAAATTTGAGTCATTGTTGACATGTTTATTCTTCTATGTACAAAAATTCTTTCCCTGCAAAGGTTCTATTGTATGGAGAAAGGATGTCCCCATTCTATATCAAATTAATGAGTTTATAGTAGAAATGGGTGTAAATTTTGACAGTATAATGGACAACTATTTTGAAGACTTCAAGGAGAGAATGAACAATAGGTTTAGAATCCCTCTTAAACTTGTTGAAGATTACAAAGATGATGTTTGTTTTATGTTTGACTATAACAGAGTATACATTCAGGCAGTCAAGCCTCGAGTTGCATCGGTAAAACCTCTACCTTATGATGTAAAAATTGATGAAACCATGGATATTATTGAAGCACTAGTAAATGAGCTAGTAGATCCCAAGCAACCAATTTTTGGAACTTATGATGAGGCAAAAGCCAGAATAGAATTGGAGATCAAGCTTCCCCAAGCAATAAACAAAGGTAAAAGGAAGGTTGCTAAGTTGAAAACTACTACTGAGCCTTTAATGATTACCAAGGGAAAAGGTGAGGATGGAGAAGAGGAGAAGGAATCAAAAAATGAAGAGGAAGAATCATAGAAAGAGGCAGAGCTAGCCAAGAAGAAAGGAAGGGTTATCATCATGAAACCCCCAATGGCCTCCACATCTATTTTCACAAGAAGAGGTAAAGGTAAGAATAAGAATGAAGTGGCATTTAGCAAGCCCCAACTGATCTTCCAAGAGAGATTGAAATAGATGGAAGAGGGAGCTAGCATCACAAATTTTAAAGCTCTAAACTTTGAAACAAGGACTAATGCAAAAAAGATGTAGATTGAGGAACTAGTACTTAATAAGATGGGAAAATTGAAATACTCCCCAGACTAGCTTGCCCCTCAAATCTCCATTGGTAAGATTATAACCAAGGTGGGAGTCAGCCACCCAAATAGCCAAGGACATATATGAGCAATCCTTGAAGAATATTTTACCAAATCTTACTGAGGCAGAAATAAAGGCATACATGAAGAAAAATAAAGGTAAAATGATGATTAGATTTCACACATGTTTGATTCTAATTAAGGATATTGATCATGTTGTAACAGATGCAACAAACATGTGGAAGAACATCTATCATTTGCAAAAGCCCAGTAATGATCCAATTGTGATCAAGGATGATGGCGGTACCAGTGATGATGAAGGAGATGACATCGCTCCAAGTACTAGTGATGATTAGGCACTAAGGTCTAATGATGAAGAAAAAGGGGAAGAAGTTGAAGAGGAAGACAAGAAGAAAGAGGATGAAGAAGATGATCCAATGAAGATTGTAGCACAAGTCATTGCTTCCCTTCCTCACTCTCCACCTAAGATGGCCACATCATCAGGGTTGGAGATAGCTTCAACAAAAAGATTAACCACATCAGAAACATCATCTACTCCTACTACCCCATAGCTCCAAGCATCCTCTATGGAAGTAACAATTACTTCATCTATCTAACTATAGCCTTCTTCATCAGCACCTGAGCAATCAGTCACTATAGCATCAACTATGTCAACCTCCTCTGATTAATGTACAGTAAGTTCTACAGTTCTTTCTAAAAAAATTCTGCAACTCCAATTGTGAATATTCCAGTTTGTACACTACCTGTTTGTACATCATTTTTGGGAAGCACACAAATTTTGGGAACAATCAGTACTTCTCTTAATTTTCCTCCAATTGCATCTATTCAAGTTTTCTCTACTAGTCCATCTATGTCAACTATTGTTTCTACTTCTAAATCCAAGGAAGTAAGCATAGAAGTAAAACCAAAAACTCCTCTAAAACTTCTACTTTCTGGAAAACAAATTGATGAAGATATAGATTTGGATACATAAATTTTTATTCCTAAGATAAACTTGGACAATGCCTCAGCTAGAGAAATGAGAATGGTTAGTCAGCTTCTAGAACAGAAAGCAAGACAAAATCAACTCATATAAGAAAGAGATAGAGAATACACTATAATTGAAAATGCCAAAAACATAATTATTGAAGCTATTGGTGTTGATGTTGATTCATCTCAACACATTTTTTTGCAGTTAGAAGAGGTTGTAAATAAGTTCAATGAAGACACCTCTGGGTAAGAGAAACTCATTGAAAAGGCAGAAAAGAAATTTCACAATAAGGTGCTTGAGCACATTGCAATAAAACATGTTGAATTATCTTCAATTTTGAGCATCCTTGAGAAAGCTTTCACAAATGTAACATCACTTTTTGGAAAGCTCTATGAAGTTACTGATTACACCAAAGAGATCAAAGAATAATTAAATAAGTTAGATGTGGAAATGAAGGCTAGCGCTCAAAAGTTGTAGCTTGACCATAGTTCAAGCTCATGACACCACATGAAGGTGAATTTTTTGTCAGAAATATAGGCATAGTTACTTAGAGAAGAAGCTAGAATAAGGTCTACACTGATTGACATCTAGAATATGATTCTTCCAGTCATGGATCAAATGTAGAAACACATTTCCTATTCAAAAACATTGGTTCATGACAACAATTTTTCAATAGCAGATCATATTATTGAACTTTTTGCAGAAGTTCAAGTAGCTCTCTCCACCTGCAAAATTTTGTAAGATAATTGGGATAAGACATTGTCTCTTATTCTAAAGGTACACTTTGAATTTCTCTCACATTTTAGTGTCTCAATTTAAATTTATTTTATATAAATTCTTTGGCATTATTGTCAAAAAGGGGGAGATGAGATTGTTGGCAGGGGGAGATAAGATTAAGTTGTATAGGAAAAGGAAGCAAAAGAAGTAAGAGAGACATTGTGGAGAAATAATAATAAATTGACATTGTACAGATAAAAGCTATGCATGCCATATGTATGTGAGATATGTACGATATGTATATAGTAGAGTAAATTAGAATGTCAGTTTTGGTTCATAAGTGTTTTTGTCACTAATGCCAAAGGGAGAGATTGTTGGCATTATGAATATTTTTTCCATTAGTGACAACACTTACTCAATTCTATATGCTTACTGAGCATCCAAGTGGTTACCTTGTAAGCATTTGCAGTTCTGCAGTTTACACTGAGCAGACAGTGGCTACCAAGCAAATACAGACATGTGAAGTCCAATAGTGTCTGCTGAGCTTCTCAGTATCTACCATGCTTCACAATGTCTACTGATAAATGAAAGATTCAGTGCAAATCAAGCAATGAAAGATTCATTCTTTACCGAGTGAAGCAAGGTAAACTCAGTGAATAGTATCTACTGAGTGACACTTCATCTACTGAGTCACCAGTGGTTACTGAGTTTAGAACTGCATTGAGTGATTAGTATGGACTGAACCTTCACTTCTATTAAGTGCATGATGATGTTGAGTAATGTAGTGGACACCAAGTATCAGAAGGTCACGAAGTCAGTTTAGTGAACTCAAGTTATTTACTATTGGGCTGACTCTATAATGTATTTGTTTACTTGTATTTTGGTTGACCTTGTAATTTTGTAAGATTGAAAGGTATATATGTAAGATGTATTGTAAGATATTAAAATTGTATGAATGAATGTATAATGTGCATGACATGATGAAATAATAGAAAAGTAATGAAGAATATGTGCAAAATATTTTCAGTAGCAATTCAAGGTACCCAGCAAGATCAATTCAGAGATTGAAAAGTTGTATCTATCACATGAGGTGATCAATGCATAAGGGATCTTATCAGCAATCAGTTGCAAGAAGATCCTTTGCTTCATACTAATAGGTGCATTAGATTTGCAAATCCTCTAGCAAGGTAGACTTAATAGTCTTTGTACAAATCTCCTAACATAGTGCATACTTCATTGTATGTTTGAAAATCCTCTAACAAGGTGGACTTAGCAGTCCTTTGTGCTCCTAATAGGGTAGATCAATAGAAGTGGTCAATGTAAGCCTTAATAGGCCAACTTTATACTGCAGTATTGAAGTTTTGTGGGTATCATCCCCACCGCAATTTTACTTTCTATTTGGAAGGTTTCTAGGTCACCAAATATTGTGTTAACTTGTGTAATGATTTTTTTATGTTTCAGAACTAATGCATGTCGTAGCATAGATGGATGTATGGTAAATTAATAAAAAGTTTTAAGGTTACTGATTTACCCCTCCCCTCTCAGTAACTAGTCATAACCTGAATATTTCCAACAGTATCTATGCTGACACAAAAGGACTTGCCAAAGATAATGATCATAATTGTTAGAAAAATGATTATTAAGGTAATAGATTTAAATAGTTTCTTTGTGCACAAGTTGGAACTAAACCAAAATAAGATGAAAGCCATTTCCAAAAGAACACCTAATTTTGTGCCAACTATTTTGGATAATGATGGAGGAGTTAAGGAATGTGTAGAATGGTCATCTTCTTTTGACAACATTTTGAATCATTCCAAATTTTTGGCATACTGCAATGGTGAGACAGATGTTGTAGTAGTTTATGATTTGATAAATATGTTGTATAAGTTAGAAGCAGAGATGGGAAAGATAACCATAGAGGTTAGGGCTATAATAGATGTAAAGTGGAACAAATGCCTTGAAGAGTTAAATGGAATTAGGGATGCTACTTGGTCTGATATGGACACAAATTTAGCTATCTAGGAAGTTATAGAAAAGATAAATTTTTTACCATCTAGGGATAGTGATGGAATAGATAACAGATACAACTAAAGGTAGAAGATAAAACATAGACATAAAAGGCAAGGAAAGTGATAGGTAGTTAGAATACAAAAAAATTTATGTTGAAAGACTCTTGCGAAAACTGTCACCTACCAGTATTGCAATTGCTTCCCTAATTTTGTCTAAATACAAAGAATATTTGTAAATGTACCAGTATAGAAATATCTTTTTATATGTTTTGAAATTAGTGTTTGACATCTGTCCTCCCATCTAAAGTTTGTTGCAATCCTTCTATAGAAGGATTTTGAAGATGTGGGGTGAGGGTCTAAAGTCTATAGAATCTTAGTATTGTTGCTATTACGATCAGTCCAAGTTTTGTGTCAAATGTATGATGTATTCAATTTTGTAAATCTAAGAATACAATGAATCCTGAATAATAGTTTTTGTCATCTCTTGAAACATCTTTTGAGTTTGATACCAATAACGTATAATTTTTTTTTTAAATAAATAAAAAGGAGAGTTTTGCATATCTGTTTCTTTGAGTTTTGTCTCCATTTTCATGTATTTGTTATTTTGAGATTGAAATGAGCAAGATTCTTTTCAATTTAATGCATCTTGGATGAGTTGTATATCTTTTCATTTATTGCTTTTGATTCAAGGAATTAAGTAAATATTTTCATGAATTGATAGGGTTTCTATGTATATGAGAGGAATATCATAAGAATGAAATTAGAGGTTAACAATTGATGAGTTTAATTGTAAGTCAATTAAAAAGGGCTAGGGTTACTAGTTTGACTTTGTATAACAATGAATAAGGTATTCATTATTAATTTAGATGCAAATTGATGTGGCCATGTGATTGCATAATACACATATAAATCAAAATCAAATTTCCATTTGTATAATGAAGCACTAAATTGTTGGTCATTCACATGTGTTAATAGCTTTCATGGAGTTTATAGTTAGCTGATGTATCACATAAATTAATTACAATATCAAGAAGATTATCGACCATTTATCTACTATCAGGGATAGATGTAGTGCCTACCCTCGTTCACATATTTTCTAGACTTATTGTTGCTATTATTATTAAACTATGTAGACTAGTTTTATGTTGATGGTTTAGTGGTGTTGTTTTGACACTATCAGATATTATGATAGGGATTCAGTTGATATATGATGAGATCATTTAGACTTTACATTTCATGTATGTAAGATGATCATTACATTGTTTTCAGTTATTAATGATGATTAGTTAGATGGTTTATTATCTCATGTGTTTTATTATGGTTACTTACCCCATACTTGCATGTGTATGGTGTGTGTGTTTTCTTATTGTATGGCATTTTTGATGTGGTTAAGGAAGGGAGTCGTAGTCACCTGCTTAGTCAGGATCTACACAATGCACCAATTCCTGCCATTGTCTGTTTATCTTAGCATTATATATTGTATGTACATGCATGGTTTTTCTGCAGGTTGCAGGTACCAAGTATCGACTTCCTTGAATTGCCAGGATGAGTGTACCCTATTATACTATCTCAATGATAAGAGAAGGGAGATAAATTCTCAAGTCCAAATTCCAAGCCTAAAAACCATTTGTCCAAGTGAGTTAGGACAAGTATCAAAGTTGAATACCCACCGAATGTGTCGGATGACATATTTCCTAATTTTTAACCCTTTAGATTTATTTTGTATGATTTGTTCTATGATGGGTTTTCATATTTTATCTTGGAGGTCTATGGTGAATTTTCCATTAATTAAGTCTTAATAAATAGATTTAATTAATAAATTATTTATTTGAGAAAATTAATAAAATATCATGATCTTTGATATTTTGATTGTAATTAATTAAATGTGAATTATTGGGGAAAAGGAATTAAATAAAAGAAAACTAGAAATTAAAATTAATAATAATAATAAAAGTTATAAAAATTAAAATGAAAGATATAAAATTTAAACAGAAATTATTTTAAAAGTAAATTGGAGTTATAAGCTTGCATGGGAATTAACATGTACACGGGGGTTAGTGCATCAATTAAGCACAAGGTGTCTACAACCCTATGGCTCATCAAAAAGGTTGGAAAAGACCCATGCTTAGTTGGTGACACCTTCCAGCTATTTCAAGAAGCATTCCAAAGGTTTCTTGAGAGCTCTTTATATTCAGGCATTCATAAAAGCTTAGAGATAGCGTGGAGAGCAATTGGAGCATTGGAGGACTCAAGAACTCTGAAGAAGGGAGCTTGCTCTGCGAGTTTTCTGAGGAAGAGTGAATTAGCATCAGAATCCGGGTAGATTCTTGTGATTTTTCTTATGCTATTTCCGCATCATGCATTCCTGTCTTCTTCGTGTCTTCCATATGTCATCTGAGGAATTTCATATTTTTATTGTATGCATTTTCAATTTGGGCAATTAAATTTATTTGAGAATTTTATATGCATGGATTTAAAAAAAGAGAAAACGGGGCTAGGGTTGAGATTCATAGCCAAACCCATTAGATTAATTATTGGAAATTTTGGAGATCAAAGATCTATGGAGGAATTCTGAAAAATTGAAATTGTAATCATAAATTGTCAATTTGCTTATATATATATATATATATATATATATATATATATATATATATATATATATATATATATATATATATATATACATATATATATATATATATATATATATACATATATATATATATATGTATATGTATATATATATACATATATATATATACATATACATATATATATATATATACATATATATTTATATATATATATATATACATATATATATATATATATATATGCAATTATATATGTGTGTGTGTGTGTGTGTGTGTGTGTGTGTGTGTGTGTGTCCATATATTGTGATATTTTTAATTTTGTATATATTTATATATATTTGTTAGAAAAAAAATCGATTACATACCGTGGGCGAAAATGTTAAAACCAAATCATAAAGTCTGTATGGAAATCGCATAAGCGATTGTTAAAAATATATATATATATATATATATATATATATATATAACATTGGGTGGGCCGGTACTTCGTACCCCACCCACCGCAGGCCTGCGTGATCGCAGGGTACCTGCGACCGCAGTGTACCTACGATCCGCAGTGTACCTACGATGCGGCACTTTAATAGCCGTGCGATTTTAAATCGCATTGTGTTATATGTGTTGGTTTTAAATCATATTTGCAATGATTATTTCATATACGATTTGGATATGAATTTCAATTTCATTTTTTTCTAAGTTGCAATGTTATTAATTATTAAATGTTATTATATATATATGTATGTATATATATATATATATATATTATTAATTATAAATGATTATTATAAATTTCTCAATTAATGGATCACTCTTTTAATTATTAAAATATTGCTATTAAGCTTGTCAATTATGAAGAGATATTAACTATTAATTTAATTAAACTTAGTTTTTAATTAAGATTAATTATTAGAATATATAATTGAAGTTTTTGATTCATTGAGAATGTCAATTTTCAAACAATATCATATAAATCAATTAGAAAATTGAGTCTGATGGAGAAACTTTTATCTATCAAACGAATACATGGGTTAGATAAAACGTGAAATTTCTCCACTTGATGTTAATTTGGGAATACATAAACTGAGATTTTTGAATTCAAATTTGAAAACTTAGCAAAACCAAAACATGTGTTTACATTGTGTATTCTTTATGCTATTGTTTTGGGTTTTGGGTTGACTAGTGTTGACCAGTATAGGACGTCTACCAGAGGCTTGGGGGTTATGTGATTGTGATGCCATGATGATGTTTTAATCTCGATCTTTATAAACCCAACCATGGTTATGTGATGGAATGCTCTGTGTATTGGATGTGAATACTGATTATTATAGTTGAGATTCTTATTTATGAGACACTTGACTTAACCATTATTTTTTGTCATCGATCAGTTATCCTTGGTTATTTTCTAATCACCATGATGGGACTGAAATGTGGATTTATTCTTGATGATGTCATGTTGTGACATGTTTGACTCAACCATTTTTGGATTCTTCGATCAGTGTGTTTGAGATATATTTTGGTTATTGAGAACCATTGGATACTTTTGATTATCAGTGATGCTTCAATTGCCAATAGAGAGCTATTGTGGTCATGATTTTCTATGGATGTTTGCTCATGGAGATTTGATGCTTTTATGCATATTTGATGATTTCATTATGGATTATTTTTGTGATTTTGAGATTTATGATTCCATGAGCATTAGGGTAGGATATCTGCATGTAGTGACGAGAAGTGGCTTGCAATGGGGGCCGGGGCCCTAAGAGGCTGCCAGGGTAACTCATTGTAAGTTGGATTAATAAGTGATAACATTCACACCTAATACTAACTGAATGAACCTAAAAAGATAAGAGTTTTGGTTCTCACCCATGCCTTGAGTGCTTGTATAGGCTAGGATGGGAGTAGTGAGAATGCATGGTTGCGACCTTGCATTCCATAGTATGCCTTGTCAGTATGAGAGGATACTGGTGGTTGCATGTGATCAGTATGGACCCGTGGAGTTTAGCTAACTACCAGGGTAACTTGTACGTGATAAATGCGATGACACTTTCCCACTTGCATAGTAGGTTCCTACATGTCTTTGTGTGCCTCTGGGAAGTAGATGTTAGTTTCGTGATTGGAACCTTTGAGTTAGTATACTTTTAGGATTCCTAGACTATAGAGATTTGTGCTATGTGTTATGGATAGCCTATTTGGGACTTGAGATTATCTCCTCAGCATGGTGGGAGTGGACCACTTAGGTACCACGCGGTCGGCTGGTAGTGTATTTTCCACTCTTATCATTTGAGATTCATTGAGACATCGTGGTTGATGTGTCCTTCGTGATGGTGGTTATGTATCCTTTCATTGATGATTAGCATATGTTAGATGATGTTATCTTATGCTTATATTTGCATGTTAGATTACTTTCTACATATGATGTTGTATATGTTAGGAGTGACATTCCTACTATGTTAATACTGACGATCTCTTTGGTGATTTGGGATGTTACGCACGGAGGGATGGCTAGGGCCCACGATGGTCTAATGATGCTATCAACAATTAGGAGGGACCGTGCACTTAATTTATTTTGTTTGATCTTTATGATGGATGTATATGTCTTCTATGATGATGTATCATGTGATTATCTCTACTTTGATGTATCATGGATGGGAATAGGATGATGTACCTTATTCTACATATGTATATTCTTTGAGCTTGTCATACCCTGTGACATGTACAGAGGATGATTGAGCATTTGGAAATGTAATGTTTAAACATTGGACTTATCATTATTATTTCATGTGGTTGTTGTACTAGATGGATTCATGTATGTAATTCAATGTTAAGGGATCTTAAAGAATGTAATCTGTTATGTATGTTATGTTTACTTTTCAAATGGACATTGCTATTGCTTCCATTATTGTGAATAAGTTATGTATGGTATTTACTTTCATGTAAAAATAAAAAAAAATGTTACCAAAGTTAGTGAAATTCTAGGTTAATTCTTTGGATCCCTTGGCGGGGCATTAGAATAAATCTAAAGAATATGAATATTAGTGAATAAATATAGAGAAGATATTTATAGAAGAAGCCAAATTAATCCCTAGGTGCAACCACCTTGGCATTGTAGACCCTAAAGAGTAGAAAGCTCATATGTGCTTTGTTGAAGTTGGTCTAGATCTGAGAAATATTTCTATTGAATATGGGATCTAGAGAGTCCTTAGGCATTTATCTTTTCTTTGCATCCCGATATAGGATTTATACAACCTATAGCTTATTTAAAACACCAACACAAAGAATAGTATTGTAAGTCTTTGAGAACTAAAATACTTTCAAATTTTACCATTTTTTCACATACCTAATCCATAGTCATTGGAGGGAGTCATTTTACAACTAGTAGTTTGCTAGTCTCATCAGGATCAGTTTTTTCTTCTTCCTCCTCTTGTGCTATGATGGGCTATCTTGTAGTAATTCACCAATAGAGTGTAGTAACTCAGTAGTACATTATGTTGTCCTCCTTGTGATGATCTCCTTGCCTTTTGGCCTTGATGGTGTCATTATTTCTTGTGCATCTTTCGAGAGATCTTGTTTTACCTGTGGTACAATTAGCACAATCTTTCATTATTTTGTGGTCTTCTTCTCCACAATTGCAAGCTCTTTGGCTTTGCCTTCCTTTATTTCTAGGGTTTGACCTAATCCTTCTCCTTGTTCCATCTTAATATCCTCAACAACTTTTCTTTTTCTCTTTTGTCTTGTCTTAGGTGTTCCAGTCTCAACAATCAGTTTTGCAATAACTATTTCATATCTGCCAAATTGCTTGGGGCTAGCATCTATGTCCTCTGTTAGTAGTCATTAATATTTACCTCATAGGGAATAGGCCTTAGCCATGCTACCCTCAGTATTACTACTTGTGCATACAAAAAAATTGTGTCTAGAATGAAACATATATCATCATATTAGTTATCAACAACTGATGTTGGAATCCTCATCCTATTCTTCATTTTAGTTTTGAATTCTTCAAAATAGTTATCCATGACTACTTCAAAATTTTCACCCAACCTTTCTATTAGGTCATTCAATTGATCTACAATAGTCTTATTTTTGTCCCATGCAATTCTTCTAGTAGTTGGAAAATATTTTTTTACATAGAACAATATGAAAACTAATAGGGAACTAAACTTACAAGATGTGTTCTTATCATTTTTTATTTTTTCCAGGCTCTTTGTACATTTTACTAATTGCAACTTGTAAATATTGTATGTATGATCATTTTTTAATAATTTTGTATGCCAAATCAACTGCAGTGCACAATATGTTGTTAAGTATAATCAATTAATAAAACTTGTGAGTAGTCACATGAACAATGAATTCAATTAGTGGATCCTCAATATTTTCTATTGATATTCCATGGCCATTCCAACTTCCCTTGGTTAGTTTTTCAATTTCATTCCATGAACCACTCCTTATACTCTTCGATCATTCTAATGTAAGATACCCAGTTATCCTTCAAATCATTTTCTTGTTGATCTTTATCAATCTACCTTCTAACCATAATTTCATGTCATGAATTTGGCTTAGGAAAATTTTGATACATTCATTCTTGAAGACTTTAGGAAAACCTAGGACATAGGTTAGCTCTTTGTTTACAACAATTTTGAATTCCTCTTTCAGAAATCCATCAATGCATAGCTTGCCATAAGTTTTTCTTATTTCAAAATCTCCAATCTCTCCAATCTTACATTGATAACATGATATGATGTCTCATATAGTCAGGATTCTAGGTGGAATAGATGACAATGCTCCAACAATATCAATAGGGGATTCAATATTAACTCTATTTTTGAAATTTGGTGGAGATCTCTGATCATTTCTTATGATTTATACACTATTATCCTTTATGATTTCACTTCCAAATGCCATTGTGAACTAGGTATTTCAATATTCACACAAAATACCTTTACTAAATACCTTACTTAGCAATATGAATAATACTTACTTCACTTCACAAATTTGGTGATAACTTCTTGTGATTCATTTATCTAGTTTTTGAGATTGCCTCTTTATATCTTCTGGTGAACTCTTGTATCAATAGATGAGAAAAATGAACGTGCAAATTTGATATATACCTTTAATATTTTGATTTAGGTCTTCAATTAATGTCTTTGTACTTAGATAGTGTATGACATCTAGGCTCAATCTTAACTTTAGTTCTATCAAATTTATGCACTCAGTCAATATGTAATCCTTCCTAATCACTTAGTCTATATTGCAAGACTTGGTTAATATAGACTATACCACTGGTGCTCGACACTATCTCATTTTTTATTGTTCGCATTTCTCAAAACATCTCCAGTTATGTACATATATCTTTTTTTACTTTAATGCTAGGAACTAATGTAAAATAGAGCTTTTGAGTATACAGTTCCTACATACCTTCTACCTTGAGTGAGATGAGATGTGATTGCCAAATCCATCATATTGGGTAATCATAGTGTCTTCTATCAGCTACTTCCAACTATTACTATCTCTATTCATTTTTTCTTTCTTTCTAGTTTGACATCTAAAACATGTGACCTAGTTTTATAGTTTTTACTGATGTGTCCCACTTTAAGACAACTAAAACATACTATCTCTCTATTTATCCATTTTTTGTAATTTCCTTTGAAATGTGCCTTGATAAAATTCTTTGAAATGTTTCCATATTCTCCACAATGGTGACAACTATAACATGTCTTGTAATCCTAGTCATAGGAATTGCCTTTCTTTACTGCATGAGTTTGTTTTCTAGGTGACCAATGTGACTTCTTCTTAAGTTTTCACTCATAGAATTTATGTCCATACTTTTGACAATTGTAGCAGTGACCTTTGAATCTAAATATCTTTCTACTTGAATCTTTGTTCTTTGTTCTACATTCGTGAGCTTGATGTCCTTCTTTCTTGCATAAAGAACAATTACCACTTTTCTTTAGTTTAGGAATTTTCTTTCCATTTTTTCTTCTAAATTTTTTTTATGAATGTCCAATCTTCCCAAAATAATGACATGTAGCTTTTCCTTTTGATTTTGGATTCCTTTTTTCTCCACTTTTGGATGATTATCCTTCTTCAATAGTTGAATACTGCTTGTATCCAAGTCCAAAGGCATCTTTTACTCTTGGAAACTTCATCATATCTTCAAAATATTTTATTGCTTCATTTGGTTTTTTCATCCTTTCCATAAGTTCCTTCTGATGTCTTAACTCATTCTTCAATTTCTCATTTTGTAATCTTAGATTTGTGATCTCCAAATCTTTTATGTTTTCCTCCTAATTTGTAATTACTAATTGGCTTATCATATCAATCTAAGTGTTTGTGAACTTCTAAACTTCAAATGATGTTTCTTCAAGTCTATTAGCTATCTATCCTATGTCTTCTTCAACCATATCTTATCTTCCATTTCTTTCTTCTTTTGTTCAAGAACTTCACATACTGTGACTAATTGAATTTTTTATTTTTTCTTGATATCTTTTGTTTCCTTCATTAGGGAACTATTCTTTTCTATAAATTATGTAATTTCTATTGGAATTCTTTAGAATAATTGAAAAGGGATGTGGATTAGTTATCCAAGGTCCAAATGTTCAAAATAAAACTTTTCATAGCTTACTGAACCCATATCCATTAAAAAATTTCATCATGCAGGCATCCATTATATTATGCAATTACTTAAACTTGTAGGCTACTATCAAATCAATTTGTAAAAATGTAAACATGAAACATAATAGATTCAATAATGCATTTGACACAATAATTTAACATGGAAACCCAATTTGGGAGAAACTACCAGTAACATGCTACTCATTCACACTCTTTTGAAGTGATGCCCTATGAAAGACCAACCCTATTAAAGTTTACAATGCACACTATTAAATGTGACCCAATTAAAGGATTTCAATCACCTTATTAGGAGTGAGTCTTATTAGAGGACAGTAGATCATTCATTCGAATATCACCTAGTTAAAGGATTTACAAATGACTATTAGGTCAACCTTAATTCAAAGGATTTACCCTAGATTGATACAACGATTAGAAAGTAATAGCAAGGTTTGATCTAATAATAACTTACAACACACTTGCAAATTGTAGATTTATATTTTAGTCCTCCATTTTTCTTGGCTTTCACACTCTTTAGCTCTGATAGTTTGTTCACTCTTCAAGCATCCATACTCTTAACCCTTCTTGCTTTGTTTTCCAATGTAGGACCTCTTCTCTTAGGTCAATGAATAAAGCAATACCCTAGGGTCCTTGTCTTCCTTAGGTTCTTGCACATGACAACCCTTGCTTCTGACTAGCCATCTCTATAAATAGAGAATTGAGATATTTTTCTATTCATCATCCATTGTCCATTTGAGGGCTAGGTTGGATTAGGTAGGATTAAATGAATCTACCCCTCATTTTATTTCATTCCCTTCTAGAAACTTCTTCTTCAATCCTCTTTGAATTCACCTCAAAATGGTTCACCATGAATTCTATGCTACCAACTCATCAAACTTATCTTCCACATGGTTGACACAATCTATGAAATCAAACTTGTTGGCTCAAATTCATCAAATTCTCCATCTTTCTCATAATGCTAACACTTAGTATTAACTAGCTTTTGATGCTCAGTACATACTATGTTACTTGACATCCTCTATTAAATCACTCAGCATGAACTAAAGTTTATTGGTGCTCAACATCAACTAAACTTTACTCAACACCCACTGTGCAAAATGTTAAGCTTGGAAAACTAACTTCATTTAACTTATGGGTATGTGCGGGATCATGGTGTGCCAAAAAGTGGTGATCTAAAAAATCTTTAGTTCTAAAATATCTCAAAGCATTTCAAAATCTATTCCAACTTTTTTCCCACCCACCCTAATACTAAATGAAAATAATTAATATCTTTGTAAGACCTACTATATCTTTTGATACCAAACCTATATGGTCAACTTTAAAAACATCCTAAAAATGTGCTTTTGGACAAATTTTATGTGATTTTTACTTCAACCATGTAGCTGACGACTTTTTTTTCACCAAAATTTGATAAAATGAAAAGGGTTTCTTAAGAATGTTCTTATCTTTCCATAAATGTAAGGTCTATCAAATTGTGAGTTTAGTAAGTAATTATTACTTATTTTCTAATGGAGGCATGTATAAAGTGTTGACTAACACACTACTTGAAAAAAAAACTATAACTTTCAAATGGTACAACATTTGTTACATCCAAAAGATGCATCGCATTCTATGTTTCTTCTACTATAAGGAAAAATAATGAAAATTTGAATTTTGCAGAGTTCTGAATTAGCTAAGGTGGTCAGACACAAGAGGTTTTTTATTCCAAAAATACCAAAGTCAAAAATTAAATATTAATTATTTATTTAGAATAAAAATACCCAAAAATATGTGTCACATCTAGGCATGAGTCTACTACTTATACATAGAATATTATTAAAAAATGTTACCATTTGGTTTTCATTAAGGTGGTCACACATACATCTACTTCTTCTTTCTGTTCTAAAATCTTTGTATTATTGCATTAAAATTCAAAATTTTGACCAATAATTTTTTGTTTTTTGAGATAAGTCCTAGTAGTT
Organism: Cupressus sempervirens; assembly: GCA_028749045.1. NCBI lineage: Eukaryota > Viridiplantae > Streptophyta > Pinopsida > Cupressales > Cupressaceae > Cupressus > Cupressus sempervirens. The sequence goes on along the minus strand of CM053786.1, from coordinate 160,884,621 downwards.
TAGAAACTAGATTCAATTTGCTAGAGATTATTTTCTATCAACTTTTTGATATAAAGTTAATAACAAGTAGAAAATTGCACATTAAATTGACATAACCATGATTTTCTAATTTTTTATTGCCACTTAAGAGCATAGTTTGGTTGACCATGATCCTGCACATACCCTTGTTCTTCTAAACTTAATTAGTGTAACCAACCTTTGCAAACTTAAGTAGATTATCAATGCACTGTAATATCACTATCTTAACTAATTCTTGTACTCATTTTCATATAATAACTCAACCTTTCCTCTAGGTGCTACTTTTACCTCATTTGATCAAATCCTCTTCATTAATCAAATAAATGATAGTACTAAATCATATAAGAAATTATCTTACTGACAACTATTAAGTTTGACATCAGTGACAAAACAATGATTGAAACACATTTATCATACTTGTATCAATCTATTTTCAATAATTGCTACATTTTTGTTACCAATATTTTCATTGTCCAACAATCATTCTATATTAAGTTCTATGTATTGAGTACCATTGAGTTGCATAGCTATCTCTTTTCTTCTTCTAAGGTATTTTCTCACTTCTTCTTTTGTTCTCTCCAATTGTTACAACCCAATAAGGATTTCAATTATTTTATTCTCAATGATCTTTCCCAACTTGTATACTTCCATTTCCATGATATTATTCTCTCATGTTGTTAAGCTTTCTAATAAGAGAAGTGGCTCTAATACCAATTGTTGAAATATATATGGGAAACAAGATACTTAGAGTGGGGGGTGTGAATGAGGATCTTCATCTTTTGGCTTCTACAATAGTTCCATTAAATCATTCCCAATTCATTAATAAAATTGCAATGGTGAAACATAAATTAAATACATCATACATCACATCCACAATAGTTCAAAACATAACACATTGATTACTTAAGATATTAATGTGTATTAACCTTTATTAAGTTAATTGCAAAAATATAAAGCATTAAGAAAATAACATGAGACACCAAGATTTAATGTGAAAACCCAATTTGAGAAAACCACCAATGTAACTAGTTACTACTTTTCACTCTTCTAAAATGAGTCCCCTTAGGAGCCAACCTTGTTAAAGATTACAAAATACATGGTTAAGTGTGACCCTATTAGAGTATTTGAATCACCCTATTAGGAGTGGCCTTGTTAGAGGTCTTAAGACACTTCAATATAGAAAATTCCACCTTGATAGAGGATTTACAAAATGGTTGTTAAGCCAACTATGTTAAGATATTTCTTCACTACTACAATTGTTAGAGAGTAACAATGATTGACCCAATTAATGAAGAAACTAACTTTGAAGATTCAGATTATTGTTAGATCAATTATCCTCTTAATCCTTCTTGGTCAGAATATTATTTTGAGCTCTTCATATCTTCTACCCTTAATCAGACATCCTTCTCATTTTGCTTCTTTTACGTTGTTCCAAAATGCTTATTTCAATCCACAATTTGACCTTTCATATATATGAAACTCAATTTCAAGTCAACTTGAATATTTTTTCATAAAAATATTTAACATCAACTTAGTTATCTTGTATTAATCAAATAATTAACAATATTAATCTACTAACAGTCGGTTGACACTAGACTATTCACTCGGTTAATACAAAACTTTCTTTGATAACCAACCAAACTTAGTTAATATTAACTCTCTTCATTGAATGACCTAAATTGATTTACAGTAACTTCCCTTGATGACCAACTGAATTTAGTTACTACTAATTTTTTCTTGGTTGAAATTGGAGTCTTCTATAGTGCCCAACTAAGCTTGAATAACACTATTTTTTCTCAGTTAAAATGTTACATTTGTGTAACATCAATGACAATATACAATTGAATAAATATTTTCAAAAATAATTTTTTTGAGAAATATTGTCTCACTATAGTGTTTGTGCACTACATGCTCACTCATACCACATAGTTGATTTCCAAAATTGATCATCTAAAGTATCTCCTAAGTAAGGTTGCACTTACTGCTAGACTAAAAAAATGGATGATAATTCTTTCCAAATTTGATAGTCAATATGTTGAATGTAAGGCCACTAAAGGACAAGCTATTGTTGATCAGCTGGATAAATTCACCATCACAAATAGTGCTCCTATACAAATTGATTTCCATTATTCTTCCATCATGTACATTACAAACAAAACTTGGAAGATGTTCTTTTATGGATCACATACTCAAAATGGTGTTAGTGTTGGGATTCTCTTTGTTACACCTCATGGCTACATGATCCCAAAGTTCTATAAACTATTATTTCCATGCACAAATAATATAGTTACATATAAATCTCTTCTTAATGGAATCAAGCTAGCTCTTGAATGGAGGATAAAAAAACTACATATTTGTGGATATTTTTAACTTGTCATCAACCAAGTGAAAAATGAGTACCAAACTAAAGATATGAAGCTCATACATTATGAGAAATTGATTGATGACTTAAGAAATTACTTCACATTTGTCACATTCTACCATATTCCTAGGGCTGAAGATAAAATTTTTGATGTCTACTCTGGCATCTATCCTCCAACTGCAAGAACATTGATCTCACTTTGAATTCCTAGTGGAACATATGTTCCATGCCACTTATGATTCCCTTGATGATTGAGTAATTTGCATTGTTTTCAGTCATGATTCCTCTCGCTATTCTACCATTTTCTCCTACTTACATGATCAAATAATTCCTAAAAACCTTATAAACAATGAAAAATGTCAACTTATCCATAAGACCTCTCACTATACCCCCATCTCTAGTGACATATATAGGATGGGCTTAGACAAAACACCCCCCAGGTGCTCTAAGATAGATGAAAAAGGCATTAGTTAAAGTCCACAATGATATTTATGGGTCATACTCCAATGGCCATGCAATTGCTTGGAAATAGCTTTGGGTGGGCTACTATTAGCCAACTATGCAAGACGATGCTATCAGATATACTAAGTCATGTAAAAAGTGTTAATTACATGGAAACTTGATTCATTCTCCTAGCTATCAACTCATTCCTTTCATCACACATTGGCCTTTCGAACAATGGGCCTTTTATCTTCTTGGAAAGATCCATCACATCTCATCTAGAAAACATAAGTTCATAATCCCAACTACTAAGTATTTTATAAAATGGTCAAAGTTGTTCTAATGTGTATTGCAATAGGCATACATGTTTCCTTATTCATATTGAATCATACCATTTTCCACTATGGTATCCCTTCTTCTATAGTTACCAACAATTAGGGAAATTTTAAAGTAAGGACCTAAGGCAACTTTGTAAAAGGTTTAAAATCAAACAACATTGGTCCTCAAAATACTATCTCCAAGGAAATGGCCAAGATGAGGCCGTGTATAAAATACTATTGAAAATCTTACATAGAATAGTTCACAAGTTGGGTAGAGACTAGCACCTATTGATCAATCTTGTATTATGGGTCTACAAAACTACTATACAAATTCCTCCAGGGGCTACACCCTTTTTATTGGTCTATGGTTCTAAGGCTTTCCTCCCACTAAAATTTGATATTCCCTCTCTACAAGTCTATCTAAATGGATTAATGACTAATAAAGAGCATTGGGCTATGAGAATCCATGATCATGAAGATCTCAATGAGCATCGAAAGGCCACATTTGGTTACATACAAGGTTATCAGAAGAGCATTTCTACTAGCTATAATAAAAAAGTACACCCTCATGAGTTCCAAGTGGGTGAGCTTGTTCTTTGAGAGAATCCTAAGAACAAATAAAATTAAGAACAAAAGGGTAAGTTTGAGCCAAATTGGTTGGGTCCCTATCTTGTTAGTCCTACATTCAAATATGGTGCTTATTAGCTTTCTACACTTGAGGGATAATAGCTACCTAAGCCTGTCAACATATAATACTTGAAGAATTTCTATTCCTATGGCTTAGTTATTTGTACATACTTTAGGATCCAGAAAAAATCCCAAAAGAATCATATATGATGCTGAAAAAATCAAAAAATTCAAAAAATGTTATAAATAAGTGATCATCTTAGTGAAAACCTAGCAATAGGTGCTTTGATGTGTTACCAAAAATATTTTAAAAAATTAAAATTATAATTATAAAAAGTCCTAAAAAAAATGCCCCTAGGTCTATCAATCATACTTTGTGCTCACTCATTTTTCCTTGCCTGGGTTGGAATTGACTCTTGTCTTGGTCTAGGGGGAACAATTGTTTATCTTTTCAAGGTCTCTATGTACATTGGTACTTCTTTGGAAAAATTGTCCAACAATGTTTCTCAACACTTCTCCTTGACATCAAGTATTTCTCAACACTTTTTGGATACCTTAGTTACAATCTGGGATGCTAAAATATTTCTCACTATCAGATAGATTCCTAAAGAGATGATCATGTGTCTTACACATGTGCACTCAAATATTATACTTGTTGAGACCTAATGAACTTTGTTTGTCTTTTTGTGTTTTCTATGATGATTTCTTTGCTAAGTGTTCCCTCCCCAATAGTCTCTTGAGGATGTCATGGACTAGAATATTAGGGACATGGGGCATGTTTTACTTTTTTTCTTCTTGTGGGAATACTTTTTTGATCTAAAGCATAGTGAGCATCCATGCTTGTCCTACTTGAAATTTTGGAAACACAATGTATCATTCTTGTTTTTTTTAGCAAGACTGCATGCAACGGTAATCCTAGCACTTATGCCTTGATACAACTATAATCTTTCTATACTAAACTTAGGGAATCTAACTATATTATTCATATTGACCTACATGTCTTTAATTCTTAGGTTGGATTCCCACATACCTATCTGATATAGATCATATTCATATATGCAAAGTTATCCTAGTAAGCATTGTATGATCTCATGATGTCCCTAATAAAGCTCAATGATGAAATTAGAGTCTAACAGTTATGTGTCCCTTGCGAGTAAACCTCTTTGCATACTAGTTTGCATTTTAGGATCACCATTCCTTAGTCTTACATCTTGCATGTGGAGAAAGATCTCTCTTCATCATTCACAAACACATTAGTTAAGTGTGTTCATTTCTTCTCATTTCCCCTTGATCATGCCTTCTACTCCTTGTCAATCACATTCACTTCATGCTTCTTCTATTCATGTCATCACAAGGGGTTAATTGTCATCATGTCTAATCTACCACTTATATAGTATTTTGACCTAGATTTTAATCTCCTTGGATTTGCACAAAAATTACACCATAGGCTAATTTTGACATCCTAGAACCATTTTTGGTATTGAAATTAAAATTTGAGTTTCTCTTGATGGTCAAAATCGTGTATTAAAACCATGCTTTCTATGCAATTAACTGACCTTTTGAGGTATAATTTTTGAATCTTGACTGGGGCATCGTCATTTCTTCATTTCTTTATCATTACCACATTCAATTCATTTTCATTTCACTTGTATATCATCCTTCTACTTGATGATTTAGTTTTCATTCTTTATCCTTCCTTGTCAAATCCTCTCATAATAGGGCATTCTATCACTTCTTAATGGTCACTATTGGGTTTTAATCACATATTTGTCATCATGGACCTTTCTTTATCTTGATTTGATCATATATTTCTCATTTCTTCATTCCCTATACCTCATCTTTATTTTAATCCTTAGGGGGTAGAAATATTCTCTCAAATACTACAAATTTCTTGCTTATCTATTTCTCAGGAGCATATGCTTGACCTTTCCATTTTCTCTTGGTCTATCCTTTTTACTTGATGTTAGTACTCTTCTTGAGTTCTAATATCATCTCTATGTCCTAGTGTTTAGTATTGATGCTACTAGGTTGTGAAGTTAGGATTTTCTAAATCTCTCTACATTTCATTCTTCAAAAATAAATCTCTCTATCTAGTTTGTCCTACTTGGATTATTCATTCTTTGATGTAATGTATTCCTAGATCAACCACACATTTGTCAAAAATGGAAAAATGTAATCACCAAAAGAAGGTCACCTAGAATATTAACTCCCTTCCCAGTATTTTGGCTAAATTATTTCATTATTTGCCAAGACCAAATCTTTAAAAATGATTTTATTTGATTTGATTTTATATTTTGACCACTATATCCTAAGTTCATATATAATTAAAAGGAAAATTCCCCCCTTTTATTAAAATATCCCTTTTACCTCCTTTATCCTAAGTTGCACACATTAAGAATTTTCCCCAATTTGAAAATAAAAGAAAGGGACTTTTTGTCTCACATGGAGACACAAAATTCAAATCCTTCTCATTGGTGGAAATGATAATTCACATGGATCATGCTAAAATTAAACCCCCACCCTTGATCATATACCTCTATATTTTGATCTCTGTCACCTGCACATCTTTAAAAGGGAGAGCTCTCTCCTTATATAAGGATCTAAATTTGAGCTATTGTTATTTTGCAGGTTTTCTTATAGATTTTCTTGGAGCATTTGTGGAGAAATTCTATCTTCATTCTCTTTCATTCTTGCATCCTCGTTCTAGTTTTTCTTCATTTTTATTTTCTTAGTTTCCTTATCCAATAGAATAACTCACCTAATTTAATTAGAATGTTTTAGTAATACTCTCATGTTGCTAGTATAGTTGCATTTTTGCATTCCATTTAACATAGTTACATTGGAATTGGATTTTTATGGAACCTCTTTGACACTAGGACTCCTTTTGTCTTAGAATCTCCCATCTCATGGTTTACTAGTAAGAGTTGCATTCTTTAGGCTCAGCTGAGAGCTATTTTCATCCTCACTTGAATACCATTACACTCCATAACTAGGGAGCTCTAGGTTGTCATCCAAGCTTTCTAATCTATAGGATCCTTTGGATAGAATGGTTTAGAGAAGTGCACATTTATAGTGTACAAATCCTACTTTTCCATAATGATAAGTTATCCTTGTTCAAATTTAGTACCTCTCTCTTATACATCTTTAGATCTTTAGCTTAAGTTTTTCAAACTAGTTCCTCCAAGCACCTTTTCTCTAATACCAATTGTTGGATAAATGAGATGGGGGTGAATTAATTATCCTTGGGTTCTTTTAAATAGTTCACCAAACTTACAATACAATATACTTATCATGAAATCAACTTGGTAAATAAATTAACTTATTCAACCTTATGCCAGTAAATAGATTTGCACTTCCTACCAAGTATTAGCTTCATTAATGAAATTACAATAATACTGACAATTTTAATATGTAAAACATTCATGCACACATTGACACTAGTATTTTTAACATGGAAACCCATTCAAGGTAAAAACCACTTGGGAATTTTCACCTAGAAATAATTCACTCTTCTAAAGTGAGCTCGGTTAAGAGACACCTCTACCAAAGGTACATGCACACTTGCTAGCTGTGACCCTACTAGGATGTTTTCACCAAAGACAATCTAGACCTTTTCACCCTTTAATGAGTTTTCTATCTAAAGGACTTACAAAAATTTAGTATAATTTCACCTTACAAAATGATATACAAATAGAATAGTTAATATGACTTGGTTAAGATAGTTTTTGCTATAATGGTTAAAGAGTAATAGTGAAATGATTTGATAAATATAAAACTCACATTTCTTTTTCATATCTTAATTCTATTCATCATTCCTTATTGATTGGTCATCACATCAACTATTCACTCAACTTCAATTCACACATTAGATCTACTTGGTACCAACTCCCTCGACAACTTTACAACCAACTTGACTAGAAAATAGACTAGTGTTTGCAATCTTGTATCTTCCTTATATAGATAAATTTTTATCTCTTCATCTCATTCATTAAGGTTTCCATGAATTACTCTCATCCATATGATCATTAAACAACTCAAATACATTGAATCTAATACTAGACAAGTCATTTTTCAAAGCTTTCTAGTGGCATTTCCACACTGAATCTTAAACTTTTCTTAGATCTCAAAATATGTCTCAATTCTTCACAATTAGATCTTTCCTTATTAATTCAAGTCATTAATCTTGCTATTTGGTTTCATTCTTATCTTAGAATTTTCTAAAATAATCCAGATCTTCTCTTGATATCCTCCTTTACTCAATCTTTCACAAATTGTTCATTTTTACTAAACTATGGTATATCTCATGATCAATTAATATTTTTCTTACTTATCCTTCCTTGCCTTCTTCATTTACCAACCACCATTTCTAACTTGATGCATCTCATTGATTTATTATCTTTTCTCTTTCCAACTTTTCTTATTTCTTACCAACCAAAATAACTTTCTTGTGCATCATCTAAACACTTCATCAAATCATGTATAATAATCAAACCAATATTATACTATCATAGACCAATTCATCAATTTTTTGATTAAGTTCACATACTTAACATCACTTCTACATATAATCATCTATCTTTACCTTCCACTCCTCTATTCAACATCATATCCTTCAGATGATTTACAACCTACATGAATTAGTATTGTTAATCAGCTTGACATCAATGACAACATAACAACTAGTCTAACGCTTTCACATATAATTCATAGGTTCTGACCTTTTTCCTCATAAACATCACTCATAGTCATCATCATCAATTATGTCCAAATTTTGTAATCATAACAATAGCCATCAAAAGTATGAGATCTATTTCTATAAACATTTGTAGTATGCCCCATCTTAGGAAAAATAGAACATGAGGAGTGTTAGGTCTAATTTTCCATAAATTAGAAGTGTGTCCCACTTTAAGATAATTAACGAACATAGCTTTCTAGGATTTCATATCAAGACTTCTTTTGTAATACCCCTCATTTACTCTCATTTTAGAATTCATTGATAAAGTTCTATTAGACTCTTATGTGGACATGTTATCTCTTAACACATATTTGAATATTTGATGCTTTGATATATACGATAATTGATTATACTATATAGTAATGTTTACTTACTTACAATGATGATACTTTCATGTGTCTATTCGATGATTATGACTACCTTCATAAATTACTCTTACTTAGTAAATGTAATTGTTTTCTTGATGATAATATAATATTTCTTTAAATGATGATTATTGTATCTTCATGATAATGATTTTTTATAGTAAAATATGATATTATTTGTATTCATGATTTATTTATGATAGTTACCCCATACTTGCATGTGTATGGTGTATGTGTTTATTTTATATTGTTGTCTTATGTGTCTGATGTTCTTAGGAGAGGAAGTCATAGCCACCTTCTAGTCAAGATCTACACAATGTACCACTCCCCACCATTGCTTATTTAGCTTAGATATATAAGTACATGTTCATGCACTCATCTTTTATTCAGGTTGTAGGTACTAGGCATTGACTTTCCTAAATTGCCAAGATAAGTATACCCTATCACAATAAATTAATGGTAAGAATTGGGAGATAATGTTCAAGTCCAATCCTAGCCAAAGCTTAAATACTTGTCCTACAAGGATGATTCATATTTGATAGTCTACCCCTTTTAAACCTATGAGTTTTTCTATATGTGGTTGATTTTCCTTATGCTTTTAATATAGATTGACTTTGTCATTTGCTAGGTGGAATGCTTATTTGTGATTTTTTATTTGATCACCAATATTTGAATTATTAACTATTATTATTATTATATATAATAAGACGATATTGAATTCTTAAGAATTATTTGAATATATGCTTAATTTTAAAGATTTAATTTAAAGTTCTAATTTAGAAACTAAAAAATAATAATATAAATATAAAATGTAAAATATAAAATATTGTCTTATTACAATATTTAATCAAAAGTGATTCAAATTAGAGTTGCATTTAAATAATGAACTATTATTATCTTTATTGATTAATATAATAAATAATTACTTTTAACATGGTTGTATTAAATAATAAAGTGAGAAGGATAAAATAAAATAATATTTTAATTAAAAGTGAGTTAAATATGCATGATAAGGTTAATTAAATAAAAATATTATTTTTAAAATTGAAAGGGCTTTGAGTGTGCATGAAAATATTTAATAAATTAAGTGATTTAATATTTAATTAAAATTAAGTGGCCTTTTATTAAATTAAAAATTAAAAATCCTAGTTAGGGTTAGGGCTCTTTATTAGATGTTTTTGGTCATTTTAGAGACATATATAGGTTTTGGGAGAGCAATTTGGAAATGGAAGTTAAAGAATTATTGAAGCTTAAGGGTGTTTGGATTGCATGTATTCACCAAATTGTTTAGAATTTTAGCTATCAAATTAAGGTAGGGTTTGAGAACTCATTTGTTGAAATTATTTTGGAAAATTTGTCTACCTCATTTCTACCACATTGCTAAAATTTATTTGTTGAAATTTATGGCATAATATGAAGGAAAAAATCTGATTTTCAATTAAGAAAAAGAATTGATTCACACATTCTTTAGAAACTGCAGCCAATTATAAGCTACAAAATTATGCTACTGAAAACTAACCTAGAAAACCAAGATATGAGAAACCAGAGAAAATTCAACATTGAATTTTAGAGAACAATGATTATTATCAATGGGGGTTTGAAAAAAAATTATCTGAAAACTTCAATAGAAATCCTTGTAAAGATTCATCAAACAAAATGTATATTCATCTTAGATTTAAATAGAATTATTGGTTGTGAATCTTTCTAGAAAATATATGCATTCAAGATAGAAAAATTATTAAAAAATTATGATTCCATGTTTCAAAAGATCTTAGCCATGTGAAAATATACAATTGCATAGTTCTATTATTTTCAGGGAATATTATGTAATTTTATGATTTATTATTTAAAAATAAAAATAAAAAAATTTGGGATTATTTATTAATTCTAATTTTTTTATTAAAAATACTAATTAATTTTTTTAAATTTTTTTGAAAAAACATACTTGTTATTATTTACTAATTTTGAAAATTAAATAAATACTACTCATTTAGTTATAAAGTGGATGTTGGTATTAAAGTTTCTTTAAGTTTAGTTAAACTATTAGTTGCATATAAATGATTTTATATTTATTAATGCAAATGGGAAGTTAAAAAATAAATAATAGTAACTTTTATTATATTTTAAGAGATTTTATGGTGGAGTTCACTTTGTAATCACCTACTTATTAACTATTTGACTTTAAGAGAGAAATTATCAATAATTCAACTAAATTTATAAAAACATTGTCTCTAGTTGTATGATAAATTAAAAGAAAAGTAAATATTATTATTGGACTTAAATAGAGGTCAAATTAATATTTTAGAAATGAAAAATATATTGATATTTAATTTAATAATATTATTTAAGACTATTTAAACTAATAACAAGATTATATTGCATGACATTTTATATGCACAAAGGGATGAGACATTTAGATACTTATCTATTTAAACATGTATATTGGCATAACAATTTACATTAACATCTATATTACTACCTTATTGTTCAACACATTCTTATGACTCAATCTAAACATAGAAAATGATAGAATTAAACCATATAGCTTAAAAACTATTTGTTTTCTTATATTATCTTTATGGTTTTGAGATGTTTGTTCTCATGATAATTTTCTCTTTGGATTGTTTAGTTGGCCCAACTAGGATGTGCACCAAATGCTTTTGAGATTTCTTTATGATGTTTGTTTGACTAGATGTCACGATGTATTTTATGGTTCAAATTTAGATTTATTATATGAGATTTATTTTGATGAGATTTATGAGAACTCTTGGGTTTTGAGAACCAAGGTTAGGTTTGGGTTGTTTATTAGGGAACTAAATCCAATCATTATGGCTTTTGAGGTATGAGACACAATTATGATTTATGATTTTTTGGGAAGGTAGGCGAGGCACATCCTTTGGGAGTGGCTTACAATGGGTGTTCGGGCCCAAAGTGGTTACTAGGGTAACTCATTATAAATTGTGTAATAAGTGATAACATAGTAATTAAAATGTTTAGACACACATTTAAATGATAAGTTAGAGAATTTTCCACACTCATGCTTTGAGTGTTTATATAGGCTAAGGATGGGATTGGGATGATACCTAGTGAGAGGTATGACTGTAGACACTAAAAACCTTTAGAAAATAAAGTATTTTTATTTTCTGAAAAATTCTTGATGACATCATCATTTATTAATTAATTAATTTATTTTTATGCCATTAAATCCCTTTCTTAATTAAAAATATTTAATTAAGGAATCCCTCCAAAAAATGTTTAAATCTTATTTAAACATTATTTCCTTATTTATTAATTATTTAATTAATAAATTGACCAAAAAACCCAAAATAAATTAAAAAATTTATTTTTGCCCAAAACTTAGCCAATTTCCTTAAGACCACTAACCTCTTCCAAAATCTTCTAATCCTTCTTTAATTTTGATTAAAGGCTAATCCCATCATTTCCTACCCCTAATCCCAACTCAAAATATTTAATTAAGATTAAATATTAATCCTCATGTTTATTAAAAAAGTTTTAATAAATATCTCCTCAACCCAAACCCTTGAAATAAATAAAACATTATTTATTTCTTAAAAATCTAATTTATCCTCATCCTAAGAAGTTCTAGACTCTTCTAGAAAGTCATCATCCTCATCCTAGGAAATTCTAGACTATTCTAGAAAGTCTTTATCCTCATCCAAAGTCTAGACTCTTCTAGAAGATGTCTTTAAACCTAATCCTAATCCCCTCCTAACCTTGTCACATTCCCTAAAAATGGGTTAAGACTTACTAACCCAAGCCAAAGTTAACAAATATCTCCTCCTTCACCCACCCTCATTAAATGCCATTCGCTTGCCTATCCCTAAGCTAATCCTAAACCATCCTAATCCATCCTCTAATCATTTGCACAATCCTAAGCAAGCTTAAAACCCTCCTAATCAAGCCCAAGTCGAAATTTCTCTCATCTCCCTCAAAATATCTCAACCATAAAACTTTATGAAGTCCACTAGGCCATAAATGACTCTTCCAAGCCCTTTTATTGCTCTTACAAGTCATTATGAGGGTCTTTATGAAGATTTTATCCCTTGAGCCTCCTTTGTTGACTCATCCTTCCCCTTTCCTCCATCCTCTCACCCTATGACATGTGTCACTCCCTGATTGGTTGTAAGGAAGCACAATCCATGTGCTCTTCTCTCATGCAATCTGAGCCCTCCATGAGCTTTTTCCCATCCTTGCATCTTAGCCCTCAATCCCTCAAGCCTCTTGCCTATTAATTGGATCCTTCTCCTTTGCAAAATAACACAATCCATGAAGTAAAGTCATAATGCCATTTTAAGAAGCCATTTTACATCAAAACCATACACTCACACCCAAATTCCAACTCCATTTGAAGCCCTTTTTGAAGCATAAGCTTGAGCATACATCCTATCTATTTAGACAAAGCTACTCAACAAGAGAGCTTCTCATTGAGAGAGCCCATTAATGGCTCATATTATCAATTGAGAGCTCATCTTAGTCTATCTTGAAGTTTATGAATTTTGTTTAGTTTGTAGAAACTTTATTTAAATTTGGTTTCTATTAGCACACTAACATTGTTCATATACATTTTGGCAGGTCCGGTGGGACCCCGCATCGATCATCTTCATTAGCTTTTCTAGTCAAGTTTTGTATGTCATTTGTTAATTTTGGCTAATTTTGCTTGATTTTGTGATTGGTAGGATTGTATAAATTGGTTTTGTAGGTCCACATGAGCATGAAGAAGACAAAGGAACTCATAGTATATCTCATAGTGTTTGCAGATTTTTCAAGCTTATAGGTGGACAAAGAACTTGGAATTCTTCTTCCTCTTCTTGTCTATATTCTTCTTATTCCATCTACTTCTTCTTCTTCTTCTTGTGGGAGATCTTGGCCATTTTTTTTTAAGAAAGCAAAATCATACACACTTCTTTTTAGTGCTTAAAATGAACCCCCAAATCATACTTAAATCCATTAAAAACTAAAAATTTCCCAAAAAAAAAAAAAAATCTTTTAACAAGTGAAACTAAACCAATCCAATCATTTTCATCCTTGCAACATCAAGGTTTTAGATTCATTCATGCAAAGTTAAGAACACTTCATTTTTGGGAATTTAAAAAGAACTTCAAGTTTCCATTTCAAAAGATTCAAAATCAACACTAAGTGCACACTAAAATCTAAATCAAACTCAAAGAATCAATCAAGGATAAAATGAACCTCATTTGCAAATATTTTAAAGTTCTTTTAAAAATCTCATGAAAACTAAGAGTCCTAAATGGTTGCCAAAATTGTCCTAAAAAGCTTTGTTATTTGTTCCAGACAAATGTCTTGTTGCAAAATCTTGAATGTTTCTTAAGTTTTTCATGCATCAAAACAATCTAGGTATATCATTTTTGGGCTTAAAATATGCAAACTATAACACAAAATCTTGAATGAAAACCAAAGTCCAAAGAGTCATTTTCACTTTTGAGTCCAAAACAATCTTGAATGATCTAAGGTTAAAACAAAGCACTTCAAAGTTCTTAAAACAACACACAAAATCTCAATCTTGAATGCTCAAAGGAAAAAACTTGAATGTTTAACCACTTGTCTTTGAATGAATGTTGCTAAAATCACTCTTGAATGCCATGGATTAAAATCAAATTTTTCTTGAATGCATGATTAAAACAACAAATCCAATCTTGAATGCCAAGGATCAATTAACCATTGCAATATCAAACACTTCATTTGGAGCTTCTAAAATTGAACAAAACAAATCTCTTTTCCACATGCAATCTAGGTAAAGTTTGATTTTTGGACATTTAAGAAACTTTGTTAAGTTAAATACAAATTTGCAAAAATCAACTTGAGTAGTTCCTTGGACTCACCTCTTTTCTAATCACCCATCAATTCAACCATTGGTTGCAATCTCAGTGCCATTTATGGGGATGGGTCTACTTGAAAAAGGTGTTAAATATTCCACAATCTAACTCACTCACTTGGTCTTTGAACGTTTGCTTTAACTTTATCAAAATTCTTAAATGATGAAAACTCTAGATTAAATCGATCACACTTAGAGTTTGGGCAATAAAATTGAACAACTATTGACGTGGAGGGCCTCCGGGGCGCACGCTTGACAAATTGAGTCTCACACATCTTTGCTTTGGGCTTTAAAACAAAATCACACCAACTCTTGAATGCTTTAAAAGGAAATTAATCGATACTTGACGTGGAGGGCCTCCAGGCATGCGGGTTTACTTTTTTGTTGACCCTAACTCTTCTTCTTGTATTCATTCTTCGCTCTATTTTGTTTTGTTGGCGCTTCAAGTTGGAATTGAACATTGTCTCTTAAACATGACTGCTTGCAAAGTCTAGATCAGCATACATAAGAGTCAGTTGGTAAAAGAACAAGCATGTTTTTTAGCCCAAGGTCATCCAAGTCTTCTCTCCCCTTGTCGTCTTTCGAGGCCATCTTGGGTGCATAAGATTAGGATCCAAAACCTTGTTTCTTTTTAGGAGGCCTACTTGGGGATTTCATCACCCCTTGGACGACCTCAACTCCCGTGTTCTGACGGAGTATAAGAACCGGGAGGTGAATCAAAAGACACCTCTCTTGGGATCAAGATTTTGTCACTTGGGCTAAGCCTCAAGGAACTTTATACCCTTGAGAAGTGAAAGAGGAGAAGTGGGTTACCGCTCCTCTCGACTGCGTGACATCTTTTTGGTTTCATCTACAGATTTGGGCCTCACGTACCTTGGGTATATCGAGGACTCCCTAACTAAACCAAATGTCAGCCTTGTAGACAACCATCTAGGATGTTAATGTGCTTGAAGTGACTGATTCAAACATTTTTAGAACACACACACTCCTTGGCGCAAGTATCACATTCTGGGAATCAAAACTTCTATCTGGTTGTTTCTATCTATTGCTTGGTCTTTTACTTATTGAATGAATGTTTGCCAAACTTGGTCAATCCTAGCTTAGGGTACACTTAGCGTAGTCACTGCCTATTCCAGAAGTTGAACAAGTTGAAGAAAAATAACTGAGGTCTATCAAATCCAAGGAAATTCAAGAATTGATGTCAGAGCAACCCAAACCTAAATAGAAGTTCCACAAAGTTAAACTCAAACCATCTCAGGCATACCAAGAACTTTTAGCCAAGAGAAGGGAACTAACACCAAGTCCTCGAATTGCCAAACTCCACAAAATAGAGGACAAAGATACCGACAAAGCACTTCAAGAGGCCTGGTTAGGCACACCATCAAATTTAGCCAAAATCCAGGAGTTAATCCTGCTTATGCCTTACCAACTAGGCATGATTTCTATGATTAGACCCCCTTGTTTCTCCAAATCTTCTTGGATAAGCTTCACTTTAGAGTCATCTTTGTAGAAAGGCTAGCAATTTTAGGTTATCCCCTTAAGCATTATTAGCTCATTCATCTCATTTAGAACCAAACCATCTAGCCAGTAATCAAAACCTCACATCCAAGCCTTCAAAATTGTTGTCACTTTTGTCAAAAGTTTGCCACTCCTAAAATCTTCCAAATCCATCAATCTCACCAAGGTTATCCCTTTGACAGAGCTTTGTCTAGGGTAATCCAGCTTTGTCACTTGTTATCCCTCATCACTTTGAGCTAAATGTTGGGATCCACAAGTGGTCAATCTCGTGTTCTTCCTAAAGGATCATCAGTCTATCCTTAAGTTAACACAATCACCACCAAGCTTGCACATAGGAAAGCAAACCTTTTGTGATTTGGCAACATATCTTTGAAGTTAGAATCTCCAACCCAATCCTCCTTAGGTTTTGTCATATAGCTTTGCCTTAACCTAGGAAATCATTTGCATAGAGAAGCCTTCCCCCTTTTGCATCCATCAGCATTATTGCATCTCATCCCTAGGAGCATTTTTCATGCCACCCGTCACTCGCTTAGCCAAGAAGAAAGAAACAATGGAGCCCTATCATTTGGATCGAACAGCCTCACCCCCCTTGAGCACTCAGCCATCCTTTAGCCCAGAGAAAGCTATGCCATCATCTACTAACATTGAAGCTTTCATGAACCAACCAGGAAATGCAGTATTGGTAAATGCCATTATAGACAAGAACAAAGAGACAATCATGGCTAATTTTCGAAGGGACAATGTAGGAACCTTTGACTTTGGAAGACCCCCTCCATTATCAGATCCATCTCACCCATTTTTTGGGCAGCTACCACCACCCATAGGCTCTTATGATCTAAATTATCCTCAATATATGCCAAAAGAAGAGCCTCCAGCCAATCCATATGATCCAACAGACCCAAACATACCATCATCCACCCAAGTTGAAATATCCATGCCGCAAGCCAACCCAGCCACCACCACTCCATCCTTGGTTCATACCTCTCCGCTCCAAACCCCCTTTACCCAAAATAGCTCACCATTCACCCCCTTCACTATTGCTACTACTGCTCCCCAACCCAGCCTTCCAAATCCACCCATCTCCCAAATCAGTGCTCGTATCTTTGGCCAACCTTAGCAATATACAACAGGGATGCCACCCATGGGGCCAAGTAATCAACCTTTCATCACCCCCAGCTTGTTCACTATAGCCCAAAGCACAATCCCATCATTTCCATTAGGTCTTGGGAGCTCAGTGCCATTAGGCACAAATCCACAAGCTACTACCCTCACTCCATGAAGCTATCAAACCCCACAAGCTACTACCAATTTTCTACCAAGCTCCCAAGTAACCCCAACTCCCGCCACCACTCTACCAAGATTTTAAATCCAGCCACCAAGCTATCAAACCCCATCAGTTCCATTCCCAAGCTTTCAATTCCCACCACCTCCACCACCAACTAATCCATTACCTCCTATTACCAACTACTTTTAAATGCCACTTCTAGGAGGTAATCCACCAATCTAGCCAACCACCAATTATTTGCAGGTACCATCCCAAATGGGGGCACAACCCACATACCTTGGTCAAACCCCACAAGCCCCCTGATCCTTTCCCCAAGCTTCAGAGCCATCTTATACCTTACCTCCACAAAGTCATTCATTTATCCCAGAGCCAGCTTATGTTCCTCAATCCCAACCTCAAATCCCATATCAACAGCAAGCCTCGTAGCACATGCAGCAATATGCGCCACCTCCCCCTCAACAACCCGTCATCCACCATGCAGCTGCTCAAACAATGTACAATCCCTATCAGCAAATCCCTCATAGCCATCTGTATTCAGTGGTTCTATCTAGCGCATACCTACCTCAAGGCACTCCTACATTGGGGGCACCCCAGCCATCACCTATCAATTCAGAATGGGAGCAAATGAAGATAGCTCTGAAAGCCATCCAAGAAGGGAATGATCCGAAGACATTCAAGTTTGAGAATGTGTGTCCTTACCCATTTGACAGAGCCATTACCATGACACCATTTCCCAAACACTTTGAGGTACCCAAATTTGATAAATTCAGAGGAAAAGGAGACCCTGTCACACATATCAAAGAATTTTACATGCACTGTCAGGACATAGCATACAATGATGTCTTCCTCTTGCGTCTTTTTCCCAAAAGCTTGGTTGGACCAGCTCTTGAATGGTTTTATAGAATCCCCTATGGCACAATTAAAAACTTTGCTGAATTATCTGAGGCATTCGTAGCCCAATATGCCCATCTTGTTGAAATAGAGCTATCAATAGTTGACCTTGTCCACACTAAGCAAAAAGGTGGAGAAAGCCTTGCAAAGATGGAAAACCCTTACCACCCGCATATCCTGCACCTTGCTAGAGCGCCATGTGGTGAAAATGTTTATTGATAATGCCCATCCTAGCTTGGCTCACCACATGACCATGAACTGTTTGCAGACCTACAAAAACAAGCACGTTGCAACAGATGGCGTCACTGACACCAGACATGTGAATATTGTTGGTCCTTCTCAAAACCTGTCCAACCCACCATATCAACCAAACAATCAACAAGCTATCAATTACCAACAGCATAATCACCAAAGCTATCAAAACCACAATCCAAGACCCAACTTTTAAGGGTCTAGCAATCAAGCTAATGCCATCAATGTAGCTATAGGACAAAAGCCCAGATTCCAACCTACACCTAGAAACTATACACCCCTTGGTGAGCCATTGGATGTCATTTTTGAGAAATTAGTCAAGGAAAACCTCATCAAATTTCCTCCTACCTAGCAAATTGACCCAAGCCAATCCAAAGCTACATGGTACAAAGATAATGAGTACTGCAAATTTCATAAGGTAAAAGGTCACACTACCCTCAGATGCATGAAACTGAAAGACTATGTGCAGGACCTCATTGATCGGAAGGAAATCACTGTTGGTGCCCAAACCTCTCCCAATGCAGGCTTACAGATCTATCAAAATGCTTTTCCTCCACACCACAACCAAAATCCTGGAAAAGCACCTATCCAAACCAACAACAACAACACCAACAACCGTCAGCCAAACCAACAGCATGGGAAGAACAATGACCACACTTCATCCTATATAGACTATGGTATCCTTATAGGTTGTATATCCGAGAAAGAGCCTTCTATCAATGTTATCAGTATCCAAGGACCAAACAATGAGTGTACAATCACCACTTGAAGAGCGCGATTTAACATCGCAGGCCCACCCATTCCACCAGCACCATCAGCTCCATCAAAAACCCAGTACAATATCTTGGAACACCTTGGGAACATGCCAGCCCAAATCTCAATTTTAGACCTTCTTCGCACTAGTCTTGTGTACAAGAACATCCTTGACAGTGCTCTCATAGAATCCCGTATCCCTTCAGATATCAATGCTACTAATTTTTGTAATCCTTTTGGACACCTATCCTCCTCATGTGTCCTATCTTTCAAACCCACTGACATACCCGTGGTCAAGCCAGATCACACCCTTTCGCTTCGCATAGCCATCATGGTATCCAATTTTTCCATGAAAAGAGTAATGATAGATAATGGATCAGCCTTTAATATTTGCACCCTAAAATTCATAAAACAAGCTGGGTATACTGAGGTAGATATCATCAGTGAGGTTATCACCATCAAAGCTTATGACAACTTGGAAAGAACCATAGAAGGAACTATTTTGCTGCCAATCAAGGTTGGGCCAGTCATCCAAGAAACACTTTTCCATGTTATTGATCTAAACCTACCATTCAACATCCTCCTCGATCACCCATGGATTCATGCCATGAAAGCTGTTCCATCCACTTACCATCAGTGCGTCAAATTTTCTCATCAAGGTACTGAGGTAACCATCCATGCCGATCCAGAACCCTTTTCTTACTGCAATGTGGTTGAAGCTTCATATACAAACCATTTCCCTAGAATTGATATCGGCACATCCATCGCCAGCTCATCCCACACTTGTAATGACCCAGAAACCATCCTCGCCTCTACCCTGTCTACTGTGAAGATCAATAACAAGGGCTGTGGAGAGTATAGTCTATCAGATGCATTTGTTGTTGGGGCACTTCCACTTGATCCACATGCCCATGGACGATCAACATATCACAAAGCTAAGGAGATTCCACCTCCTCAATACAAACAGTTTGGCCCAACAACCTTTGTATCCTCAAAAATCCCTCTTCATGAGGAGCTCACTCCAGATATCAACAAATGATTACATAAGGATCCACCTCAAAGAAATCAAGCATGTCTTGATCAATTTAGCCAAAAGTATCCCCAAGAACATAAGCTCATCACTGACAAATGGAACTATCAAGGTGGTGGTCTAGGACCAGAAGAAAGAGGCATACAGTGCCCCATCGACGCACACAAGTGGGAATCAAAGTCAGGTCTTGGCTTTGGCATACCCACAACTGAGGGCACCAATACGAACAGTCATGCTTTTTTGAACATTCATCGCGACCTTGTCGAAATCGAAGACATTCCTAAGGAAGTTGAAAAGAGAGCCTACGACGATATCCTAGACCAAATCTCCCTTGGAGACTCTTTTCTCCAAGAACTATCCATCCACCTCATTGACCTACCACTCACCCATCCACAACTCATAGATTGGGACCAACCAAGCGTCATACACATTGATGAGTTCACATCAGAGGAAGCACTTCTAAGATTCATGGGAGCTGAAACACCTCACAAGAAAACAAAGCCAGATTTTGCCTATATCTACAAGCTAGATCTCAAGGGGTATTTTGGAGAAAATCCCCAACCTAGTTCTGATACACCCAAAACTAGAACTAAGGTGAATCTGAGACTAGCTAAGGCAGCGAAGAGAACCCCTCAGCAAGAAAATCTAGAGCCACAAGAAGAACATGAGGATTTAGCATTGCCTCCTCAAGATAATCGACCAGAGGTGTCTTCTATTCTAATTGAGGATACTCAAGAAGTCAACATTGGTTCTTCAAAGATCCCCAGACTTGTTCACATTGCTGCATCCCTATCACAAGACCAAGTTGATCTCCTCTTTGAAGTCTTAAGAGAAAACATTGGTCGATTTGCATGGTCATATCAGGACATGCTAGGGCTTGATCCAAAGCTTGTAGTTCATCATCTTGTAGTCGATCCAAAGATCAAGCCCGTCAGACAAAAGCTTAGAAAAATGCACCCCAAGGTGGCATTATTGGTCACAGCTGAATTAGAAAGAATGTTAGCTGCTAAGGTTATCTGACCTATCGACTATTCAGAGTGGATCTCCAACATGGTCCCCGTCACTAAGCCTTCTGGTGACATCAAAATCTGCACTGATTTCAGAGATCTTAGCAAAGCTTGTCCAAAAGATGATTTCCCCTTGCCCAACATAGATATGATTGTAGATCTTACAGCTGGACATGAAATTTTGTCCCTCATGGATGGATTTTCTGGGTATAATCAAATCAAGATTGCAGAAGAGGATCAGCATAAGACAGCATTCACTACCCCTTAGGGAACCTTTTGCTACAACATGATGCCTTTTGGCCTAAAGAATGTTGGGGCTACCTACCAAAGAGCTATGACAACCATTTTTCATGATCTCATCCATAGCATTTTGGAGGATTATGTGGATGATATCTTGGTCAAGTCTCATACCTTCATGGATCATCTTGCTGACCTGGAGAAAGTCTTTGATAGGTTAGCCAAATATCATCTCATGTTGAATCCCAAGAAATGTGTCTTTGGGGTCACATCTGGCAAGCTTCTAGGCTTCATAGTTTCTAAACGAGGTATAGAGATCAACCCCAAGAAGGTCAAGGCTATCTTAGACATGCCTCCTCCCCAGACACTGCGATAGCTTCGCTCTCTTCAAGGAAAGCTCCAATCTGTTTGGCGCTTCATCTCCCAGCTTGCAGATAAGTGTACACCATTTTCACATTTATTGAAGAAGGATGAGAACTTCAAGTGGGATCCTTTATGTCAGTGCAGCTTTGACCATCTCAAGCAGTATCTCATCAATCCCCCTATCTTGGTTCCACCAGTTCCTAGTCATCCCCTAATTTTGTACATATCAGCAACACCTACTACTCTAGGGGCACTTCTAGCACAACTCGATGACTACAGCAAAGAAAGAGCCATCTACTACATCAGTAGAACCCTAGTTGGTTATGAACTCAATTACACTCCTATGGAAAAAGCTTGTTTGGCAGTTGTTTTCTCAACTCAAAAGCTTTTCCATTACATGCTAAGTCATACCATCCAACTAGTCTCCAAGATTGACCCTCTCAAGTATATGCTCTCTAGAACAGCACTTACAGGCCGTTTGGCCAAATGGGTTATGCTCCTTAGTGAATTTGACATCCAGTATGTGGATAGAAAGGCAATCAAAGGGCAAGCTATAGCAAATCACCTAGCTGATGCACCTCTAATAGATGCTTATCCGTTGATCATAGAATTTCTAGATGAGCATATCTGTCTAATTGAAGAACAACCCCCATGGAAACTTTATTTTGATGGCTCATACACATCTCAAGGATCAGGTGCAGGAATATTGTTGGTCACACCTCAAGGAGATTACATTCCAAAAGCCTTCAAGCTACAATTCCCTAGCACCAACAATATAGCTAAATATGAGGCCCTCATAGTAGGTTTAAAGATAGTTGCAGAATGGAACATTGTTGATCTACAAATCTTTGGCGATTCTCAGCTCATCATCAAGCAAGCCTCAAATGAATATCAAACCAAAGATGAAAAGCTATAACCCTACAAAGAGCTAGTTGATCAGCTAACCCAACATTTTACAAAGCTTCAGTTTACACAAGTGCCTCAAATATAGAACAAAGCAGCAGATGCTATGGCTACTATAGGCTCGCTCTTGGAAATTCCCCAAGCAGCTACACAGTATGAGTTTTTAGTGGAGCAGCTCCTCACACCTGCCTATGCGAATGAGGATTCAAACCGTGTTTGTATCTTGGTTGGTCCCCAATCCCCTTGGTACCATGAGATTCATGCTTACCTTAACGATGGTATCATATCCCCTCACCTCACACGTACCCAACACCAGAACCTCATCCAAAAATCATCCCGCTATGTTATCATAGCCAATACCCTATATCATCGGGGTTATCACGATACTCTCTCTCGATGTTTAGACCAAAATGAGGCCGCGATGGTGTTAAAGGAAGTACACTCTGGAATTTGTGGTGCCCACACGAGTGGTATTGTCCTAGCGCGACAAATCCTTAGAGCAGGCTACTATTGGCCTACCATTGAAGAAGATTCTTGTGACTTTGTCAAAAAGTGTCTCCCATGTCAGCAGCATGCAAATCTTGTGCACGCTCTAGCACAGGATCTACAGCCTATTACACCACCTTGGCCTTTTGCTTGTTGGGGTCTTGATATAGTTGGAACTATCACACCCCTCTCATCTGATGGACATAAATGGATAATAACAACTATAGACTATTTCACTAAATGGGTGGAAGCAGTCCCCCTAGTCTCAGCTACAGGAGTTCAGGTCTCCAAGTTCATCTTGTACCACATTGTTTGCTGCTTCGGCATCCCATCCACCATCTTCACCGACCATGGAGGTAACTTTGAAAATCTCAACATGGAAGAATTATGCACTTCCCTCCGCATCCATCATCGCTTTTCTAGCCCATATTTCCCACAAGGTAACGGCCAGGCAGACACAACTAACAAAACCCTCCTCAAAATCCTAAAGAAAGTTGTCAATGATTCCGGCCGTGATTGGCACCTACAAATAAATCCAGCCCTATGGGCCTATCAAACTTCCTTCCGTACATCCATAGGCACAACTCCATACTCCCTAGTCTATGGTGCTGAAGTGGTACTACCTATAGAGGTTGAACTTCCCTCCTTGCGCATATCTTTGCAAGGGCAAATATCAGATGAAGAATATAGAGTAGCTTGGCTCACCCAGCTAGATCTCTTACACGAGAAGCGACAACAAGCCTATGATCATCTCACAGTCTATCAAACTCATCTCAAAAGGAATTTCAACAAGAAGGTGCTTCCACGACACTTTCAGCCAGGTGATATGGTCCTTAAAGAAAACATGAAAGTCCAAGCAGATCGAGAAAAGAAAGGCAAGTTTGAACCTACATGGCTTGGTCCTTATGTTGTCATTGCTTCCTTTGGCTTCGGAGCCTATCAGCTATCTACATCGGAAGGAGAACTCTTGAATGATCCTATTAACATCATTCATCTCAAGAAGTTCTATGCTTGAAGATCCTTGGTATACCTAGCTTTTGAAAAATACAAAAAAAAAAAATAGTAAAGAGAAATAAGCGTCCAATGGTGAAAACTTGGCAATTCAAGCGCCTTGGATAGGTACCTTGGTGAAAACCTGGTAATTCAGGCACCTTGTGTACTAAAGACTAATCCATTATCTATCACTATCCTATCCCTCATCCATTCACCCACCATCCCATAAGACACACTTGCTTGTTCCCTTGGTGTTCCAACCAAATATCCAAAATCTGATGAAGCTTTTAAATACCTCCTGTACAGCTTGTAAATCTTGTACCAAAGCTTGTATTATACCTTGTAAATCTTGTACCATACCTTGTCTATCCGAATCTTGTCCAAAGTTTGTACCATATTCTATCCTATAAATAATCTTGTATCCTAGCTTGTATACTATCACGTGCACACACAAAACCCCATTTTCACTTAAGCTTTTCGCAAACCATCTACCTATCCACCTATCACCTATTATAGAAATCCCATCCTTCATAAACATTTCCATCTCACAAAAACCAAAACATGAATAAACTTGTACATTTGTAACATATCTTGGTCCATCAGCTTGTACATCCTCTTTAGCTTAGTACCATTGTATATATCCAGCATTCGTGTCAGTTCGTCCTTGATCAGCATCTTGCACCCATCGCACATCTTGGTTAGCTATTCCAACGCATCCTTTAGCTAGATTTCCTGTCACCAAAGTGTTATCTTTCTTAATTCATCTTTCCAAATGCATCACTCATCCAAATCCACCAGCT
The DNA here is from genome assembly GCA_028749045.1 of Cupressus sempervirens. Classification (NCBI taxonomy): domain Eukaryota; kingdom Viridiplantae; phylum Streptophyta; class Pinopsida; order Cupressales; family Cupressaceae; genus Cupressus; species Cupressus sempervirens. The sequence goes on along the minus strand of CM053786.1, from coordinate 160,859,381 downwards.
TCGGTGCTCTCCGATAGGTCCTTGTAGGATATAGCTTTCCTCATGTTTGATTTTGGTCCGTTAGTACCTTGTCCTACCCATCTCGTTGGCAAACGACCCTCTTTTGGATTTTCACTTTCTTTTGATTTGGGATCTTCCCTTTTGGGTCTTGAAGTATCTTTTCCAAGAAATCTCCTTGTTCCCTCCTCAAGGTTTCCACGATCTTCCATATCATGGTATGCTACAAATGGGGCAATTAGAGCGTAAGGTCTTGATCAGGTCTTTCGTTTGTTTTTCTTTTCTACTTGTAGGTTCTCCAATGTCATTTCCACGCTGCTTCCTCTAGGATTCATGTGTGATGCTGGGGAAATCCTTGCGTGTTTGTTTTGAGTCAGTTTGTTAGTCCTCTGGACGGTTGGTGAAAAGGCCTTGATGTTCTTGGTAACCTTGGCAATCAACCAATAGTCCTATAGCAAATCTAGTGCTCAACTACATGGTGGTACTTCTCTTTGAAGTATACCCCCGCTCAAAAAGCTTCAATTGTTTTCCTTCATCTCCATTATCCCCCATCCATATCCAGCATCCGTCTCTCCTACCCCAGCTTATGCATCAGTATCTCTTTGAATCACTCATCACTGTTAGCTTTAGGGATCCACAATCCTAGTCTTAGGGATCCACCAATCCAAATCAATCCACCAAGCCTCATCTTTCGAGATCCACAATCCTAGTCCTAGGGATCTCCAAAACCCATCTTCCACCAATCTGACTCTTTGAAATCCTGTTGCATCAGCTTTATAATTCCCTCATCCATCTCCCTATCCTAGATTCCTTTTTATAGTGCTCTGCTCCTTCATCCTCCACCTTCCCTAAAGTCTTAAGCTTGCTTCCTCTTGTGCATCTGATTCTCCTTTATCATTCTCCCATAGTGAGAGTTTGAGCTAATTCAGCCCCTTCTCTTTGCCAATCTGAGTTTCCTTTCTCATCCAAGATTCTTGTACTTTTCAAGAAGCCATCGAGCCTCGCTTTCTCTCCCTACTGCCTTCTTGAGGGGGCATCTCACAGTCCATTCTCTCCTCTTCTTCTCTAGCCTTGGGCATCTTATTTTCTTATCTTTGATGCCATGCCACTTGCGGCATCACATCAAAGAGGGGCAAAATGTAGACACCTAAAAACCTTTAGAAAATAAAGTATTTTTATTTTCTGAAAAATTCCTGATGACATCATCATTTATTAATTAATTATTTATTTAATTAATTTATTCATTTTTATGCCATTAAATCCCTTTATCTTAATTTAAAATATTTAATTAAGGAATCCCTCTCAAAAATGTTTAAATCTTATTTAAACATTATTTCCTTATTTATTAATTATTTAATTAATAAATTGATCAAAAAACTCTAAATAAATAAATAAAATTATTTTTTGCCCATAACTTAGCTAATTTCCTTAAGACCACTAACCTCTTCCAAAATCTTCTAATCATTCTTTAATTTTGATTAAAGGCTAATCCCATCATTTCCTACCCCCTAATCCCAACTCAAAATATTTAATTAAGATTAAATATTAATCCTCATGTTTATTAAAAAAGTTTTAATAAATATCTCCTCAACCCAAACCCTTGAAATAAATAAAACTTTATTTATTTCTTAAAAATCTAATTTATCCTCATCCTAAGAAGTTTTAGACTCTTCTAGAAAGTCTTCATCCTCATCCTTAGAAATTCTAGACTATTCTAGAAAGTCTTTATCCTCATCCAAAGTCTAGACTCTTCTAGAAGATGTCTTTAAACCTAATCCTAATCCCCTCCTAACCTTGTCACATTCCCTAAAAATGGGTTAAGACTTACTAACCCAAGCCAAAGTTAACAAATATCTCCTCCTTCACCCACCCTCATTAAATACCATCCGCTTGCCTATCCCTAAGCTAATCCTAAACCATCCTAATCCATCCTCTAATCATTTGCACAATCATAAGCAAGCTTAAAACCCTCCTAATCAAGCCCAAGTCGAAATTTCTCTCATCTCCCTCAAAATATCTCAACAATAAAACTTTATGAAGTCTACTAGGCCATAAATGACTCTTCCAAGCCCTTTTATTGCTCTTACAAGACATTATGAGGGTCTTTATGAAGATTTTATCCCTTGAGCCTCCTTTGTTGACTCATCTTTCCCCTTTCCTCCATCCTCTCACCCTATGACATGTGTCACTCCCTGATTGGTTGTAAGGAAGCACAATCCATGTGCTCTTCTCTCATGCAATCTGAGCCCTCCATGAGCTTTTTTCCATCCTTGCATCTTAGCCCTCAATCCCTCAAGCCTCTTGCCTATAAATTGGATCCTTCCCCTTTGCAAAATAACACAATCCATGAAGTAAAGTCATAATGCCATTTTAAGAAGCCATTTTACATCAAAACCATACACTCACACCCAAATTCCAACTCCATTTGAAGCCCTTTTTGAAGCATAAGCTTGAGCATACATCCTATCTATTTAGACAAAGCTACTCAACAAGAGAGCTTCTCATTGAGAGAGCCCATTAATGGCTCATATTCTCAATTGAGAGCTCATCTTAGTCTATCTTGAAGTTTATGAATTTTGTTTAGTTTGTAGAAATTTTATTTAAATTTGGTTTCTATTAGCACACTAACATTGTTCATATACAATGACTAGTCATCCTTGTCTTCATAAGATGGTATTCTAGTTCCTCATGGATCATGTTGAGGGTTTGGGGTCTAGGGTGACTAGTCTAGGGTAGCATGATGCTTGAGCATTTAGGTCTGGTGAGAGACTAGTCCACTATAACTCAAGTATTTTGACCATGTGATGACACTCCCTAGAATTTATCTTGAGTCTCCTCCATGGTTTTTATATTTTCCTTTGGTGGTGTACTTGTTGAATGTTTTTATTACATATTGGTTGGAGGTCTTATATTATTGATGGTTGACTTTTGTTGATGAATTTTAGTTACTCATTGGTGGTGTACTTGTGGATGTTCCTTTTGGTTGTTACTTTATTGTCACTAGTAAATTTAGGCCTAAATTTCAATGTGAAAAGGTTGAAATTGCAACCAGATTTGATCAAATTGGCAGCTAAACTTGTTGTCACTCTTTTTTAGTCAATTTTTTGATGCAAACATTTTACATCAAAATTTTGACTTCATAAAGGTGGAGTTATGGATGTGAATTTCATAAATTTCCTTGGTCCAACTTGAACTATTATTTTTCCATTTACAGGCATCGTTGGTCAAAATTTTGACGTAAACCCCTTCACCTACGACGTGCAAATGGCCAATTTTGTGTCAAAATTGTGACCGGCACCCCTTAATTTTCTATGCTGATGCGATACATTTGACATCAAAGGGAAGACATATGCATCACAATTTTGACCAGTGCTAGGTAGAAATTTAGACGAGCTGTGCCAATTATTGTAAAAGCTTTTCTCTTATAGGAGCCTTCTAAACTGCACAAAATTTGATTCTAAAGCATAATTTCTTGGTGCATGAGAGTTAGGGTAACGTGCACATTTCTACCTTCACACCATTGTTTCATTCATCAGATAATTTATTTCATACAAAATAATGGGAAGGAGGAAGAAATGTGCACAATATCCTGAGTCTCCATCGAGCAATTATGCTTTACAACTCAAATTTTGTGCAGTTTAAAAGGTTCCTATGAGAAAAGCCTTTCCAATAGTTGGCACAACCCATCTAAATTTTGGTTCTTGAGACACCATTGCTTGTGAAGACTGCAGGGAAAAATAAAAATAAATTATTTATTAGGAATGAAAGCCAATAATTTCACTTGAAATAGATAAACGTGACAAAAAAACTTACAGTCCCAATCACATCATTATAAGAGTGCATATATAACTATAACTATAACTATGTCCAAAACCAACATAATTTACAAACATCCAAAATTCAAATATTATCCCTTGATGTTTTCTTTAATGCAAATTTTTAAGTCAACTATGTTATTGCCCTGGATGATGTAGTTCAATTGCACGGTGAGGGCAAGAGACTATTAATATGAATTGTGGAGTTGCAAATAGGTAAGTGATAAACATAAAAAGGTAGTACAAAGCACCATTTTCCATGTTGGATTTGATCCAATGGTACGATTATCTAGAGGAGGTCCCACACCCTACTTTCCATCTGATTTTGAATGCACTAATAGAGCATCTTCACTAGTTGATCTCCCTTGCAAGCTCAACTAAAAGAGAATTGTTGATTGAAGAATGCCAAAGATAGTCATGTTGTGCCTATTAGCTGAAAATAGTCACAATGTGCCTATTGCTAATAGGCACATGGTGACTATCTTCGACATTCTCCTATGGCTCTTATGGTTCTAATCTTATAACATGAGGCTTCCTCTTCTTTTTTTGAGCATAAGGCTAATGTGGCCCTATAATAAGAAATAAATGGGTTTAATTTTGATTATGTACAACATAAGAAAACCAAAATGTAATAGCAATTTTTAACAGAGAAATGAACTATATAAACTTATAAAGCTCATAATAATAATAGGCCATAAACAAGAGCTAAATTATGAGTAGACAAAGTTTGGACACATGAAGCATACCTAATTGATCAAAAACAAATCACTACCGGGCCTTTTAACCACTCCTTAATAGCACTTTCTCTATCACCAAGTTTGCAGCAGGGTTTCTATTTATTTTTGGATCTAACGTTAATATGGCATCTCCATTCAAAAATTTCTTTAGAGCTTGAAAGATTTATACATGAATAGATGAAAAACTCAAAAATTTTCATGAGAAATAGAGCTCCAACACTGATAGTTTATACAATCTATGAAATCAAAAAGTACTTGCATATAAACTGAAACTATTTTTAACATGGTAATTTTTTAAAAATACAAAGCTCGTTGTCTTAAATCTGCACATATACACATACCTATATAAGGACTACATAACATTAATATTTAGTTTACACATTTATAAAAAGGCTTTAGAATCTTTCAAACTAATGCAATCTTTGGGTATAAAGCTTAATTCCATGACTATTATAAAAATATATATTGAGCAGAAAGTTGGTTTTCATCAATATATAATAGGGCAACTACCATGCAACCTGGTATCATTGGTTGTAGCATCTAGGTATAGACTGAAGAATAGTAGGGCATTTCCTTTTTAGGGCTTCATTTCATACAAAAAAGAGGTTTGAGAGCAGAGAACATTGATAAGCAAAATTTGGCATTCATCATATTAGACAAGGACATTCTAGCTAATCACTTTTTTAGTAATTTCAACTTAGAGATAACATAACGGTACTGAGACAAGCTCACTAGATTAGCTAAAAGTGTATCTTATTGCATCCCTTTTGAGCCCTTATCCCCACTATTCTATTTATTTTTTCAATGTTCATTCAGCTCCGCCTTGATGTCAAAACATAGACATATATTCTTGTACTCCATATTACATTACATTTTTTGTTGCTTTTTGCAACAAATCTAAGTGGATTGTAACATTAAGAATGAAATGTATATGAACATGATAACATGTCTAGGTGCATGAAGCTTAGTAATTAGTTCACTTTCCCCGATTTATCTTCTTCTTACCTCTGAATGAAATTAAATGGAATAGATGATTGAAACTTGCAACATAGCATTGGACACATGCCAATTGTCTACAAAATGAAGGATCATAAACTGGCTACCATCTCATCCAAAGGAATCAAGGATGATTAAAGGTATCCTCAAAATATTAGTAGTTTGGTCAAAGTAAATCCTAAATTACTTTTCCCAAGACACTAACAAAGCTAGAAGAAGATAAATCTTTTTAGTTGCCTAAGTTATCTACAATCTTCCAAGAGATCAAGCAACTTTTAGGGTTCTAGAAATAGAAGTACACAAAATAAATAGGAGCAAATTAAATAGCTTACAATTTGGTTGACATTATTACTTCCATTGTAACAAGTTATAAAGCTATTCTCAAAAAGTCACCTTCCTACTCCATATAAATAGGGTTGCACCATTTTGGACAAGATTTGGCTTTCTTTATTCATGGAGGGGCTGGATTGGGTAATTTCTTCCCTTTCTAAGGTTGATCCTTATAATCATTATGCTTGTCTCATTTAAAAGATGAATCATTTATCTCTAAGGTAATTAATATAAGTTACATCCTTCTCTATCCCTAAAAAAATGAGCATACCAAAAGCACTATGAAAAATTTACCAAACATATATCTTAACAATAACTATTCTCAGTGAAAAAACACTACTAGGATTTACTGGAATCGAGCATCCATCTGGTGAGCTTACATCTAAAGATCATTTAAAGTGAGAAAAGGTGGTTTTTCTACTACAACCACCCCATGGTCTTTAGATAATTGTTAGAACTTGGAAACAAGATAGTATCATTATGTTCATTACTTTGATCCTTCTCTTTTTGTCATTTTTTGTAGAAAATCATACTCATACAGAGAATTTGACCTACCTAATCTAGCAAAATAACTCTTGCTCCATAGCCTCCTAAAGTTAAGGCATTCAGCACACAAATGATAAAATGAATGAAAAATGTCATCTCAACAGTGTCTCAGAATTTTGTGAATGAAAATTCTCCCACCTACATCCAATTTTTCAATTATGATTTTAAGTTATTTGACTTTTAGGTCTCTTGGTTGATCATTACCGAGGCAAATTTCATCTAAATAAAAAACATTAGAAATGATACATTCTTTTAAGAAATGGATGTCAACCAAAAAATTGAATTAAATGGCTAAAAAATTTAAAATAGTATTTTGGATCAAACTTTCTGTCTTGTATGCTTTGGCTCTTGGTGTTCCATTTACATCACATTTTCTTTAACCTAGAATCCTACCATTGAAAAAAATCTCCATCTAGGACACACATAAATTTGTTCCCACATTTGAGCTTCCAATAAGTTCCTTAAATTTCCTTGTCATACTAATTATGCTTATTGATTCTAGATAGCTAGGATTACGTTTGTTATTGAAGATGAATACCTAGAAAAACTTTCTACAAGAAGGAAACAGCTAGATATCCTCATGTAACACAAATCAAAATACCTTGCTTTGATAAACAATCTCTAGAGAAAGGAATTTAGAGTCCCAAATATCAGCCCAAGATACTGAATATTATTACCATCCAAAAAAAATCTATTCCTGTACTTTGAAGATCATTTCTAGTACAACAATCAAAATATAAAATATTACATAATCACAAATTGCCTCTTGGATGATGGCTCATAGAAAAAGTGGAGTTAATAAAACCATGGCCTATGCCTTCACGTCGGCCAAATACAGGTTCGATCTTTTTGTTCTAAATGCCTATTTCCAGCACACTAGAGTAATTCTCACATCTTCACTTAACTTTACCCAAAAGTTCACAAAATTATAAAAAGCCATTTTAACTAGGTAGAAGCACAAAGGATGGTACATTATCATTAGTGCCACTTGCTACCATGAATTTTTTAGGACTATGGTACATTTAGCCGAAAGTGAAATTAACTATGTTAAAATTTTATGGTTTTGTTTTCATCTTTAGTAATTTCTCTAGATCTTTTGCAAAGTGTATGGATATGAATTCCAAAGAAATTCCTATGATACAGGAATTACACTAGATTTTGAATCTATGTCAATTTTAGATTTAATTAAGATGATAATGTTAATTTAATTATCCTAAATTCAGTGTCATGACCAATATGCACCTCCTAAAGCACAAAATTTTGGAATTTATCATCAGAATCCTCATCCCTAAGCAAATTATTTCAAGTCATTAATTGAAATAATATATACTGACTGTAAGATTTAAAGAACTTGATATGAACTTTTAAGCCATCTTTTATAAAAATTATTATATCTATAAAAAATAATCTGCTTTCCTATAATAAAGGACCCTTTGTATGCAAAAAATATATAAATATATTCAAATGTCCAGATCCTAACATGTATGATGTCTGTATTTTTACTATTTTAGCAATCATTTACATAGGAATGGTCTCAGGGGTGAAGTCTCTATAGGTTCCAAGCTAGACCTCAGTTACTTTAAGGAGTCACATAAACATGGTATTTGCAATTATTTGTCCCATTGGGTTTATCCAATACATGCCAAGAAGGGATGTAAGCACAAGGACCAAGAAGTATTCAAGAATAACATTATCTTCCAAAAATTCTATAGATTCTATAATGGCAAAAAATTCACTACCTTTCAGATCATTTTCAAATAATTTCACTTTTTATTAGAAAGAGATACATTCCAACAGAAGACATGGTTCACTATTACATAGAATTTCAGCATCAGTTGGGAATGAAGTGACACTTGAGGAGCCAAATATTGATGCTCCTAGATAAAGTGGAGATTTAGATAAGCCATCAAAAGGCAATAAATCATATGCGTTTGGCTCATTATCAAAAACTGAATCACTTGTTGTTGAAGATCCTTCTAGTTCAGGACAGTCAGTACCCACTAGAAATATTAGTAGGAATGGAAATTCAAGAGTGCCAAATGAAGATTTAGTTTGTGGTGAAACTTTTATAGGGATAGTGAGAAGAATATAGTCATTTGGCACTTTTGTTGATTTTGGAGCTCTCATGGATGGACTAGTACATGGATCCAAGCTTAGTGATATAGCTTTTTTCACTCAATGTCATCATGAGGCATTCCACAAGGACCCTACACTACACCACCTTCCTAGAGAATTCATAAGTAAGATAACAAGGTTTTAGGATGTTAGGAATATTATGAATCTAGACACTGAGTATGAATTTTCACATAATGTTCACACTATTCTTATCTAAGAATCTAGACACTGAGTATTTATCTAAGAATAGTATCCTAAAAAACTAGTGAAGATAATAAGGTTTTAGGTTGTGTCTAGACACTGAGTATGAATCTGTACATATTGTTCACCTTTCTCTTTCTCCTTCACAATCAAAACACTCAATCTTAAATATCAATTCATAACACAATGCATAACTCTTTAAAGTTTTTGTTCAATTTTATAAAAGATATTTCTTCTAAATTGAACATAATTCATATTATATATATAAACTAAGAAAAGAAATAAGAAGTAATCTAATTGACTTTACCAAAAAAATCTAATTCTATACAAATAAAAGAAAATTCTTAACAACTTAAAAAATAAAATAAAATATACTAGAAACAAGAATTATGTGAAATTAAGACTTAATTGTTAGAAATGGTTATTATGTTTGATGCTGATGGCATTCCTTCATCCATTTCATTCTCTATCCAAAATCTGCCCAGGAAGAACATTTATTTCAAACAATATGCAAATCAATTCATAAAATGTACTACAATTAGTCAGAAAAAATATCTCCCAATTACCTATAGACATCATCTAGAACCTCTTTTATCTCATATTTTAAATTTCTTGCAATACCCAAGCTCTCTAAATGATTTACCATTGACAGGCCAAGAATCAAATTGAAAGGATAAGCACCGAGCACTGCACCAACATATGAATGTCTCTTACATTTACATGACAATTATAAAAATATCATCAAACTATATAAAAGAATATTTAAAGACCAACCTGTATCATGAGCAGAAAGAGATGAATATATTCTCTTAATTTCCAAGAACAACATATTTATCCTTCTAATATTATCATCTATGCACATCGAACCAAATGATTTGTTCTCTCTATTCTCTTTCTCACCCTACCATATAACGAGATGAGTGGTTATCAGAGAACAACATATATAGTTAAATGTAAAGAGTACAGTAGGTAATATAGTTAAATACATTGGAGGAATCTTCAACACTCATAGATTTGAATTTTTGATGTGTTCTTGTATTGAACTTCTTTCTTCCATTGAAGTTGAAGTTAGAGGCCCCTAGATTAAAGATATTATTAGAAATCAGTTCAAGAAAACTCAATGATAGAATTGATTATGAAATAAATATATGAATGAGTATAAAATTGTAGATTGTGCACTAATCATACCCTTCCAAACTGTAAATAAATTGGACTATGAGTAGGGAAAACACAAATGCTTAACCATATTGTAGTATTCAACTATGTTCTTCATAGCCTATAAAAGCTGACTAAGGTTGCAATGTTTATAATGACTATAGACAAAAATATAAATTAAAACAAGCAATATTATCATCAATGTTTTTAGATGTAGAATGAAATGGTTGTAAGTATGCATTTCTACCACATGCAAATGATTTCGAGATACAAACCTATGCAATCCAACCTCCCAAGGAATAGACGACACCACTTATCACTATCTTTGCCAAAATAGGATTTTTCATAAAGAAATGCTAGAATAGTTACTAAAATGGTCATAAATTATGTTGTTATAGGAAAAGAATACTTTAACTTAAGAAAAAAACTACACAATATTAAAACATGACATCGTCCTTTAAAAACTAGAAAGGTACCTATAATGAAGAACTTCATTTCAACTTGCTAATTGGTTGTCACTATTAACTATAAGCTTATCTTTAAATTTTGAGCTTCACTAGGTGGAAGCTCATTTGCACCACCCACACCCCCCCCCCCCCGCCCCACATCACTCTAAATTCCCCATTAACATTTAATAACATTCATTCATTCATCCATTTTTGAAATATAACATTCAATCATTATAATCACATGATAACATTCATTAACACATAAAATTCATTAACACACAACATTCATAAAAAATTTATTAACATGCAACATTCAAGAGTAAGCCATTCATGAATAATCATTTCTTTTTGGATTTCTTGTTGTTTTTTTTTTCATATAATTTCTAAGAGAAGTATCAATGTCCTCATCATCCCCCTCTTCTATTGGTTGTAACACATGTCTCCTCCTCATCCATTTAGGAACATCATGAGGCCACTGCACCAAAGGGGGGTCCGCTACAATAACAAGTACTTCATGAATTAAATTCACACCATTTTATATTAGTGAATTATGAGTTTTTATTTAAGTAAAAGAACTATAAATCAAAAAATTAATTTAAAAGAACAAAACATAGATTTTATTTACCTTAATGTGTGACATGATCTACCTATTGATTAGTCTAAACATCCTCTAGCACTCGTTCAACATGACATGATTATATATTCTCAACACAAAAAGGTTATAGCAAGTTCAATTAAAGATGTTAAATTGTATTAATAATTACATAATTATTTTTAAATAGCAAAAGAGCACCTCCATCGACAGTACAATGCACATCAGGGGCTTCATGATGTTGCATATGATCTGTGTCATGATTAATAGGCTACATTGCAATGTCATGCACATTATTATCAAATAGATTGTTGCTCAAGTATCCAATTTCTAATATATTTTTTGGCATATTTAACTATGCACATGATATATGAGACTATTCAGTTGAGGCAATGGAAGCTTTCCATAGGCATTCAGCCACAGCTGCATAGCCTTACTTGAAGGCAATTTTTTTGTGTTCTTCCATGGCCTCCAGATTAAAATCAGGGCCTTGCATTTTTTTATTAATTAACAAAATTATTTTCATTTTATAAATAATTTTTCTCTGCAATTAATTTACTACTACTTACAATGTGTGCTTTGATTTTTGAATATCACCCATAACAAATTCTCTGATGCCCAACCTTTTCCAGCCTGGCCTTTGTTGCCTTTGATGTGTCCTACAACCTATGAAAAGTTTGAAATATATTATATGATATACATATAAAGATCAATACTAATTAGTGGATTATTACATTAATGTACTAGTAGTTAATACTATTGCATTCCTTTTCAAATTTGTTGGTGTACTTTCTTTTTGACGTTCCCCTTTCTCCTTTGCATCCAAAATGAACTCATTCCAGTCCCTCACTGAAACAAAGGGAGGATGCTCGTACTTCAAGTTTAGGACCAGACTCTTTCTATATGAGTCCCTCACAACCTTAAGATGTTTGGTAGCTTTTTGTAACAATTTCTTATGATTAAAAATATTACTACCAAACTCATGCTCTATATCTTTGATGAGCTCATCTTTTATTGTTTTATCTGAGAAGTTCCACCTTTTAAGAAAAGACACAAAATTGTTAGATAAAGCTAGTATAAGAAAAGACCCAAATGAAAGGAAAAATGTTGCACCAATTAATGTTATGAAAAAAAAATAGTGGAGTAAAATTAGTTTAGTTATGATGTTCCACCTTGTATGTATGGTGGGCCCAAATCTTCACAACATGAGGTCATAAAGCCTCCTCTAAAATGCATTGTTTCCTACAAAAAATGTCATGGGATAATTAATAGTAAGAACTATTAAAATGAATCATGCGAAGAATACTTTTCATATTGAATAATAAATACATAAAATGAGATACATTTCATCTTTTTGGTGATCTATTTTAGGGTTGGAGGGTGAACTTGACCAAAATTGACCAAAAAAGAAGTTTGGAAAAAAATTTAAAATGTCTAAAACTAGTCAAACTCTACCAAGGTTCTATTGCTAATTTTCTAAAACTAAAAATTGTACTGTGGCTATATTAATTAGTATACCTTGAAAATAATATAGTTCATAATACATATAACTTGCCATGGCCTTCATTTTTTTTCATTCTTAATTGATGTTGTAACTAATCATACCTGAGATATTATGGAAAATAAATATTGCTAAAATAGACTGTGAAGCTGAAAGTGAGCGCCATAAAACTCTAACAGACAATAACAATGATATTGGCAATCATTGAAAATTGAACATTGAATATGAAACTAGACTCCCACTTTTGGTTCTTTTTAGAAAAATTGGTTAGTATCTTCTACTAAAAGCATGATATTGCAATGTACCGAATGGCACATCTCAATGGTAGACACACTTCCACTATTTAGATCATACAATACCAATAGAAATATTTAGATCAAATTTGCAACTCATAGATCTAGTTCAAAAACATTAAAATGCAAAATAGACGTATGCAGGGTTGTGCCCTTGCATAATAGACTTGTTAAATATCAATAGATGAAATCATGAACTCTAAATTACAAGGGATATAAATGTACATGTTGCTTTTGGTGTCCCATCAATGTACCTACAATATTACCATTTGAGAAATCCAAATTAAAACCACCATGGGCATTGAATCAAATACTTCATAGCTCAAATTGAATTACTAAACTAGAGAATTACTAGTATAGACAAAAGGTCATTGATAATTTAGATTATCCTACCAAACCCCTAATAAAAAGGAATTCTAGAATAATTAAACAACTTGCACAATATGACATACTAAAGAAGGTCATGAGGCATCACTCCACATCAAAAGCCATTGCATTCACTATTTCCTATCATGTTTATGTCTTGCAAGAAAGTCTTTATTAAAATATAAAAAATAATTATTTAAAGTATGTAGAATCATAGGAAATTTCAAAGGCATTGATTCATCGTCATTAATCAATAATGATGTCTATGTAGCTCCCATGCTAGAAACATGGGTAGCTCTAGGAAATGATGGTGAATTATCACCAATACATGCACTATGATCTACATCTAGTAGCATACCAATGTTAACCTCATAATGGTTTTTGACACTTGAGTGTCAATACACTTAACCACTTTCTATATTGGAGCCGAGTACACCATGTATGTCGAGCCACAACATGAGCCAAGTCAGGAAAGACTTCAGGTGTCGAGTGATCTTTAGGTGTTGAGTAGCCTTCAGGTGCCGAGTGAAGATCAAGTGCCGAGTGAAGTTCAAGTGCCAAATGACTTTAGGTGTTGAGCATGATACAAGTGCCAAGTCATAGATGATACCGAGAAATACAAAAATGCAACAGGAGTTGAGTAAGCTAGTTTGATATTAGTGCCAAGCATCTGGAATCAGTAAGTGTCGAGTAACACAGAATGTACATATGAGTTTGTAACTTCATTGATTCATATGTAAACCATTTTTATGGCTGACATATGACGAATCTTGAAGGATTAAATGATAAGATCGAATACTTTGTATTTTCTATGCAATCTACATGTAGCCAATAAGAAAAATGGAGAAGGCATGCAACCAATAAGAAAAATGTAAGGAATGAGTAGGAAGCAAAGATTCAATATGGATCATAGATCCATGCCTAACCCTAAGTCTTCCAATTTCCTTATAAGGAAGATGAAATCTCATTAGAAAAGAGAAAGGTGATGTACAAGGGTGTGGAAGGAACACTATTTCAGAGAAAAGAGTATCAGATCTAAGAGGATCAAGATTAGAGAAAGTAGATCAAGTGCCTGTATTCAGCAAACGAAGGATTGTAAGCTATCAGGTTTATTATACCTAATACTCTCTAGCAATTGTATTAGAATGAAAAACCCTATGGTGATAGGTTAGCTTAACAGCTATTTTGTAGATCCTTTAAATATGTGATTAAATCCTTTAACAGGGTGACACTTCATGTAAAGTGTTTGTCAATCCTTTAACCAGGTCACTATTGATATTGTGTAAAGCTTTTAATAGGGCAGGCCTTTAACAGGGCAGACCATCAGAAGTGGTTAAATATTATTACTGTAGTGATTTTGTGGGTATCATCCCCACCCCAGTTTTAGATTCTTATTTCTGGAGGGTTTCTAGGTTACCAAAATCTCAAGTGTTATGTGGTGATGCTTATGTGTTTCTCATAACTGTTTGATACGTTCATATGCATGCAATCTACTTTTAGTTAAAAAGTCTTAATGGTCAAAATATAGTACTTCTGATTCACCACCCCCCCCCCCCCCCCTCTCAGAAGCATTCTTCCTATTTGAATATTCCAACAACCAGGAGGTGCATCTCCTATCACAAAAAAAATGAATACACTATGTGATGCACCCAATATTAAAGTACAAATTATCAACTCATAATTAACACAAAATAGAATATATCAAAACAAGGATTTACTAGTTGGACATCCCCTTGTTGTTGACATTGCAGTAGACAATCTCGTATGGGTGTCTGTCAACCTCATAGGAGTCTCCTACGCTGGATGACCTGAACAATACATTGTTAGCAAAGACATTATGAAATAATAAAAGTAAGAGTTAAATTAAGAAGTTTTGAATGTTTGAAATAAAAAATTCCTTCTAATTTGTCAACTAAAAGATTATTTTACCAGTGGTAATCGGAGCTTTGCTACTACTAGCCTCACCACATTGCCCTTGACCAGGTTGTGGATAGATTTGAGAGCGTAAGCTCAAAAACTGTAAATAAAATAACATAATAATATAATATTTTTTAACTATCTAATTTGTACAATTTCAATAAGGTTTACCCTCACTGAAGAAGGGGTAGGAGTAGCATCCCGGTGGCCTCTATCATCTGTCAGATCCATATCATCTTGTCACAAAGATTAAACATAAAAAATTTAGCTAACTGAAAGCAATAGATAGCAAAAAGAAAACTTATTAACAAAATGGTATATAGTACTTACAACCCTCATGATAGTAACTTTGTTTGTATCTATGTGATTTAAATGGTAATCTATTAGTAGTTCTTCCCCTGCACTTATTGATTTTATTGCACAAACAAAAACTTCATTCCCCTCATGTGCCTCAAATATGCAATTGGGTTGCTTACTAGTTGAGGAAGGTCGTGTACTATTTATAAAACCTACAATATTACCTGTTGCTTTTGGTCTCCCATCAATGTAAATAGAAAATATTTTACTTTGAGCATTTTCTTTCCATTGTATATAATTAGTTGATAGTGCATACCTACACATACTTTTTTTATATTGAACAATCCACATCCAATCATTGCAATTGTAACATGGACCGACATACTTGAACAATTTGACAATTTTTTTGTAACATGCCTTTATCCCATCCATGGAAAATAGGCCCAAACCATGTAATGAGGATGGAGCAATGTGATATATCCTCTCATTAACACAAAAATCTATGTTAATTGGAAGTAGCTCATTGGGTACCTATTCTTTCTCAATGTGTGTGTACCAAAAGGGCACCTTGATGTTGCCTTTGGTCTCATCATCATAAGAACATGACCCCCCATTAGCAAGGAAAAATTGCATGCATTTTTTTTTTCTAATCTTTTGACCTCTAGTTGATCTCCCTATTTTATTCATACTACATGTAGAGCTTTCATCTACCATTTTCTCATCTCCCTCATTCAATGTAGATAGATCTAACAAGTACCTATTTGGTGGGTCGTGCAATCCATCAAATGGAAAGTGAAAGTGAAAAATATAAAATGTAGTAAGTTGAGAGTGATTATACAATTATATTTCTATATGGACCTTCTTTGTCTATGTATACATTATATGATTATATAATATGTCTATTTATAACATACGCGCTCAATGATAAACAAGAAGACTATAAGAAAATTATGTCTATTTATTGAGTTATACCTACTGATCCATGTCACTATGCGCGATCCATGCCAAAGGGGTCAAATTTCTTGCATATGTTAATCATTTATCTTAAGTTAGCTAAAAATTACATGATAGGCATGAACATGAACTAATTTACCTTATATGTGGAATGAAATATCGTCAATAGAAGGGATGATGATGTACCTATAGTCAATTCACTATTTGCAAAAAGGGTGATAATAAAACACAATATAAACATTGGTAATTATAAATAACATATGTTGTAATCATTAGAAATGAACACAATAAATATGTAATCAAATTTCTTGCATATATTAATCATTTACCTTAAGTTAGCTAAAAATTACATGATACACGTTTGCTACAAATAACTTAGAAGACAACATGAACAATAGGAAACATTGTAAACATGAACAAATTTCCCTTATATATGGAATGCAAGATCACCAACAGAATGGGTGATGATGTACCTATAGTCAATTGATTGTTTGCAAAAAGGGTGATAATTAGACACAACATAAACATTGGTAATTATAAATAACATATGTTATGATTATTAGAAATGAACACAATAAATATGTAATCAAATTTCTTGCATATGTTAATCATTTATCTTAAGTTAGCTAAAAAATTACATGATATGTGTATGCTACAAATAACTTAGAAGACAACATGAATAATATGCAACATCGTAAACATGAAAAATTTACCTTGTATATGTAATTCAAGATCATCAACAAAAGGGGTGATGATGTTTGTTGTCATTGATTATCTTCTTCTTCTTCTTCTTCTTCATCATCATCATCATCATCATCATCATCGCCATCATCACCATCATCATCGCCATCATCGCCATCATTTCCATCATCATCTCCATCATCATCACCATCATCACCATCATCATCACCATCATCACCATCACTATCACCATCATCATCACCATCATCATCATCATCATCACCACCATCACCATCATTGCCATCACCATCATCTTTATCTTCATCATCTGCTTCTTTATCATCTTCAATATCTTTTTCTTCCATAACATTATACTTTATTGGCCTTCCTCTTGGATCATGTCTAAAAAAAAATAACCAACCCTGTTTATGTGGAACCTTTGAGATAAACACTTTCTTGCATTGACTTGGAAGAACATAGGGTTCATCTCCAACTGGCTCAAATGACCTTGTTTTAATCATTGTAAATCTATTATCATGTTGAATAACTGTTCTATCTAGATCATTTTGATTTAGTTGTAACCTTTACCATTTGATGATGAATAGAACTACTTTGAAGGTGTTAAATTCACACTCAATTATATCATCTAAGCTGCCATAGTATTGATTTTCATATTGTTAAGGATGTATGTGGTTTCTAGATGATATATTGGTGACCTCAAAAATTGCATTTATCCTAGAATCACAAGTTTTCTTTGTGTCATCCAACTTTTTTATGAAAAATTTGTGGCCATGATATTACATAGCTTTGTGGTGCTTGACCTACAACTTTTGAAGTGTGTGTAAATTATTTTCATCGTGAGTTGATATGAAACATACATCAAGTTATGATCATTAATAAATTTCTATGTACCTCTCCACCTCTTAAACCCTTTACTAGATCAACTACCATCGACATAACATTGAAATCTCCATTACGATGAGCTTCTATAAACAATGAAGCAACACCTTCCCATGTTAATAAGTAGCCATTTTGTTGACATCATTCAATCCATTTCATCATCCAATCAAGAATGTTTGCAATATACAAATGTATTGCATCCCACTCTCGACCACCTATTTAAAAAAAAATACACCAATTATAAATAACTTATATTAAAGATTTATAAGAATTAATTATCTACAATAACATCTTAGATTTACCTCTCACTTTCCTCAATCTACCTTTTCCCATCAAGTACTCCTCTTCGAATTTGTTAATTGAGTTGGGATCCCAAATATGATCTACATGGATCTTTGCTACACACTTAGGAAAATATTCACTAATGTACACCATGGTCTGATATACCATAGATCCCTCCACCATATAACCCTCAGGATGTGCTCTCTGTCGAAACAAGCCTTTCAAAAATTTCAAGTGCCTCTCAACCATCCACATTGACCTAGTTAGTATAGGTCCACACAATTCAATCTCCTTGACTTGATGTATGAGGTAGTGTTCTTGTGCATTGAAAAAATTTGGAGGTAGACACTTTTGCATTTCACACATCAGAAGAGGAAATTTTCTCTTCCAATATTTTTTATCTTCTTTATTGATTTCTTTAGATGACAACCACCTCATGTATTTTCCAAGATCATATATAACCTATTTGACATTGTTGGCGAAGTGGTGTGGGAGAGATAGAGGTAGAACGTACTACAATATTTGTAAAATGATCTTGGTAATATTTTATAAAAGAATGCAATTAAAACTACATGCAATATATAAATATATCATGAATGCAAAATAACATGAATTACCTTAATAAATGTATGCCAATCATGTTTTTTCAACCCTAGCCAAAATTCACTTTTCTTTGATATGAGATTGTTTATGTTCCTAGCAAATCCTATGGGAAATTGTATTTTTTTATGACTTATTTTATAGCATTGCTCTGCTGCTCTAACAATAACCAACTAAGGGCACTTGTATCAATCTAGTCTCCATTGTTATTTGATCGAATGTCAATTTTCATTGCATGGTTGGATTCTTCAATGTCACTACAAGTTTTGACAATTTGGTCTTTGTCACACCTTCCATCCAAGATTTTTCATAATGTCTATATTACATTCTTTCCAATATGCATAGGATCAAACAAATGCACAATTGAGAGTTTTTCATAGTATGGAAACCTAGTAAATTGTATAGGATAAATTTTTAGTCCTTTTGGAAGTTGTTCATTGATGCCTTGACAACCTTCACAAGCATCAATCACATCATCAGTAAACAAAAAACAATATCAAAATATAAATTTGAAACAAAAATCATTAGATGGAATGACATTACCTCAATGATTTATTTTATTCTATACCAACTTCCATAGGTGAGGTGTCATTCTCTGTGGCTTTGACATAGTCTCTTCTTTCTCATTGAAAAGAAGTTTTTTGGTAATTCGATACTTAGATTTCTATGTAGAAAGTCTCTATTCTCATCGAACACCTGCTTTCTTAAACTTTTTGAATGATAAGATTTCATCTTTGGACCACAAACTAGACATGAAAATTTTCAATTGTCTAAAGACCTACAAGATCATGTATAATTGGATTAAATGTGTTAACTTTGACATACCATAAAAGAGGTGTTAAGAAGAGAACATACTACAAAAATGTGTTAGCCCAGTGGCATCGTGTATTGTCCATACAAGCATTGTATGAAATTGAAATTGTCTTTGTCCTATTGGTCTATACATGTCATACATAGTAACCCCATTCCATAACACCATCAACTCATTGATAAGGGGTTCAATATATACATTGATATCTTTAACTTGGTACTTATCTAGTTGAATGAACAAAAATATTACATAATTATTATGACCATTTTGATGGATTAGTAATAATAAATTAATTTAGATGACCACTAAATAAAAAAATACCTAGAAAAATCAGTGTCAACATTATGTGTTCTCTCTTTATGGACAACCAAGGAGGTATGTTATTGTTGATAACAAAAATAGGCCACACCGAGTAAGTAGATCTCATCTCTCCAAAAAGATTGACACTATTTGCTGCCAGTGAAAGCTTGAGATTACAAGGTTCTTCTTTAAAGTGTGGCCATTTTCCCTCTATTTCCTTAAATTTTGAACCATTTACAAGCATTTTCATAGTGTTATCTTGACTTGTATTGCGTGCATGGTAATCCATAAATTCTGCCAAGCTATTGCACCTGAATAATCATTGCATACATGGAATAATGGGAATATGCCAAAGAACCTTGTGAGGCACATTTTTTGTTAATTGATCTAATTGATATCTACTAATATGAAAAATAGGGCATTGTGTTGCAAATTCATGCTATTTATGATATATAATATGATCGTTTGGACATGCATGTATTGTTTGATACTCCATTCCAATATCTTTCATGATGGCAGATAATTCTCGATATGAGCAAGGTAGAATGTTTGATGGTGGTAACAAAAACTCACCTATCAACCTACGACCAAAAATATAATTTTTTAATTTAAAGAATATCAATTGCTATACGAACCCAATGTTAATTTTAAGGGAACTATGAGTAAAATAATGAAAGAATATGGCATACCTCAACATACATGTCATTGTTGCATTGGATAAACCATTCATAACCTTCAAATTCACCAACAATAATACAATGGCAAGAAGAGTTGTTTTGGAGCCTTCATATAGGGACTCATGTGCCTTCTCAAGTATAGGTACATCAGGCTCTGCATCAACATCATCATCATCATCTTGATCATTGTGATCATCTTGATCATCATGATCATTTTGAT
Source organism: Cupressus sempervirens (assembly GCA_028749045.1). Classification (NCBI taxonomy): domain Eukaryota; kingdom Viridiplantae; phylum Streptophyta; class Pinopsida; order Cupressales; family Cupressaceae; genus Cupressus; species Cupressus sempervirens. The sequence continues at coordinate 160,838,649 of CM053786.1, read as the reverse complement.
CATTGTGATCTTCATCATCATGGTCTTCTTCCATGGTATCATTACCTTCTACTTCAATATTCACACCTCCATGTTCCCTCATTTGGAAATCAGCATTCTCCAAATTGTCATGGTCCATAACGTGAAACTCGGGGATGTTAACCTATATGAAAATTATGGCCTTATATTAACCATGACCATGATTTCATCATCAAATCATGTCTTATGTAATTTATAAACTATTAAAATACATACCAGTGGATGATATTCATTTCCCCCTTCAATGTGACCATGTTGCCTACAATGTTGCTCAGCTATTGTGATTAGATATCTTTGAGTCTTTAAGCCCTTACAAATTTTGCAAGGACAATAACATTTTTCATCACCTTTTCCTTTTAAGTTAGACCACAGTCTAGCAATTGTCTCCTTATTTTCTTATGTGTTGATATCATCAGACATGGTCTTTCTTGAATGGAATGACTCGTTAGTGGAAGAAGGATGATTTGTTCGCAACCTACAAATGGAGTAGTAAGAGGAAGACACATATAGAAATGAATACTAAAGTGAGATAGATAGAAAGAGGTATAGATAGAGAGATAGATTGATAAAGAGATAAAGAAAAATAAAAAGTGAAAAGAAAAAAATACTTAGTTGACCTTCCATAACTTAGAGGACCAAATCTTTGCTGATTAGTTTAACATAGATTGATGAATAGAAAATTCACAATAAAAATCTGATTTTTTTCCACACTTGTTCAAACCATATAATGAATGAAAAAAAATGAATTGTATACAAGTCACTCCAAATTCTTAGCTTTTAATATGCTTCATAGATGAGATTGCATTATATGGTTTGAAAAAGATGTGGAAAAAAATGAAATGACAGAGTCACTCCAAATCCTTAGCTTTTAATACGCTTCATAGATTAGATTGATCATGACTCTGTTGATGATTTGGAGTGATAAGGATACAAATAGAGTGTAGTTGCTTTGTAAGCTCATGGTTTTTAAGTCATTTTGAAGGTCACTATGTTGGAATAGTTAGAACCAAAGGAGTGTATGGAACAGTCAGAGCTTTAAGTAATATATGAGATCTAAAATCACTTGTAACATCAAACAACCACTTTGATATGGCTTAAAGAACCTAAAAGTCCAAACATTATAGGGAAGCATCCAACAAAAACAAAGTATTTTTCACACACTTCACATGGATGATTACAAACAAACAAAGTCTTAAATTTTGTCAATTAAAATCTTCCATAGAAAGAAAAGAAGTTACTAATTGCTCAGCCTAGATAATTTTTTTGGAGGAGATCTATGTTGTGGAACATTTCCAAGAAATGAAAGTTACACTTCAAAACAAACAAAGAAACACAAAGTGGAATAGTACTTTCTGCTTCTATAAATTCCATTTAATCCTAATATTAACATAAAATAGAATGAGTTTAAATGACCATAAACAAATTGGCTTTAGAAACTTTCATTAATTCTTGGAAATTTTTGAAACATTTAAATTGAAACCCAAAGTAACATGAATATTTGGACTTAGTTATCAAACTTTATTTTAGTAGCATACTGAGGACTCCAAGAGCCTTACAACAACCAAGGAGGGTGGAAGTAATTCACCATTGGTAAGAAATAAAGATTGCATTTGCATATAGCCTCAATTAGAGAGGATGATCTTAACAAGAACATCACATAAGAAATAAGATTAAATATCAAAAAAAACAATAAAAAAACTTTAGACTGGCCATTATATCAAGCCATCATTTGGATAAAAAAGTGGATCATCACATACACAAAATTGATAAACATCAGTTATAGTGATGAACATATTACTTTTAGATTGATTTAAAGTTCTATATTAGATTGATACAATATAGAAATAATATTCAACAATATAAAAACCTTCACCAATCAATAGTAAAAACTTCAAGAGATGATACCAAACCCTACTATAGCCCTAGGCTTCTTATAACTTTTGTTGAATTTTTTTGTGTTCAGATTCAATTAGGGTTCAAATATACTTTTCTATTTTAGTGTTAGTTGTCACTCTAAGAATGATGCCATCAATACTTCCTGATATTGCAGTCAATGTCATGAATCTCTCTTATTAGTGACTTGAAAACCTCACTTTTCTTTTACAGATGCTTGTTATGTTGCTGAAGTTTACCTAAAAATGTTATACTTAAAATAACAATTTTCTTGACATCTTACTTCTATTTGATCAATAATTGATTTTCTCATACATCTTTATATGTAGATTTTTAGAAAATTTATGTGATCTATTTTGCATGGTTCTTCCAAATTTGATAATCTACACATACAATAGTCTACACATATATGTTGAGACTATCAATGATTATACGTTAAAAAAATGTATCATAAAACTACCTTAAAAGTGCATATAAACAAAATAGTCAATTAAACCTACCTAATGTACCTAAGAAGAGAAAAGTCATCAATCCTTAGGCTCAAATTTAAAAGATCAAAAGAAAATTTTATAATATGCAAAGTCTTACCTCAAGAAAGTCTATCATTATTTCCTTAGAATGCTCCAGTAAGAGAAATGGCTCAAACAATGAGTGGTTTATAAGATGTGTAGACTTTCAACAATTGATAACTTATTATGAAATATATAATATAAACTACCAACAATTATGCATAAATATGTATAATACATAAAACTAATAATCAATGTAACCTACAACATGTGCCTAAGGAAAGAAAGCTTCATCAATACATAAGAATGTTGTAATGTGCAAAGTCTTCTATCAAGAAAGTCTATGCCTATTGCCTAAATATGTTTTCAAAAATGTAGCAGTTTACCAAACAATGGTTGGTTATAAGAATGTAGTTATCAAAAATAAATAAGCATTAAGACATTTGTGAATTCAATAAAAATTTGATTGAACATTAAAGATCACAATGATGCATAAAACAAACTACAGTCATCTCTCACAAAATTTTGTCATCATGTCTGTGCAGTGTGCATGCTTGCACACTTAGAAAAGGAAAATTATTTGATGAGAGGTGACTACAATTGTTTTATGCATAATAATATTCTCCAATATTTATTCATCACTTTTATTATACTAATTCATACCTGTATATTGTTGATGGCTATATTAAACATCCACTATTTGATGAAAGAAATCAGATATATCCATCGTGATGCTAGAAACTAATTAACTAACTAAGTGTGTGTGTGTGTGTGTGTGTGTGTGTGTGTGTGTGTGTGTGTGTGTGTGTGTGCGTGCGTGCGTGTGCGTGTGCGTGTGCGTGTGCGTGTGCGTGTGCGTGTGCGTGTGCGTGTGCGTGTGCGTGTGCGTGTGCGTGTGCGTGTGCGTGTGTGTGTGTGTGTGTGTGTGTGTGTGTGTGTGTGTGTGTGTGTGTGATAGCTTGCTCTTTTTTATTGCAGGGGAAACCCCTACTTTCCATAGCCTAGTTTTGTGAGAGCATCAAGTTATGGTCTGTACTTGTATATAAAGATATATAAATATACTAAGCGTATAAATTGTGAAAGGCCATTGTATTTTGTTTACTGCATCATTATGATCTTCAGTAATCATTTAACATTCTTATTTCTCTCATTCATTGCCTTTTCCTACCCATATATCTATGTTGATTACCTATAAACTACACACTAATTAATGAACTATTTCTCTTCTAAGCATGTGTGGACAAACTTTTTCTAAAAAATGAGAGAGAGAGACAACTTTAGTTTGTTTTTTGCATTATCATAACTTCAACATTTTTAGTGCACCACCAATTGTCTCTGACTCTCTGGATTAGCCTATATACTATGTAGCTTAACACCAATAAGAAAAATAAATTTCTTCTTGTTTACACCCCAACTACCATGCACTCTTAACTTGTTCAAACTGGGTAAGTGAAATAAATTGTTTACTATTCACATCCTAGCTAGTGTATATTCTCAACTTTCTCGTATTGGGATTTCAATGATCAAAACAAAAAAAATGTGTTATCATTTGTATTCTATGAAATTTCCCTTTTCTGATTTTGTATGATATTTCCAACCTCTAATCAGATTTTCAAGATCAAACAACTAATATCACAAAGATCCACCAAATTTCTCAAGAAACCCCAAATCGGGTATGCCAGAAATTGTGCCAAAAGCTTCACAGCTTCACCTATTATTAATAAATCTGAAAATGGAAATTTTTACAGAAATTTCAGCAGCATAAAATTCTAAAAAATGACATTTCCATATCTTTATAGCCTTTACACAATAGTTCTCAAATGTAGGACAAAAACTATGCTCATCGGGCTCCCGAAATTAACACAAAAATGCCCGAAAACACCACAAAAACACTAATAATCTATCTCAGAAGTTTAATCACGTCCCAATACATATATTCAGCTCTATTTTAACACCTTAAAGTCTAAAATATGGCAGAAACCCAAACTGATATGAAATACTCAACTGAAAACACCAAACTCATACAAAAAACACACCCGAAAACCCACAAATCTGCACTGTTCAGCACAAAGGCAAACTTTGTATGAGCATGCACATGGAATGGATTCAAACTCCCGTCCTTAGCCTTCTTGGAAACCTGCAAACTCCCATTCTTGGGTCTCCCTGGAAAACTGTAAACTCCCGTTCTTGGGTCTCCTTCTCCACAAGTTTGGCAACCTCTGAAGAATAACAAGAAATGAGCAAAATCAAGTTCTGGAATGAGCCCAAAATGCCTCCAAACCCCTTAAAAGAGGTCATAATCGTAACTCACATCCAAGAGAGTTTAATGAAACATATTTTAATAATAATTTTCATTTATTAGTCCAACAGTTTCCAAAGATTAACCCCCTTTTCTGAAACTTCCCTTTCTTGGGCCTGCCTACCTTAGCAAAGATTATTATTTTTTAATTATTTGAAAAGGGGACATGACAAGTCCTCCCCTTCCAAATATTTCTTGTCCTCAAGCAATGGCTGAACAATAAACCAATCAATCCACCTGGATCCCAAATGTAGTCATGAACTATACTACTACCAATTAACACAGGCTCCTGCAATATCCTCTGCAATATGACCAAGAGGAATCCATAATCAAACTGACAATTATAGCTCAACCAAACTTCAAAATCACCACTACCACAATCAAAAACCCATGAGACACAAACTCTTAGAACATCAGAACCCAAGTAAAGTGGACAAATCAAACTACCAACACAATAAATACCATCAACGCATCCCACTGGCCTACACGAAATGTACAATCCAACTCTGCAACAATGGTGAACTCTCTCGAATGAAACTGTACCAAGTATGGAGAATCCACACACTATACAACTCCTGCAGTCAACACAACTCTGCAAATCATCAGCCACTATCTTATAACCATAACTCCCATGCACTGCTGATGGTGAAAAGACATTACAAGATAAAGAGTAAGAAATGGAATCCAAACAAAATTTTCCTGCCATCAACTCCTCAAAACAAGGATCAAATGCTAACTGATGTACATACCCTACAATATAATGTTGATTAAAAAAACCAACCTCAGTCAACAACTCACCATGAACAAGTGATACAACCCACTGTGATTGATCACTAGCTAAGTCAGGAGATGTCATAGCCAAAGGAGTAGAATCAATAACAACACCCACTGAAGCATCACTCCCAAACTCCTGCTCTAAGTCACATATTATCAAGCTATCAACTGCAGAACCTATCACCATGTCATGCCCATCACAACTCTCATCTTGAGGCATCAAACTGTCCCATAACTGACGATAAGCACTAGGAACCAAAGTACATCTCTGTATCATCATCTCATCAACATGGTCATCAAAGGTAAATTGATGAGCGTACCTCATAGTGTAATGCCGATAGAATTCGCCAATCTCAGTCAGTGGCTCAGACTATAATCTAGATGAAACTAACTGCAATTGATCATTAACCATGTTGGAACTGACTACTACCTCCAAAGATATCACCAAGGGAGTAGTATTACTAGCAGGAACCATGCCAACTACCGACTCACCAACATCACACATGATCTTTGATACATCTCTAGTCTCTGTACCATCAGTACTAGAGGCCACCACCATGTCAGACATACAACAATCTGCTACAACACCCAACTCAACTGAACCTAGCTCTAGTGGGAATGAACCTGATATGCCAATGTTAGTATCAAGGATGGATGCATCCCCATCTCCACTGTCTCTGACAATCTCGTCCATGGACATCCTCGGATCACCAAACACCATAGCTTGTGACTGTATAGGATTAGGTAAAGACTGTAGTCGCTCTAACTCCATGGTCACCTTAGCCAAATGAAACTGTGACTCCTTGAAAGCCAATTGTGTACTCTCAAGAATCTCAGAAGTCACCTCAAGCTACTCAGTAAGCTCACTCACCTCATCTTCCTTGGCCAAAAATGCATCATATGTTGTATTGCCCCACTCCATAAGATAATCTCTGTCAGCTACCAACTGCATATAATTCTATCTCAAAATTTGAATAGCCTCCCATAAAGAGTGGATCTCTGTCAAGGAAAGATAACTGCCTTCCTGCTCATCACTAGTAGGAGAACCCCATCCATAAACTGCTAACAACTAATGAGCAGCATTGAAATGCTAGCAAGTGATAGCAATGTCTCGATCACTAACTCTCAACTGATTAGACACATGATGGTATTGACTTGACTGTCTCCTGAAAACCTCCTCTGATGCATTGTCTAAAGGAGTATCCTCAAAGTTACTATTCTCTAGAGTATTACCATCCATGTCCTGTGAATCAACTCTAAAGCTCATATCAACATACAGAGTATCAAAAATTGTAGCACTACTGTCCAACTCCTCTGTACCCAAAGAAACTAAGTCTTCAAAACTACCCACTGCATCCTCCTGGATGTCATCAATGCCAATATGATCCTAAGACTCATCTGTACACACTGCCAAATATGAAAGATCATCAACACATTCCAGCAAGTATGGTCGACTAGATATATGAACAAAGCCCAACACTGGTGTATAAAAACTAATACCAACATCAGACAAGCTGCTAGCACAGGAAAAGACAACACCGTGCAATCTGCTAATAAAATCCATGATAGCACCCAAACAAACACTGCTACCAAAAAGTGTTAAAGATCTCCTAGAAACTGAATCCCAAATGCCAATATAACAATCTTTAGGCCATATCTGTAAACTAGAATCAGCTGGTAACTCAAGTAAAATCCTCACTTGAGTAATATGACCAATACCAACTAACTCCACATACCTATCATGATGAGATAATGAAGTCAAAATACTATCTTCACTCACCTTCAGTTGGCAGGATAAATCATGTGAAGTACTACCTGCCTCAACCTCATGTGATGAAGCATCTAACTGTGCCTGGTACTCTTTCTCAGCAAAGTCATGAATGCTTAATGTCTGCTCATCTCTACTAGGTATCTCACCATCATGCACAACAAAATCCTCATAATCATCATCTAAACCCACTACCTCCTGTGGCAGAGTAGAATCTAAGACCTTTGTCTGGCTATAAGCTAGTTTCTCAAACTCCTCATGCAAGTTCTTGGTAATTGTGTCATATGCCCTGTGAGAAAATATGCCAAATAGAAATCTAGTCAACTTATCCACCTTAGCTGGGTCAAACAACATGTCATTTATTATACGGTGGTGCTCAACCAACTGTTCAGACATGTCATGGCCTATTTTTATAAGTTTATCTTGAATGTCTAAATAACCATCATTTCTACTGTTTTGACTCTGGATATCAATTGTCCAAGATCGTGTCCTCTGAGACTCTGTACTATACCTATCCATTCTAGATAAAGTAGAGTGTAACCCCAATAGGATATAACTTCTTCAAACACCAAGAACTAACATGCAAATGATTAGAAGTAGCATGCAACAATAGATTTCGACATGCAACTGATTAGAAGCAACATGCAACCACCAAATTCACCAAGAACTAACATGAAAATGATTAGAAGTAGCATGCAACCATAAATTTTGACATGCAACTGATTAGAAGCAACATGCAATCATAAATTATGACATGCAAGATCTGGGTAGTTGTCAAAATTGACATGCAAACTTCTACAACCACAAAATTCACTAAGAACTAACATGAAAATGATTAGAAGTAGAATGCAACCATAAATTTTGACATGCATCTGATTATAAGCAACATGCAATCATAAATTATGACATGCAAGATCTGGGTAGTTGTCAAAACTGACATGCAAGCTTCTACAAACCCTCAGGCTGGCAAGATCATGGCTCTGATACCACTGAAATGTCCCTTTTCTGATTTTATATGATATTTCCAACCTCTAATCAGATTTTCAAGATCAAACGACTAATATCACAAAGATCCACCAAATTTCTCAAGAAACCCCGAATCGGGTATGCCAGAAATTGTGCCAAAAGCTTCACAGCTTCACCTATTATTAATAAATCTAAAAATGGACATTTTTATAGAAATTTCAGCATAATAACAGCCTAAAAAATGACAGTTCTAGATCCATATAGCCTTTACACAACATTTCTCAAATGTAGGACAAAAACTATGCTCATCGGGCTCCCGAAATTAACACAAAAATGCCCAGAAACACTACAAAAACACTAATAATCTATCTCAGAAGTTTAATCACGTCCCAATACATATATTCAGCTCTATTTTAACACCTTAAAGTCTAAAATACATCAGCAACCCAAACTGATATGAAATACTCAACTGAAAACACCAAACTCATACAAAAAACACACCCGAAAACCCACAAATCTGCACTGTTCAGCACAAAGGAAAACTCTATATGAGCATGCACATGGAATGGCTTCAAACTCCCATCCTTAGCCTTCTTGGAAACCTGAAAACTCCCATTCTTGGGTCTCCCTGGAAACCTGTAAACTCTCATTCTTGGGTCTCCTTCTCCATAGGTTTGGCAGCCTCTGAAGAATAACAAGAAATGAGCAAAATCAAGTTCTGGAATGAGCCCAAAATGCCTCCAAACCCCTTAAAAGAGGGCATAACCATAACTCATGTCCAAGAGAGGTTAATGAAACATATTTTAATAATAATTTTCATTTATTAGTCCAACGGTTTCCAAAGATTAACCCCCTTTTCTGAAACTTCCCTTTCTTGGGCCTGCTTGCCTTAGCAAAGATTATTATTTTTTAATTATTTGAAAAGGGGACATGACATTCTATTTCTAAAAATTTAGCAAAATAAGCTAATACATCACTTGGGACATTAGACTGCAGTACTATATCTCTAAGATATATTTATTGGAGATCCTTCCCAAAGATGGTTTGTAGTCAAAGTTCATTAAATTTGATGCCTATATGAATCTAAAATTTAGATACCAGCTTAATCCCTTCTAAGTTCTATAGTTAACATTTATCTAGATTCCAATGAGAAAATGGAGATTATGCCTTCCAGTTGATCACTGACCATATTAATTTTGTACAGGTGATTATGCCTTCTAAACTTAACAATAGCACTTATTTCTTTAATCATAATACCTTGAACCCTAAACCTTATGGTAGCCTCTTCTACTACATCCTAAGGACTTAAGGATGGATACTTGGATAAATCATCTAAAGCTCCCACTTTGGCCATGGTCAATTTGTTTGCACTATTGAATTTTGAAATCTCAGTCAAGAAACTAGAACAAGTGATGTTGCATATAATTGACCTAGCATAGGCTTAAGCTTCTCAAGCTCCCATTTTGTCCAGGGCCAATTGCCATATTGGATTTTCAAATCTTACTCAAGAGAACTAGACAAGTAGAGTTGCATTTGATTGATCTAGCATAGGCTTAACTAAACAAAGAATAGATTTAAAAGTAGTGGCAACCACCATAATTTCATACACTTTAAAGAAATATTTATCATCATCCTAATCAAGGTCACACAAAAGAAAATTCTTTAGATAATGCATCAAGTGTTGATATATTGAATAATTGTGATCTTATGCCCTTTAATCCTCATAGATAGTATTCTTCCCCTTGCCCTTGGGAACTCAACCCTTGCAACTTCAAGACTTTTTCCACACTAACCTCAATATTTATTAACCTACCCTATCACAAATCTCTCACCCAAGAACAATGTTGAATGTTCTTTATTATCAAAACAAGTAGTTGATTACTCCTCCAAATAGTCTTTGAACTAAACATGATTTGAATGTACACATATATTTGGACATCTTCTAGACTCCACATTCTTCTTTTGATACCCCTCACAGTGCTTCCCTATTGTCTTGTATGGACAAATCCACATCTACTCACTCTTGTCTCCATCCTCTTAGTAGTAAGATGATTTTCTTAGACCCTTCATGCACATGTTTCTTTGTGCATGACATCTTGCATCCTTGTGGATAGATATTATATACCTTTCCCCATATTATTTCTTAAATGTTAGGTCTTATTGCATGTAAGATAATGTTAAAATACATTTTGTAATGTTCTTACTTAACCTATATTAAGGTTTTGAAAATTCCTAGGAAAATGATTTGATCTCTGTAAATATCATAGGGTCTTAATCCTTGCAAATGCCAAAGCAATGGATATTCAATACTCCACCATCTATACTAATAGATCTTTAGCAACACAATACAAAACTATGAAAAAAGAATTAGACTGTAAAAAAAATCAATATATGGGAATTATGCACGAGATTCAATACTTTATTTGTTCAAAATAGGTTTACATTCATTCTCCTCATGTCATCGATCATTGCAAATTTTATAAACTTATACTAACTCCTAAAATCGACAACCAACCATAACTACCCATAAATTGACCACAAACTACTTATTTTTTCAATCTATTACATTATGTTTATAATGTCAAGTTGATAACAAATTAAATTTCCCTTGCATATGAATACTGGAAAATTATATCCAAATGATTGTTTAACAATATAAGGAACACATTTTTCTGACTATTTCTTAGTTTACCCCATCAAAAGATTAGTTTGCTGAAATTTTTCTGACATATTTTGACACTCATTGAAAAGATTATTGTCTAAGAGCAATGCCAACGATGATCTAGTTGCAACTAGAAAAAAAATGTCAGTTCAAGATGATACCTTGGTTGAACTAGATAAGAAAATTGCAAAGTTGAAAGTAATAGAGGATGAGTCAAATGCCAAGATAGAGACTTGAGTAGTGGACACACATTTAATATTCCTAGACTTATTGAAGTAATTTTGTAAATTCTATCATTCAATTTCTTACAGCCAAGCACTAATGTCAAACCTCTAGCTACTTTTGAATTCTCTTTCACCAAAACTAAATTGTATATGAAAGAGCAGGTAGGGAAGATGAAGAACCCACAAAAAGAAAAGATTTTGAACCATCACAATCTAATGCCCTCAATCTACCATAAAACCCTCTTCCAATTTTATCAGCTTGAGAAGGAAAAGTGAAGGATGAAGTTAGCCACACAAGTTTCCAGACCCCAATCATATTCACATTGCAAGGGAAACCCCTACTAGAGAAAGACTATGCACTATCTCTAAAACATATAGCAAATAGCACTGCATACTATATAAAATCTCCACTATTTTGTAATAGCCAAGAAAATTATCAGCAGCTAGCTGAAAACCCAATTGATACAAACTAAAAGTTTACCTATTACAATGGTTGGCATTGAAGTCAGGCCCCTACACAATGCCAAGTTTGGCCCTACACAATGTCATCTTACTTTTCAGTGAAGCTGTTCATCCTTGATGAAGGCTATATCAACATATGCTAATGTGAGTCCTCTCTTTGGGATCCCCCCTTGAAGACACTATGCCCTCATGTGAAATGCTAGAATGCTCTGGAACCCTTGACACTAACTCGTGCTCAAATGAAATGTGATTTTTGCCCCTTTTTTTTTTTGTCTTAATGTTGTCGTGTGCGTCACAATTGAGACCAAAATAATTGGTCGCAATTGCGACCAACATAGGCATGTTATTAAAAAAAACAAAAATTTTCTTTATAAATTGACCAACCAACCCATTTAAAAGACTTGGTCAAAATTTAGGATTAAATGCACTAGTGTGGGATGTATTCTTATCATTGGAGTTATTATTGGTGATTTCATCTTATTTATGATAGTTTTTTATTCGTTGGTTATTATATTGTTTCCATTTGGCATTAGTATTTCTTTAATGATAGTATCTCTTTAGTTTTTATTCTTTATTGTATTTGGTACCTGGATGTTGGTATTGAATGAGTGTTCTTTCAACTTAGCTTTATTTTCTTCTTGAGTAGTTGTCTTACCCTTGAGGTAGAATTAGTCATCACGATTCCTTGCCTAGGGTTGTTTCTATGATTTGATATATGCATGTGGATCATATATTATCTCCCCTACATAGTGGGAGTAGAATCCTGACTAGGTGACAACATGGTCAAGAGGTAGTGACTTCTTACCAGTTGGGTCTGCCTTAATTTGACAGATATTGGATGTTCATTGATGTAGTAGTACCATTGTCATTATTTTTCTTGTCTTGGAGACTTCTATGTATTTATGTATCTTATATTTTGAAATCCTATGCGATTGATGTGTGGTATTTGATGTACTTGTATATATTCTCACATACCCTATAACATGTCTAGTCAATGTTATGTGTTAGATGTGTATCATTGTATAAGTTATAATTATTCATTTTCTTATGAGGTTATGTATCTCTAATTTCTTAATGATCATGGAACAATGTAATTGAGGCTTGAATTAATTAATATAAACTTATTAATGTGACTCAATATGAAGGAACCCTTGAGGAATGAAAACTATATTTGTAATTTCCTGTGTGTACTTTATGTGTATGTGTACATTGCTTCTGCATTGTTATTTGATATTGTTTAAACATTTATTTTTAAATAGTTCACTAAACATTGTAAAATTTTAGATTATTTCTCTTGGGTTCCTAAGCAAGGTGTTACATCTATTATTAGAGCTTGAGATTATACATTGGGAACTCTAGGCATACTATGTGTCATCATATAACAAGTAGTGAAACTTGAAAAAAGATTAAACAACAAAATTTATCATCAAAAGACTTAGACATCAAGTTGAATAATAAAAATTAGAAAATAATAGAACTTTTGAAATAAAACTTGCATTTATAACATTTGACTTTTCAAACTTTTATTTTGTGACTATACAATTTATCTTTGTTATCTTATAGCTTAGTTGGAGTTTTCTTGATTAAGTTTGAAAGCTAAACCTTGTTTCTTATCTACTTGGTTATGTAACATTGATTTCTAGTTAATGTGTAGACTTGTGTATATTGATTAGATATCATTATGTATTGCTTACTATTTGTGTGGATGTAGCAATAGAATATGAAAAGATATAGTTAATTGTGAAATTAGAAGTTAGTTCATAGTATTTTCATCTATGTAAAATGCATTATGAAAAATTAAAATACTACATTACTTATTGTGATTTATGCATTTATAGTATTGGATGAGTATTGTATACTAGTAGGTCAATTGGGTCAAGGACTTAAGTCCCCAATTGGATTATGTACTATTTTAATAAAAGAGTCATCTAACACATTGTTGACCCTCATTTTCACCTTTCCTAAATTCCTAAATTCTAATGTGAAAATGTATTGAATTGTGATGTGTAGTTAGGGTTTTGTTGAAATATGTCATTAATCCTCTAATAAAAACCCTAAATCTGATAAAATTAGACCTTCCTTGACACTTATGGTTTCCTTGAAGTCCCTTAAAAAAATCTCCCTAGTGAGAAAATCCTAGTTTGAGGTCAGTGCCCTTTTTGAGCCTTTTAAATTTTCAAATGTTTCAAAGGGTTACATTTTACCTTAATACTTTGGCATTTAATGTATGCTTGTGAAAATTTTAAGTGTGCAACTTTGCGATCAAGATTGATTGCATAGTAGAAGCTCATCATAATATAATGGCCTTTTAAGGTGTGACCCGACAAAGCAATGAAGTTTCCTTTGATCACCCAATCAAAGTAGTCAAGCACCTAGTTACCTTTTGCACTATGTAATGTAGGAGCATCTAGACGTATAAGGGCAATCCTATGTCACCCAAAAAAAAAAAACCTAGACTTAGTTTCTGTTTCATGTGTTTTCATTTTTGGATACCCATCTGGGTCAAATAAAGGTTTCAACTCTCACAGTTCCACTATTAGTGTTCTGAGTTAGATTTTTCAAGCACCTTGGGATACGTGTAAATGCTAGAAAAATAGGACTATGTAATTGAGCCATAATTATGGTGAGTTAGAAGGTGTAAATTGGAGGGATGATTAAAATTGTAATTTAGAACATTCCAAAAAAAGAATCAGGTCAAAAGGTTGCACGGTTTGAAAGTTATCATAGTTTTTCAATTTTTGGAGACTTCCTAAGAATGCTTCAAAGTCAGGTTTGAGGAACTAAATAACCTTTTACAGACTTGAAAAATAGGGAACAAGTGAAGCTTTTCTATAGGGCTATAGAGCACTCCAAGAGCTTTCCAAAAGTGTAAATGATTCATCAATCAGAGCTACAGTTCAAAAGTTATGCCTCTCAAAAGTTTGGCTATGCCTCCCAAAAGTTTGGCTACCATTTTTGGATTCTTCTAATTTTGCACCGACTTCTAAAGTGACTTCTGGAGCCTTCCATTTTGGCGGTGGATGACAACTAGCACTTTCTAGAATGTATTCCTAATCCTTAACCGTTTGGGGTCCATTTAAGAACCTTTCTAGCATTGTAAAAGGTAGTTCAAAGTGGATTTTGAGAGAAGGTACTGGAAGAAGAAATTATCTCCAGATTTATACTATTGTAAGCCCATAGGGCATGTTTTGGATTCTATTCTCTCCGCACTGAGTGTATTAGCATATTTTCATAGTTAATAAAGTTTTCCCTTTCCTATTGTGTCCATTCTATTCTTGGGTTGTGTTTCCATCACTATGATTGAGCAAAATCATCAATTAAACCTTAATTGCGTAGTCACCTAAATAAGAAAGATGTAATGACTTAGCATTGTGACTAGGAAAATGCTTTTGTTTGCATGATTGATGCATCAGAAGGTAAAGTTTAAAAGATAATCATGACTAAGTGAAATAGTTAGAAACTCATAAAGAACCTTTGATCTCATGGTTGCAGGGATGATTAAATAATTAGAAGGTTTGACTACAAAGGAGAGACCAAGTTAAATTACTTGAGATTTTCCTTAGTCACATGGTCGGGGAAGATAAGTCATGTTATGTAGAGTGGAGTGCAATCGAGTGAAAGGAAGTTATGGGGCTAAGAATTTGTTTGCTTGCTAACTCGCATAGTTAAAATAAATATTCAGTTCTTAGACCATGACCTATAAAACTAGTTAAGGAAGTGTTTAATCATGTAGTCATGACATTAACTCAGTAGTCAAAGGATAAATCACAACCTGACGATCGCTACTGCAAGGTGCATGAAATGTTTGATCAATCAGTTATGATTTTAAGGAAGATAGGGATAATTAAGTTAGTGACTCAGTGATGCAGTCAACTTATAAGAAAAGTATAAGTGATTGCACCTTTGAGGTGATAAGAATAAAATGCTTAAGACAATCTATGATGTGGAAAAATAGATTAAAATGCTCATTCATGGGGTCACAAAATTAAGGATTAAAAGAAAAGTTCAAACTGCAACCAAGCAAACTAGTTAAGATCAACGAAAAATTTGGTAGATTGCATAGTCATGATGTTAAAGAAGTGTTAGTGAGGATAGACCATGAAGCGATGACCAGATGACAAGAGCATAAATATCCTTTTCTCACATAGTCAGAAAATAAAGCTATTATTAGATAAACCAAGCTATGATATGGCAAAGTCTTAATTCCAAAGTACATGTAGTGTTTTGATTGCATAGTCGCAGGAGTAAAAACCTAAAATCTTGAAAGGTGTGCAAAGCCATGACTTAATGACTACTAAAGAAATTCACATGGTTGTAGGAAGTAACTATAAATATTAGTGAAATGAAGAGACTATGTGATTAAAGATAAAGAAATGTTAGATTTTTAAGGCACTCATTCGCACAGTTAATGGCTAAAAGATGTGATTAGACTGCAAAGTGGTGAAAGAAGTATAAAGCTATGATCACTTAGTCATCAATGTTTAAGTGCAAAGGAAAATGATGATTGTGGAATGGTGAAAAAAGGGAGTCATAGAATCGTAGGGATAGGTTTTAATATGAGAAATGATTATTAAAGAGCCTTACTATGACTTAAAAGTGATGCCCTATCAAAAGTGCATAACGAAGTTGGAAACGCTAGCAGTACAAGAAGATTTGGGAACTTTTACAAAAATTGAGATTTTTCATGCATGTTGACATAAATTCTTCTCTATTGATTTTTTCTATTAATAATTTGATATAATGACTTACTAGGTTACATTCTTTTGTACAATATGGATCTAAAATTTGAGCACTAAGAGATTCTCTAGAGCTTGCAAAAATTTTCAAAGCTTTCCAAAGTTGAAGTTGACAAAGTTTATTGTAAAGAAGAATCAATTTGAAGAATTCATGGCACAAGAAGATGGTAAGATCATAGCTCAAATTGATGTGGAAGAATATTTGCAAGCTACTGAACAAGAAAAGTCAAAGTTAAAAATAATGTATGCAGAAGAATGGGTATATTTTCTTCTAGGGTCTTCTCATGTTCAGACTTTAATAGAGATACATATTCCTTCTACTGAGATGCCATTGTACCAGATACATATGGAAATTATTTTTTTGGGTATTTCTATCACAATAGGTATGAAAAATTGCCTAACTATAACCCATGGGTTAGGAATATGGAAAAATTGATAATGCCAAAAGTCATTGTGGATGTTGATCTAATAAAGGAACTAACCAAATCCTACAACACAATGACTAAATATTTTCAAATAAAAGATATGAGTATCCTATGTAGATTGGAGGGAGAGACCTTTATTGAGGTTTTTGACCTAGGAGATCCTATGAAAAAGGCAATTGAAAAGGAGAAGATGAATGAAACTTTCAAGAATTCCAATAATTTCTTTACTAGAAACATCATTAAGAGGCACATCCCCAAATCAAAGTTGAAGAAAGGTGAGATGCCAAAGAAGGTAGGAGACTGATGCCACTTGAATTCTTCTGCAAGTATTTTAGGTACACAATATTTGAGATAAAAAAGGTCATAGGAATTGATGGAAAAAGTTATGCCCTAGGCTACATATATATCATTTCTTTGGATATTAAGGATCCAAATCACAATGTATCATTTTTTGGTGTATATCATCAATAGGATACATGATGAGATAATGGTTGCTCAGAAAGGAGAAATTGGGAATTTCAAATTCTTCCACTACTCATTGTTGAAGCATATCATTCTATATAAAAACATAAGGCATATTAGTCTGGACATCATTGAAGCCATAGAAGATAATGGAGAGAACCCGCCTATGCAGATGTGGACTCAATCTTGGCAAAGGTTTTATCCTTATTCTAGTTCTATTATTTTTTACAATGATTTTGTTTTCCCTATTACAAACATGTTAGTAGATGTAACTAAAAGAGTACTTAGAAGTGTAAGGATGCTAATTAGACCATCTAGTTGCCCAAATGGGGATAAGATACTTAGCCATGATTAGGCTAGTTTTTTTTTTTTTTTGAAAGATTCTCAATTATAAGGGCTTTTGGGTGTCCATGTCCCCCACGTGTATTTCCAAAATATATCCCTAAGATGGTAGGCCAATTAGAATTCTTTTGGCAAATGCTTATGTTGAATAAAGGGTATCTAGGCCCTACTATTAAGAGAGGCTCATTTGTAGCAAGTAACACAAAGATAGGGAACTTTCTAATAGCAAAAGATGCCATAGAGGAGATTGACCAGTGTATGGGAGAATTCAAAATTCTCTCCTCTCCTACTAGAAATTATGATCCAAATTATTTGGTGAGGCATGCTTCGAAACAAATGAGAAAGTATACTCTCCCTAGCAACAAACCTTATTAGGAAGAGGATAGCATCATGAATTGTCTAGAGGCAAAGGTATGTAGAGATAGAATCCAATGATGGAGTAGGATAATGAATATTAAAGAAGCCATGAATGTAGTTGATCCATCATTTAATGGTTTCTATCATGAGGTAGCCTACTTGGATAGATATAGTAGGAGCCTAGACAATTTTGATTACATAATGGCACAAATTCCTGCTGAGAGTAGAGATGGAGCTAAGCCATAAATCCCTCAAATAGAGGATTTTATAACCATGAGGTTGAAGATGACTAGCTAGAGAGTTCTTCATGGCAAAAGGGAAGGTGAAATTACATAATGATTGAAATACCTAACAAGGTCATAGGAAAGGTATTGCAGATTCTACCAAAAGGATCAAAATTATTTGATATAATAAGGCACAACTTCTTGTTAAAACAAGCTAGAGAATGTGAAAAGATCCCAAACAAGACTAAATTGCAAATTCAAATGTTAGATGAGAAGATTGTACAAGCTCAAGAGTTCATGAAAGATGATGAATTCATCAAATTAGATGAATTCAAGTATTTCTTATATAAGGTTAAGAAGAATGAGCTAATCTTAGAATTGTAATCAGGTGACTCACCTGAGAAAACTATAGAGTTGGTGCAGAGATTGCAGGATTATGATCCTAATAATGAGAGCCATATGATAGAGGTAGCTAAAGAGCTTGTAGCTAGAAGTGGTATGCTTCTCTTTCCTAGATGGGAGCTCAGCTCATCCTTAATGTTAGGTCATATCAGGAAACAGGACAAGTTACTGTCCTTTGAAGAAACCAACATTGCTAGGGAGGTGTAGGCTCTAGTTTTAACATTGACAACAACACAATGGCTCTATGGAGCTTGGCTCTTGAGGGAAATAATCTAGCCCTGATGGAGATAAAGGAATCCCCCCAAGGTAATTTGACATTTTGGAATGTCACTACTATGTCGAGTGATCAGATTCATAACTTGTAAAATACAACATCACTGATGGGGAAAAGAAAAATGGACATGTTAGAAGAACAAATTTTTCAAACATATAACATATCCATTGATGCTAGGAAAAAGTATGAAGAAGAATTGAAAAGAGATTATGTCCTAGAATAGAAGGTGGTTTCCCTAGAAGAAGAGACAAAAAACCTTAGAAATATTGCAAGACCTATCATAGAGGTAAAGGACCAAGTAGTCCAAACAAAGGTTGATGTAGAAAATGTTGGGGGGAGACAAAATATGGACATTGATGAATGGGATGGAGTCAAAGAAGTGGGAATCAAGACAATTCAAATGTTGATGATGCACATGATATGTACTTTGCAAAATGGATCATAAAATGTGCATATCAATTATAGTTCATTACAAGGAGCTGAGTTCCAATGTTCAAAGGCATTGGCCCTTCTATCTCTTTTGTTTACAACTTGGGGACCATATATACAATTCTTTGATAATTTAGTTCCCCTATTACCCCAAAAGGAGTTACCCAAGACAAAAATTACTAATGCCATGAGGATGATCAAAAAAGTGAAAGAATTGCATGGATTTTTCCTAGTAAAAATGGAATTAATATAGGGTAAGATGAAAATAATTGCTGCTAGGATCCCAAATTTTATTCCTACCATTGTAGATGCTAATGGAGTGATCAAAGAATTTCACTAGTGGTCCTCATCTTTTAAGGATAGTTTGAGGCATCCATGGTTTGTGGCCTACTATAATAATGAGACATATGTAATAGTTGTCTATGATATGATTGATCTTATGTTTAGAATAGAATCAAATATGAATAAGGTCATAGAAGAGTTGAAGGTCATAATTGGTACTAAGTGGAATAAGAATATTGGTGACTTAGATATCATTTGGGATGCCACATTGCCAGATGTGGATATTAACATTTCCATATGGGAGGTTATTGCAAATATCAAAGGTCTACCATCTGCTAATAGTGACTAGGCAATGGAGGGATATAGTTAAAGATAGTAGAAACAAGAGAAAGTAAAGGAAAGAGACAAGATCTTGAAGACCAATAGAGAGATGTTAGATATACCTACTGATAAGTGCCACCTACCAGTTTTGCAACTACATCCAAATTTTGATCTAGATACAAAGAATGTTTGAATATAACTAAATGAAAAATATCTTTTTATTTGCTTTCCAATTAAAATTTGACAAGTTTCCTCCCATCTGAATATTTTTTCAACCCTTCCTATAAAAGGATTTTTGTGATGTATTCATCTAAAAATTTAAGAATACAAGTGAACATTGAATGATAAGTTGTCATGTCTTGAATTATTTTTGAGTTTATACTAGTATTTTATGATTTTCAAGGAGAATGAATACAAAAGGAATATTCTACCATATTCATTTTCTCTAAATTTTGTCTCCATTTTTATGTGTTGGTTATGTTGGAATTGAATGAGAAAGGTTCATGCAAATTTAATGCAACTAGAATAGGTTGTATATCAATTTGATTTTGCTTTTAATTCAAGGAATTAAGTTCTTCAACAAATTGATAGGATTTCTAGTCATATAAGAAGGATATTCATAAGAATGGGGTTTCGGGTTAATTTCTAATAGAATTAATTGTAAGGTAATTAGTTAGGTCAAATTTTTACTAGGTAGACTTTGAATACAAATGGATAGGGCACTAATCATCTATTCAGTTGCATATTGAAGAAATCATGGGGTTGCATGGAGCATAAAATTAAAATCAAATCAAATTTTACTTTACTATTTAAAGGTAGAATTGTTGGTTGGCACTTATTTGCAATAGTTGTCTATGTGTGATAGTTAGCTACTATAATAAAGAGCTATTTGCAAATTCAAGAAGAATTGTGACATTTTTTTCTATAGTGGATTGATTTTTGAAGAAAGAGAATATTAGTGAGTAACTTGTAAAGAATGTATCAAGCATCAAGTCATTTCATCCCTAAGGTGCACCCACCTAGGCCTTGTAGAGCCTAAAGTGTAGAGAATCCCTATGATTTTGTTAATGTTGTGTCCAGATCTAAAGAATTCTTAGTTCAATATAGGAGGTAGCTAGCCCTTAGACTAAGATTTGTCCTTAGCATCCTAGTATCAGGTCTTTTGTTGTCTGGAAGTTTAAAAACCTCCAACACATGTGATAAACTAGTAGCATTTTATAAAATAGAGTTAGAAACATTGTTTTAGATGCACCATGTATATTTTCATGTATTAACAAAACCAAGCATTATAATTAATGCATGGAATAATTTCTAGTAATTGGAGCTCATAATTACTTAGAATGACATAAAAGATAATTATAAAAATCATTAATAGTCTTTCCATTCATGTTGGTTAAGTGCATTCTCTAGCACATTTAGTAATGTGAAAACTCTTCTATAGCCTTTCTTGCTTCCATATCTTGAACCATTTTTATATTTTTATTCTCTACATTCAACTTCTCATTCTCCATGAACATAGCTTCTTAGGCTTCAAATTGCTCATATTCACTATTGTTGTACTCTGCTAGTTGTTCAACAAGCTCTTGTCTCTTATCTCTTAATCTTTATTTGTTCTTTCAAATTCTTAATAAATTCTTTAGAATCTAAAAGTATATCTAGTTGATCCCTCCATATCCACCTTAAGGGTCCTCCCCAAGCTATCAATCTTCTTCAACGAAAGTTGAATTGAATAACAATTTCTAGTATGATAATGTTGGAAACTACAATTTGAATAAGTGTTATGTTGTCATTGATGTCAAACCTATTGGTGAGATAGTTTTCTATACAATCTAATTTTCATATCTATTTGATTGATGAATAACATGTGAGAAGTTGTTCATAACAACAGTATCTAGAGGATAGGTCAAGTTATAAAAAGAAAGCTATAAATAGACACTCAGTTAGCTAGACTTTGACAAGATAAAGTGATTTTTTAAATCATGTTGCAAATGAAGATGGAAATGCTCATCTTGAAAGTATGAACAAAGATAGATTAAATGAGATTTGGCCAAGCAATATAGTAGAAGTTAAAAGAATTTGTAGTACACGTTGAGTGATGCTAGTGTCAATCGAGCCATAGTAATTGTCGATCATAATTGGTGTTGACCGAGCATCAATATTGACCAAGTGAAAGTGTATGTTCTAAGAAAGAAATTTACTTATGATAGAGTAACCCAATGATGACCAAATGTCAAAACACAATGTTGGTTGAGGAACACTATTTTAGTAGTTTATGAAAAATCATAATTTCTAGCTAACTAAGTTGATTTCTTGGAATATGGAAAGCATGTTGAAGATAAGGATCAATGAGTTGGATTGTTTGATATTAGGAGAGGATTAAGTAATGATCTAAGGAATGGATTCCAAGAGAAGTTTTTAGAAAATAAGACAATAAACAAGATGACCATTAGATTCATTGTATGTGATGAATCTAATCATAAACCCTAAGATCTACAGTGATGATTAAGCATCAAAAGATCAAAATTACCTATTTAAGGAGGTACAAGGGATAAATTTCAAGATGTTCAAAAGAGAGTGAAGAGTTGGAGAATTTTTTGATGTTATTGACAGCAAATCTAAGAAGAAAGCTAAGATGAGGTGAAGAAGTGAAGAGTGATTACTTGAAGGGTTGCTAAGAAAATCTAAGACTAAGATGACAATGGAAGCCAAATGAGATGAAAATATATCTATACATACAAAGTGATTTGTACTTAATATATCAAAACCTATTATTTCTTTCTAACCATTGTAAATAGTATGTGAAATCCTTTAATCAAGATTGACCTAATAGTCATATGTAAATCCTTTAGCAGGATGACATTCTAAGGGAATATTCTAAACTCCTCTAACAAGGCCACTCCTAATAGGGTGATTAAATCCTTTAACAAGATCACATTTAATAGTGTGTTTTGTAACCTTTAATAGGGTTGGCTCCTAGCAGAGCTCACATCAGAAGAGTAAAAATTAGTGACATCTTGCTAGTGGTTTTTCCTAAATTGGGTTTTCACATAAAATCCTAGTGTCAAGCTTGTGTCGATGTTATTTATGGTATTTTACTAATTAGTGTTTACATTCTACAAGTTTTTAAAATTTAGGATAGTGGTAGCTAGTTGATATTACTAAAAGTTGACTATAGAGAGTGAGCTATGGAATGATAAGATTTGAAGTTGTTTAAGTGTTTATTTATTCAATTGGTAAATATGGACCTTGGATAATCTATTCACCCCCCCCCCCTCCTCTACCCCCACCCCTCTTAGTTATTCTAAATATTCTAACAATCAATATCAGATCATTGGTGCTTATAGGGAGAAGTTTGAAGGTACTCAAAGCTAAAGATCATGATGTACAAAAAGGAGGTACCAAATTTTAACAAAGAGAACTTTCCTAGATGGAAAATGTTGATGAGGCTACATATAGCTAGTATTGATGATGCTACACTAGAGTTCCTAGATAATGCATATGTGAATATAACTATAATCTCTCTAACTACTCAACAACTAAAAGAAAAGCAAGAACACAATTAGACAATTTTGGGCATTGCTTCACCCCTAAGTTATGATGAGTTTGATGACATAAAAGAATGTAAGAATGAAAAGGAAGTTTGGGATAAATTGAAAACCATATATGGAGGAGATGATAATGTCTTGAGAGCCAAATTAGAAAGTTTGATGAAATAAGAATGAAAGAAGGTGCGAACATAGTTTAGTATTGTGCAAGAATCAAAGAGGTTGTCAATGTTATTTGAGGTGCCAATGGAATATTGAGTATGAAACACTCATAAGAAAGGTATTAAGAACTCTACTTTCTATTTATGTTATTAGGGTTTTTGTAATACAAGAATTGAGATACACACTAGGTAATGACCTGACTCTAGATTCTGTGATTGATAGGCTTACTACTTTTGAGATGTCTAATTTTGATAATTACACTCCTACTACTATTGAATCTTCTTTTAAATCATGACTAGTTCTTATCAAAAAGAAAGGAAAATGAAAACATGTAAAAAGTGACAGTGATTCTTCTTATGATGAACTTGATGACCTTGAGGAACTAATGGCCAAAAGACTTAGAAGAGGCAAAGTGAAATACATAGGTAAACTTCCTATAATATTTTTTTCATGCAAGAAAGTTGGTCATATTGCTACAAGATATCCTAACAGAGAAGATAAGAATGAGAGAAAGGAAACAAAGTATAAAGGAAAAAAAAATGACCAAGATAAAAGAGGAACAAGGATTGCAAAGACAAAGGTGAGAAATTTTGTTATATTGTTGAAGGAAAAATAGATAATTAATCTAAAAGTAATGATGAAGTAGTCTTTTTTTCTATGAAAGAAAATTATTCTAATGAAGATGAGAATATTGCATTAATCTCTTATGTGAATAAAAATGATAGATAGATAATTGATAGTGGTTGTTCAAATCACATGACTATTGGTAGAAGTAAATTTGAGAACATTGGACCATACATGGGTAGCTTTGTTAAATTTGGTTATGATATTCTATGTCTTGTGAAAGATAAAGGATCAATACAACTAACGGAATGATCAAGTGTGACAATGTTTATTGGGTTGAAGTAATTAACTATAATTTGTTGAGTGTTTCACAATTAAACAAATTAGGTTACAAAGTTGAATTTCATCATAGAAAGGCCAAAATATTTTGTTCTAATGGTAAAATAATTGGAAGTGGTGATCAAACAAGAGGTAACTTGTTCTATCTAGATTTATCTAATGTGACATGTTTGTTTGTACAACATGACAATGTTTGGTTATGGAACAAGTGGTTATATCATGTAAATTTTTACAATTTGGTTAGCTTTAGTATAATGAAAATAATAAGAGGTTTTCAAAAACTAGAGAAACCTCATAATGTTGTGTAAACATTGTTAATTGGAAAAAATGACAAAGTCTAGTTTTGAAGAGAAAAACATATTCATCTGATGATATTCTAGAATTGATTCATACTAACTTATTTAGACTTATTGGTTTTCAAAGCTATTGTGGAGACAAATTTCATTCTATTTGTTGATGACTACTTTAGAATGATGATTCTAATCTTTCTTAATGAAAAGTCTAATACTTTTCAATTATTTAAGTGATATTTGGTCAAAGTGGGAAAGGAGATAGGGAAGAGTTTGAAGTGATTTAGATCTGAAAAAAGTGGTGAATTTATTTCCAATGAATTTAACATATTCTATAATGAAAGAGGAATCAAAAGATAGATGTCATCATCGAGGACTATTCAAATTACAAGTGAGAAAAGTAAACTTCTTTGAGGAGGGGGGGCTGGGTAGGGGGTTGAATCAATAATTTAAACTTCAATCCATAACACTTTCACCATTCATACATCACACATACTAATATACTAAAATAACATGTAAAGTAAATGCATCTAAAATATGTAAGTAATCAAACACACACTTGACACTAGATATGATTACCCATAAACCCTCCAATGATAAGGTCAAACTAGGATGGGGATGACAACCACAAATCTTCACTATTGTAGCAATAAAGTGTAGCCAATTAACATTACAATGTTTTGACCATGAATCATGATCTGCCTTGCAAAAGGCCTGCCCTATTAAAGGCTTAAAAAGACTATTAAGTCCCACCTTGTTAGAGGATTTCAAAACCCTATTAGAAGTGTGCTTGGTTAAAGGACTTTAGGTCATTCACTTGGAATGCCACCTTTTTAAAGGATTTGGTAAAGCTTGTTAGGACTACTCTAGCTAGGAGATTTAACTAAAATCGCTTGTCAAAATGTCTTAGTATAGATCTTGTGGTTGGTACTTGTTTTCCTGATAACATATTACCTCTATCAAGTCTCTAATTAATCCTTCATAATTTGATGTATCAATGTTGTATCCTCTATCCTTTGTTCTTCACTTAACTGATTTTGCAATTCACTTTCATTGCTAAGTCACCTTGAATGCTCTGCAAACTATCTTGTTCACTTCTCCAATTTTATTATTCACCCCTTTACAATGCTCTCAAATCTCTTGAAAATTTAGGGCTTCATCCTCCTTAAGAAGGCTTTGGTGGCTTAGGGTTCAGTATGAATCTACGACTGAGATTCATCCATTTTTTTGCTTAATACTTCCTATTTTCTAATTGGTTGCATGTAATTACATAGGGAATCTAATGTAGATTCATCCTTATCTCTAAAAGATCAAAAAACTATCCTTATGTCGGTTGAAAAATGGTTTACATAGTTATTTGTTCCATAAATAAAAAATATGTCTAATCTGTGCTACTCATCATATGTAGTTACTGATGCTTGGCATATATTGTAATTCTACTTCTCACTTGGCACTTGAACTATTCAGCATCTATTGTTCACTCGACACTTGAATCACATGGCATGGTCTATCTGCTTAGCACATGAGTGACTCAGCACTCATTGAACCTCAACATGGTCTAATATTTACATGTTGTACTTGGCATGTATTACTAGTTCAGCATGAACTAAGTAAATGTCTTAAGTGTGTTGACACTCAACTGTCAAAACCAATCTGAGATCAACAATCTCCCCCTTTGACATGACTATCAAAAAGACTTGAATATGCATTTTCAATCTGATCTTCTTGAGTATAACATATCCATGACTCAGGTTACATACTGAACTTTAATTCAAAATTTTGAAATAGCCTATGTACCTCAAGATCTATAACTTCCCCTGAGTTAATATGTCTATTCTATATCCAAAATTTGTTCTCCATTTTGAGTAGATTTTTCTTTGCTGACTGATACTCTTTGACTTCAATGCACTTATACTCTTTGTGCTCTACCTGAGCTGATATCTACTCTACTTTGTTTCTATCTCTATACTATATTTTTTTTAAATGTATATCACTGGGGTCAGAATTGATAACTCCCCCTTTTTTCATGCTTCCCCCTTTTCTCTATTCTCTTTCTTTGTTCCCAATATTTTCATTTGTATCTCTCCCCCTTTCATTATTCTCCCCCTTTCTTACTTACTCCCCCTTGCTTCTTGCTTACTTACTCCCCCTTGGATTTCTATTATTATTTTAAGAGTTGCATCCAAATTGTCACATGCAACATCTAATGAATTGATTTGGATAGCAACCTTGGCTGCAAGGTGTACTAGGCCATCTAGTTTAGAAAGATTGGGTCCTTTCTTTAACAAAGTTTCTACATAGCTTAATTCTTTATGGAGAATTTCAATGTGCGGGATTAGAGAGGCCTAAATATTTACCAATTTGGCTCTTATGTTAGCCTCTTCTACTATTAACATAGCAAATTGACTCTATAATTGAAGCAACATATGAAAATGCTTCTCACTTTGAGCTAGGTTCTATGGTAGTTGTGTACCTAATATGTTCAGATTCCTCTCTAGGCTTAGAATTCTATGTCTAGTTTCTTGAGTGAAGAGTGTAGGATCACACAATTTGGTGTACAATGAGAAGATATTCTCAAGTACCTTCTTCACATCCTCAACCTTGGTTGCCAATGCAACTTGAGTCAGTGCTATGTCACTAAATATATTTTCATTTACTTTCCCATGAAACTTTCTTTCAGACCATTTTAAAAGTTTAGCATTTGTATCCAAGTCTTCATTATTAACCTTTTCCACTATATCTGGCAGTTGTTCCAGTAGTGGCTTGGTTTCTGTAGGAGTAGGTAAGTTGAGTGCATCTAAAAAAATGTCTTTAATTTCTTGTAGTGCATGCTTTTGTCTATATCCCTTTCTAAGAATTTTTTGATGCTTCTTCTTCTCTAACGCTTGTTGTAAAATGCTTATTTGATCTATTGTCATTGTGTCATAATCAAATTTAGGAATTATTATCTCTTCATCTAAAGTGATATCACCATAATGAATTACCTTTTCAACTTTATAAGATTTTGAGCCTGGCACTGAGATTTGTAGGGGTATAGCTTCCATGCTCAACTTCTGAACAAGTTTTGTAGGTGAAAAACCAGATGTTGGTAAAGTTGTCAATTCTTGGATGGCCTCTTGCCCATTTACTTTTAGTGTTTGTTCACCTTCTTCAAATTTATCTTGATCTATAAAAATGACTTAACTTGCACCTTGTGTGTGTGCTTCAGGTAAAGATGAATCTATCTATCCTATTTGCTTTGTTAATGTCTCTTTTTCTTTTTTTGTAGTCTATGCTCAACTATGTCTACTTTAACACTTGTTTCAGCCTTAATAGATGTGTCTACAGTTGTTTGGATCAAAGGTTGATCACTAGTAACAAAATGGATTACAAAAGATGGTTCTTGTGTATTCACCTTATCCCTTGTAACTTCAATTACTGCCTTTTGAAGTTCTACACTAATCAAAATAGGATTTGTGCATGATTATGCTTATAGTGTAGATTGATCTAGAATATTTTTCAAATCTTCTATAGTTAATGGGTTGATGTTCTAAGATGATGCATCAGAGACATCCTTGACAATGATAGTTTCTATAGGTACACTTGTCTCATGAGGAAGACTAGCACTCAGCATTTGTGTGTCTCTCACACTCTATTCCTCATGTTACTGTTCATCTATTGCCATGTTAGTATACATCTTCTCTATCTCCTCCTCAACTATATTTCTCTCTTCCTTGCTAACCTCTTTTTCATCCTCTTCTTTATCATTATTTTTACCCTCAAAGGGGTCCTTCTCTCCTTGCTTCATAGTAGTTAATTCATAGATTAATTTCCACATTTGAGTGGATTTATTAACAACATCTTCAATGTCATTTTGGAGAATGTTGAAGGCTCTATAATTTGGTGTGAACCTTCCTCCATATTTCTTGTTTTCCTTA
Source organism: Cupressus sempervirens (assembly GCA_028749045.1). NCBI lineage: Eukaryota > Viridiplantae > Streptophyta > Pinopsida > Cupressales > Cupressaceae > Cupressus > Cupressus sempervirens. The sequence continues at coordinate 160,810,003 of CM053786.1, read as the reverse complement.
GCAATATGCCCTTTTGTTAGTTTAGACATTACTTGGGCCAGAGTAGTTTCCATTATTTACTTTTCCAAATTTAAATAACAATTCCATTTTTTCTCAACTAAATCATATAATTGCTTGGGTACTAAGTTGGCAAGTTCTAATGGTATAGTCTTAAATTTGGACATCATTACATATAGGGCTTCTTCTACTAAGTTTTTCTCCTCTTTTCCCAAATTATCAAAATTTACATTTTTAAGGCCAGATAGATCTACACTGTTTCTAACATGTTCACACAAATTTTCAAGATTAGAAAGTGGTGTATGACTTACACTTCAAATTGGCTTAGATAATTTGATTTAGTTCTCTCTTCATCTAAGTTAGGTTGTGCAATATATTTCCTTCTTTTCTTCTTTTCCACTTGGCCTCCTTATTCTATCTACTTGTTTTTCTCCTTGGCCTTTTGTGTGGCAGCTCATGTGTTGGCTTCAGTGGTAGGTGTTGTTGGCTTTATTGTGTTGGAATTATGATATATTTTTCATTAGTTACAACACTTATTCAATTGTGAATGCTTACCGAGCTCATACCGAGCATTCCTTTGGAAACCAAGCTAATGGGCAGTTCAGCAGTGTTTACCAAGTTCATAGTGGTTACCGAGTAGAACAGTGTTCTCTAAGAAGTTAGTGGTCACCGAGCTTTGCAGTGTTTACCAAGTTCTCAGTGCTCACCTAGTCATCAGTTGAAATCAGTGTCTATCGAGTGATCAAGGTAAACGAAGGACTTAGTGTTTATCGAGTGATCAAGGTAAACGAAGGACTTAGTGTTTACTGAGTGATCAAGGTAAGCAAAAGACTTAGTATTTACCGAGTGATCAAGGTAAAAAAAGAACTTAGTGTTTACCAAGTGATCATGGTAAATGAAGGAATCGGTATTTACCAAGTGAAGAAGGTTGTCAATGGATTTAAAGTTTTAGAGTTACTAAGTCACCCCTCCCCTCTCAGTAACCTTGTTAGTCCTGATTATTTCCAACATATTGGGCTTGGTTTAGTAACTTTATTTGCTTTAGCCATAGGTTGTGCCCTGGCCTTTCTCTTCTTTTTCTCGGCATGTGTTGGTGCTTCCTTGACACCCTTTGTTTCCTCTTATTATTTTTCCTAACCCATGCCTTGGGTTAAAGCAAGAGGTTCTTTAATTTGTTCTTTTTCTTCATCTTCATCCTCTTCATCTCCTTCCTCTTCTTCCTCTTTAGCACCTTCACCAAATTTAGCCTTAAGTTTCTTTACTAGCTTGTCCTTCTTCTTTAGTGTAGAGGCTATCTTTAATTCCATTTCTACCTTTGATTTCATTACATCAAAGTTTCCAAAGATTTTTGTTGTTTTGTCCACTTTATCTACTAGAAGTGCAATGATGTTTGTTGAGGCTTCATCAAAATTGATCTCATAACCTAAGGGTCTTAGCCATCTTACCCTAGGTGTGGCAACCTGTACATATGTGTAATCAATGTCTACAAGAAAACATATATCATTGTAATATTTTTCAACCAAAGAAAGAGGTATCCTCATCCTTTGCTTCACATACTTCTTTAAGTCTTCAGAGTAACTTATCATGATAGTTTCAAAATTTTCTCCCATCTGCTCAATGTACTCATTTATCTGAATAACAATTGACCTATTTGTCTTCCATCCTATAGTACCAAACAATGGGAATGTATTGTGTACATAGAAAAATATACAAACTAGAATTGATCCAAATCTCCATTGTACAATCTTAGTCTTCCTTACTGCTCCAAGGTTTTCCATTAATTATTGTAGTTGAAGCTTAGCTAGATCATAAGTATGATCTTTCTTCATAAATTTGTATCCAACATCTACTACAATATAGGGTACCCTATTTAATCTATTGGATTGATAAAACTTGTGAGAAATTACCCTAATAGAAAAGTTCAATAGTGGATCACTGATAGTATTAATTATTATTCCTCATTTGTTCCACTTTGCCCCTATGTTGTTCTCTATCACTTCTTTGGAATCACTCTGTAGAGTCTTTAGCTAATCTAGGGTTGGGAAACTAGTGACCCTGTAGATTATTCTCTTTGATATTTTTATTGGTCCACCTTCCATCCATAGGGATCCATTATGTATTTGTCTCAATACTATTCTTATCCATTCTTTCTTGAAAATGATAGGAAATTCTAGGGCACATGTCAAACCCTTCCTTTCAACAATTTAGATTTGTTCTTTCAAGATGTCATTTCACATAATCTATAATAGGCTTCCCTTATTTCCATGTCACCTATTCCTCCTATCTTAAAGTTGTAACATTTTTTGACATCCTGAACCATAATGACTTTTGGGGGAATCATGGACAATGCACTTGAAGGATCTTGTTTATAAACAACATCTAGAATTGCTTTGAAATCTGGTTGTTTTAACTCATTACTAACTAATTGCAAATTCAAAATCTCTTTCCCTTGTACATTTCTTGAGCTAGAAACCATTGTGAAAAATTGAGGTTGTTATAAATGGAAACTGCATAGCTCGGCTTGTGATAAATACCTTCAAAAGTTTGAAAAACTGGAGTGAAATCATTGTTAAAATCTTTTGCAGTCACTTTGATCAAATTTCTAAATCACCTTCTACTCTCTTTTCTTTTTCTTGATTTTTAAATGATGAGAAATAAGTGAAAAATGACCATATACCCTTCAAAAACCCTTGCAATTAATGCTTAGTGCTTGTACAACTATAAACTCAACATTAACTTGATCCCAAATTCACTTGGCATCTATTGATATTACCATCACTCGACAGCTACTACAGACTCAACATTAACTTGACTAATCTAGTAGCTTAGCACTAACTAGTATTCCACTTTGCGTCCATTGAAAACTTTTCATTCTCAACAACAACATTAAAACTTAAAAATTTAATCTTGAATTTTCAACAAGATCTTGCATCTTCATTCATGCTAATGTAGTCCCTTCAGTACTAACTTCTTTTGGAACTAATGTATGGTATAATACTTTTAGTACCAGTTCCACATACCTCTTGTTTGCTTAGTTTGATGAGGCGTGGTCACTTGACCCATTGGGTGAAGTGATCCCTTCTCTATTTGATGTATTGCAACCATCTTTCTTCTTCCATGTCTTACTCATCTCGTACCTGATGTGTTCAACATCTACCTTGCCTTCACCTTTATCAAACTCACATCTTTGTGCCTTTGACCTAGTTGGACAATGCTTACTAATATGACTAGTCTTGAAATAGCTAAAGCATGTGGTTTGACTCAACCAAATTTTGTAGTTGCCACTGAAGTGAGTCCTAATACAACTATTAGGAATATGTCCATACTCTTGACAATAGTGGCAACTATATCTTGTATTTTAGTCCCAATTATAAGATTTTTTATAGCTTCTTACCTTTGCTAGCTTGTTTGATGACCATCTAGATTTGGATCTACATTCAAAGGCTCTATGTCCATACTTTTGATAGTTGTAACAATATCCATCAAGTTTTGGTGCATATATGGTTCTAGTTTTGCATTCATGTGCCTGATGACCTTGTTTATTGCACTTATGATAATGAGCCATGTTTGTAGGCTTGACATTCTAATTTGTATTGTTGCACTTACAGACATTAGCAATATATCCTTTCTTTCCTCAACTATGACAAGTAGGTTTGGAATTCTTACCTTTGATGTTCCTTTCTTCAGCAACTTTGGATGATTCTCCTCCTTCAATACTTGTGTGGTCCAATCCTGATGTTTCTCTATTGGATATAGGGGATCTCAATAATTGCTCAAAGTATTTGATACCTTCATTTGGCCTGTTGAAACTTTTAGTAAATTCCTTTTCCCTTTTTAGGTCATTCTACAGTTGTTCATTCTGTAACTTCAATATAGTTATCTCGATGTCCTTGACATTCAACTCATGATGAACATTCATCATTTGGCTCAAGGTATCCAATTGGATGTTTGAGATCCTAGTTAGCTATGTTGACTTCTCTCCAATATAGTTGCTAGAATTATTTTGTCTTCTTTAATCATGGCTTTGTCTTCCATGGCTTTCTTCTTTTTTTAAGTCACCTCACATAGCAGTATAGCTTGTAATTCTTGCTCCAACTTGAGATTTCTGATTTCTTCAACTTGGATTCAGTTCTTCTCCATTAGATCTGCAACTATTGCATCAAATTCACTATAGTTACAATTTGCAAATAGCTTTGTGGTGTTGATGTATTTTGTGTCATTTTCTACTATAGCAATCCCTTTCCTTCTCTTCAAGGAGCTCTTTAAAGCATCTCTGGCTTCATTTAGTTGATGTAGTATGAGATGTATTTCAATCTCTTGGTTCTTAGTGGTCTTCCCCAATTTGTAGACGTCCATTTCAAGATCTTTCCTCTAAGCTACAAAGCTTCTCCTTTTGAGAACTTGGCTATGATACCAATTTTTGGAATTACAAGTGAGAAAGGTAAACTTCTGATAGGGGTGGGGGGGGATTAGGAGTTTAAAATTCAATACATAAAACTTTCACCATTCATACATCACATGTATTAAGATACTAAAATAACATGTAAAGTAAATGTATCTAAAACATGTAAGTAATCAAACACACACTTGACACTAGATATAATTACCCATAAACCCTCCAATGAGAAGATAAAACTAGGGTAGGGATGACACCTAAAAAACTTCACTACTATAGTAATAAAGTGTAGCCAATTAAGGTTACAATGTTTTGACCATGAATCATGATCTGCCCTGCAAAAGGCATGCCCTATTAAAGGCTTACAAAGACTATTAGGTCCCACCTTGTTAGAGGATTTCAACACCCTATTAGAAGTGTTCCTAGTTAAAGGACTTTCAGTCATTCACTTGGAATGCCACCCTGTTAGGACTGCTCCACCTAGGAGATTTAACTAAAGTCACTTGTCAAAATGTCTCAGCATAGATCTTTCGGTTAGCACTTGTTTGCTTGATAACATATCACCTCTATCTAGTCTTTGATTAATCCTTCACAATCTGATGTATCAATGTTTTATCCTCTATCCTCTGTTCTTCACTTAACTAATTTTGTAATTCACTTTCATTGCTAAGTCACCTTAAATGCTCTATGAACTATTTTGTTCACTTCTCCAATTTTATTATTCACCCCTTTACAATGCTCTCAACTCTCTTGAAAATTTAGGGCTTCATCATCCTTAAGAAGACTTTGGTGGCTTTGGGTTAGGTATGAAACTACGACTAAAATTCATCCATTTTGTCACTTAATCCTTCCCATTTTCTAATTAGTTTCATGTAATTGCATAGGGAATCTACATGTAGATTCATCATTATCTCTAAAAGATCAAAAAAATATCCTTATGTCAGCTAAAAAATGGTTTACATAGTTGTTTGTGCCATAAAAAACAAATATGTCCAATCTATGCTACTCAGCATATGTAGTTACTAATGCTTGACATATACTATAATTTTGCTTCTAACTCGACACTTGAACTACTTGAGATCTACTATTCACTTAGCACTTGAATCACTCAGCATGGTCTATCTACTCGGCACTTGAGTGGCTTAGCACTCATTGCAACTTAGCATGGTCTAATATTTACATGTTGTACTCGACATGAATTACTAGTTTGGCATGAACTAGATAAATTTCTTAAGTGTGTTGACACTCAACTTTCAAAACCAATCTAAGATCAACAAGGATCCCTCCTCAAAATGGAAAAAAGTGAAAGAAGAAATAGATCATTCATGTATTTTTCTAGAACATTGATGATGGATAAAAAGGTGTCATAGAAATATTAGAGATAAGTTGTAATTACAATTGTTTATACTTTGAATAGAGTGCAAGTCAAGAAAGGTAAAAATGCTACACCTTTTGAATTATGGTATAGGTATGCTCCTAATGTTAATTATTTTAAAGCTTTTGGAAGAAAATGTTACATACTTAAATACAATAAAAATAGAAAACTTGATACAAAAAGTGATGAAGGCATATTCCTAGGATATTCTACTAAGAGAAAATCTTATAAGTGTTTGAACTCTAACCCTAACAAAGTTGTAGAAAGTGCAAATGTGAATGATGAATATATAGAAAAGAATGAAGTTAAATGAAAGACAAAACCTAAAGACTATAATTTTTTCATATATGTGAATGATAATGCTCCTGGCACTCTGCCTAAATAAGAAAAAAATGTTGCAAATCTATAGTAGATTTGGAATGTTGAGTTGCAGCAACACTAAGAAGAAGACTATGGGTGCCAAGCAATAGGGAAATGATGTCAAGTCACAAAAAGAGGAAGCCAAATGTTAGGAAGAGAATGGTGAGCATACAGAGGATGAACAAGAACCTAAACAAGAAAGAGATAATGGGCTTGAAATCATTTTTAAAGATGAACCTATTGGAGAACAAAGAAGAAAAGATCTTGTATTAGAAAAATATTTAAAAATAAATCATGCACTTGAATAAATCATTGGAGATAAAGAATCTGGCATTATGAGAAAAAAAAGACTTAGAAGTTATACAAGAAATGAATGAAGAAATTGAGTAGACTAAAAAGAACAAAACATGGACATCGGTACCCAAACCTAAAGACACAAATGATATTGGGATAAAGTAGGTAGTTGGGAACAAGTTGAATGAAAATGGTGAGGTTAGAAGGAACAAGGTGAGATTAGTATGAAAAGCATATTACCAAGAAGAAGGTGTTGACTATGGGGGAAAATTTTCCCCAGTAGAAAAACTAGAAGGAGTCACAAAACTACTTGAATATTCTACATATAAAGGATTTAAGGTATATCAAATGGATGCCAAATCTACATTTCTAAATGGGATACTTGAAGAAGAAGTATACAAAGGACATCCTGAAGGATTTGTGGATCCTAGCAAGAAAAATATGGTGTGTATGTGACACAAATATTTATATGATTTGAAACAAGCCCCTAGGGAATGATATGAAAGACTACATAACTACTTGGTGAAGATTGGTTTTGCAAGAATAAATAATAGCAATAATCTATACTTGAAGAATGGTAAGAACAATGAGATATTACTATCTAAATTTTTGTTGATGATATCATATTTGGAGCAAGGAAGCACTATGCAAATAATTTGTTGATGAAATGAAGAAGGAATCTAAAATGTCAATGTTTGATGAGATGAAATTCTTTTTTGTCTTACAAGTATATCAAATAAAACAAGGTATCTTCATTACTCAATCTAAATATATCATGGAGATGCTAAAAAAATTTGGGATAGAAGATTCAAGACTAGTTAGTACACCTATGGTCACTAGACATAAATTATCTAAGAATAATGATTCTATTGATGTGAACCAAACATTATATAGATCAATGATTGAAAAATTGCAATATGTTGTTCATAGCAGACTAGATATTGTATTAGTAATTGGGATAGTTGGAATATTTTCTACAAGTCCTAAGGAAAACCACATGATGGAAGTAAAAAGAATACTAAGATATATGAAAGATAGAAGACTATGGATTTTATTACAAGATTAATGGTAGGTTTGAACTAAAGGTATTCATTTATTTTGGTTGGGCAAGAAATGTTGATGGTAGAAAAAATGCAAGTGGATGTGCATTATTTCTAGGAAAGAGACTGATTTCATGGACAAGAAAGAAGAACTACACTTCCCAATTAATAGTTGAAGGTGAGTATGTGGCAGCAGTAGTGAATTGTTAAAATATCATATGGATCAAGAAATTGTTGAAAGGTATGAAGGAAGAATTATTGATCTAGTGGTTATCTATGTGATAACACTAATGCTATTAACATATCAAAGAATCTTGTGATGCACACAAAGACAAATCACATTACTATCAACTATCATTACTTAAGAGAGCTAGTTCAAGACAAAGAAGTGGAATTGGAGTATGTGAACACTAAATAAAAATTATTCACATATTCAATGGAGATTTAACTAAAGATATTCATGAATATCTCAAAGGTAAACTAGGGATGATTCCCCTAGACAAAACTACTTAAGAAAAACATGGTGCTTTGCATCAAATATACTAATCAGACTATCTTACAAATTGATGTAGACAATTTTACTTTAAGAGTTTCCTCAAGTAGTAGTGAAGAAGAAGAAGAGGATGATGAATCAATCATACAAAGATGACAGAAGATGAAGTCAAAAATAACATAAAGGTATCTAAATGAAAAGATGTATGAGTCGAAGATGTCTTTAGCATTGTTTTCAAAGTGGGAGATATTACCTAGTTAGCATGAGGGAGAGAATATCTTAGAGTTACCATAAGAAAGAAAGAGATATTATTTAGAAGAAGAAGATCAAAGTGAAAGAGGGAGATAGTGAAAGTTGTTACAATAAGAAGTTGGAAGAGATGGCTATGCAAGAGGGAGAGATTAGTAAGAGGGAGTTTATATTGTTTGACACATAGTTACATAGATAAGAATCATAATGAAACTAAGGATATTAATGAAGGTCTAATACATTGAAGGTGTTGCTTGAGATAGTAAAAGTTTTGGATTGCATGGTAACTACAAGGTGTTTCCATCAATTTCAAAGAGGGATATTATTGGAAACTACAATTAGAACAATTATTATGTTGTCATTGATGTCAAACCTATTGGTAAGACAATTTTCTATCTGATCTAAATGTCATATCTATTTGATTGATGAAGAGGATTTGAGAAGTTGTTCATAACAAAAGTATCTAGAGGATAGGTTGAGTTATGAAAGGGAAACTACAAATGGACACTTGATTGGTTGGAATTTGACAAGATAAAGTTCATTTTTTTATCATGTTGCAAGTGAAGAAGACAATAATGCTCAAGTCTTGAAAGTGTGAATAAATATAGATCAAATGCATAGGCTTCACTAAAAAATAGAGTACAAGTTAAAAGAATTTGTAGTGCATGCTTAGTGATGCTAATTTCAAGTAAGCCATAGTAAGTGTTAAACATAATTAGTATTTATTGAGCACCAGTATTGACTAAGTGACAGTGTATGTGTCGAGAAAGAAATTTAGTAATGGTTGAGTAACCTAGTAATGACCAAATGTCAAAACACAGTGTTGGCTAAGGAATAGTATCTTAATAGTTTATGAGAAATTGTAATTTCTAGCTAAGTTGATTACATTGAATATGGAAACTATGTTGAAGATAAGGATTGATGAGCTAGATCATTTAATATTAGGAAAATGATATAAGGAATGGATTCCAAGAGAGGATTTTAGAAAAGAAGAGGATAAACATGGTGAGTATTAGATTCATTATATGTGACAATTGTAATCTTAAATCATAAGATCTATTGTGATGATTAAGAGAAAAAAGATCAAAATTACCTATTTAAGGAGGTACAAGGTAGAACTTTCAATATGTTCTAGAGAGAGTGAAGAGTTGGATAAATTTCTAAATTTATTGACTAGCAAATCTAAGCAAAAGGTTGAGAAGAGATTAAGAAGTGAAGATTGATTTCTTGAAGGGTTTCCAAGTGAATGTAAGACTGAGATGCAAACAATGAATCCTTTTATGAGATGAACAAGGATCTATACATGCAAAGTGAGTTATATTTAAAAGATTAAAACCTATTGTTACTTTCTAACCATTGTAAATAGTATTTGAAATTCTTTAATCAAGGTTGACCTAACAATCATATGTAAATCCTTTAGCAAGGTGTAATTCTAAGAGAATTTTCTAAAGTCCTCTAACAAGGCCACTCCTAACAAGGTGATTAAATCATTTAACAAGGTCACATTTAAAAATTTATTTTGTAACCTTTAATAGGGTAGGCTCTTAGTAGAGCTCTCTTTAGAAGAGTGAAAATTAGTGATATGTTGCTAGTGTTTTCTCCCGAATTAGGTTTCCACATTAAATCATAGTGTCAAACTTGTGTGGATGTTATTTATGTTTTTTACTAATTAATTTTTACATTCTACAAGTCTATTATATTTAGGATAGTAGATAGCCAATTGATGTTACTAAAAGTTTCTTATAGAGATGAAGCTATGGAATGATAAGACTGGAGTTGTTTACATGTTTGTTTGTTCAATTGGTACATCCAGACCTTGGATAACTAATTCACACTCCCCCGCCCCCTCTCATTTATTCTAAATATTCTAATAGATAAAGCACAAAGAGGGGGCTTTAATCAATGAATCCATAGATCTTATAATTCTTCTAATCACCTTCTGCAATAGCCAACATGCAAATGAAACTATAACATAGAAGCAAAGTTAATGAAACATTCGCAACATGCAACACAAGAACACCAAAAAAAGGAAACCCTTGGTTAGAGGGGAAAATAATGTTGGGAATTAGAACCACCAATGTCTCACTAGTACAATAATAAGCTTTTCTATTTTATGAGTATTATATCATACTACTAGGTTCATTGTATTATTAAGAATATCTATAGTCCTATTAAAGCTCTTACATTATCCCTATTAGGAGCTACTCAATTAAGGGATTTGAAAACTCCTTCTGAGAGTCACCTAGTTAGAGGATTTAATCTTTAAGCTTCTTAAAGGCTTTCTCACCCTATTAGGAGTGACCCTATTAAGGGATTTAACTTATAAAATTGTTAGGATTCAACAAGTGATTGTGATCTAAAAATAATAGTTACTATTTGGAAAATCCACTATTATCTAGTTCAATGTGTTGCTTTGATATGATTCAACAATGTTTCTCCACCTCCTTGCTTCACAAATCACATAAATATATAAAAACCATTTACAATATTATTTACACATTCTTTTATATATATTTCTTCATGTTAGTTAAAACCCTAAAACATGTTGCCAAAATTGAATTACAAAACAATTCAATTATGTGAGCAAGCACCATAATTCATCGTTTTGAATTCCTTGATGTCGACCATGAATAATTCATCAAAAAATCAAATTATACTTTGAATTTTACTCCATTAGTTTACTAATTCCATCAAACGTACTCTATCAATACCCTATTCTAATAGTTATCACTAGTTCTCTTCCTTGGATCTTTGTCTATGCTATGAACTAGCTAGGGCAACTTCAAACATATATTGATATGACTCGAAAAATGATTCCATATGAATCACACAACCTAAACCATCCAAACCTCCATCACTGATCATTTTTTCCACTAATCACTACAATTAGAGTAATTAAATATTTTATAATTAACTCTAGTATACTTAAGCTAAACTTTAGGCATATAATAATTAATTCTTTTATTAATCATTATTATGCAACCTAGGTCAGACCTTTTTAGGGTTTTGATATCCTTTATAAGGATGGTCTCTCTTTGTAATTATTGATTAATTCACTTTTGATTATAGCTATCTCTTTTTTGCTCATCAAGAATGTCTTGTCTATGGAGCTAAGAATTCTAGCCTTCACAGCTTTTTCTTCTCTCTTTCTATGATAGGTGTTTGCACACAAGTAAATCTTGGCAGCTATGGAGTCGATCTTTCATCAACTTCAACATGGTATCAAAGCTCCAAATCTTCATGCCCATGTTTTGTTTGTCAAATATTTAGCATCAATTTTCAATTCTATGACTTTCAGAGGATTTTATATTGGATTTGGGTGGGACCTATTTTTTAGAGCACTATGAGCCCAAACAAACATCATCATTTATCTCAAAGTTCTTGAAAACCCCCATTTCCATATAAACTACATCTAGTTTGGACGTTGTTGAAATTTGAGGCAAAACATTTTTGCATCCAAGTTGTTTTTAACCTAGGCATGCAAATCGAGGGGACTATGAGTTTTTGATTTCTTTTATCAAACAATTATCACAATTTTTATTGTCTTTATTCAACGCACTACTTATTTGTTCAGGGGGAGCATGCAAATTTTTTTGGAAGGCATGGTTGATTTGGGAGGGGGTTTTCATGTTTCTTAGAGACTAGCCCTTAATGTGAGATGCATGCGAGATGTTTTTTTCATTTTTGAACTCAGTGGTTGTATGGATGTGCATTCTTATCCTCTTCTCTAGTCTTCACGCATGAGTTTGGAGGAGGCACTCTTTTAGTGGCACTTTGTATTTGGTCGCTCCTTTTTATGGGGCCACCTCTACCATGCCCCCACTTCATGCGCTACATGTCCTAGATCATTTGGTTAAGCATGATAATTGTGTATTTTTGTGCTTCCATAGACCCAACACCTTTTCCCAACTACCTCTAGTCACTTTCTTGGTTAAAACCCTTCACACACATATTTTGAAGTTGGCAAGCGGTATCAGCGTTTGTAGTGGTCACCTTATGTTTTGAATGGCACCCTTTTTATTGGGTTGTGATTAGGATGCACAATCTTTTGGAGGCCACTGATGTAGATCTTTCCCTTGATTAGGAAAATTTTCTATGGTGTGTCCATATGTCTTCTTATACACCCAAAATATGCTTGAGAGAGGGCTCTACACCTTCATAAACTCCTACAAACAAAATGTCAACTAGGCACTCCTTTAGAGTACTACTTAGTATGTTAGCAAAAAACAACCAAATGCTTGGTAGTAGCTTGAAATGGGAACCTCAGTATTAATAGGGGAATGGAAAGGTTCCAAACATCCACTAGTCTCAAGGTGGTAGAATACAATAGCCTAGCCTATGCCCAAAAGCTTAGATAGAAATTCTAGCTTTTAGGCCTAGTAGCCTATTAGCCCTAAAAATGATGAAATTGGGTCTTGTTTAGAAACTTCTCCAAAGGACCTAGAAAAAAAAGTATATATCCAAAAACCCTTTTGGAATTTGTTTCAAACTAAAAAATTTTAGACTCAACCAACAATATGAGTACCAAACCCAAAGTGCAATAATAGACCTAATTGGCTAGGTTTGTTAAGGAAATCCTCACTAGGCCAATGTCTATGCTTAGTAACAATTAGGATAGCTTGATGGATATATATGAGATCATGATCCACCATCAAACTTGATTCATCCATCCCCAAAATTCTTATGTCACTTCAATCTCTATTGTCCTAAAGAAAACACATAGAGATGTTTGGCTTAGGGCTAGGTTGCAAAAATTGAAAAAAATAATCCTCATCTCTCATCCTTCTTGAATCCTATAGTACACTCTCCTAACTTTAATTTTCCTAAGTGGCAAGGAACTCCCATGGTGGAAAAGCAAGTTAGGGCATTTTTGCCAAAAACTACCAATGAATGGAGGGTTTTGGTGCACTTGAAAGAGATTTTAAGATAACTTTTGACTTGGACCTTTTCAAAACTTCAAACCAATTGCATTTCCTTCCTATATCATCTTAGATGTTGATCCAGTCATTCATTTTCTTCCTCTAGTTCATACCAATCCATACATACACATGTTGCAGTCAAATTACATGGAAAATAGGATTTTTTTATTGATTTCAATTGAAAAATACATTCTATATCTTCCACCCACATGAAAGGGATATATGAAGACCTTTTTCAACTAATCAAACCTATTTTCAAAGGTTGTGACCATTGGGAGGTTATTATGCAAAAGTTGCTATGTAACTTTTGTTGTAATGTACATTTTTTTACAATTTATGCAAAATGTGCTCTTTTACCATGCTAGGACCTTCCTCTAGTGTCCTAGAGATGTAAAACATATTGAAAATCATAAGAACACACCTAACCTATTGTAGGACTAAGATGTTCCCAATGACCATAGCCAAAAGCTAATGGTTTATAAAACACCAATGGTGACTAGGCCTTATGAGTAGGCTTATTAGAATGAAAGATTACTTCTAAAAGTTATATAATATTTGTAGGCATGAATTCCCTTGAGTGAATCTCATGAAGACCTTTTAGGAGTGGATTCCTTGGAGAGTGGAGGTATAGATGCTCCTACACCATACTCCCTTGTTTTAAAAACTCAAGTCCCACTTGAGAGTAACTACTAAATCTCTTAACTCCATGAATCCTCTAAGATGAATTCCATAGTTCACTTGAAATGGTGTCTTCCCTATTGACCTATTTACTTAATCATTAAAGAAAAGTTCTACTTAAGGGAGGATAGCATCCCAAGTTTGTCCATGTTGTTTGGTTAGACACCTTAGAAGGTTTCCTAAAGACCTTATTACCACTTTAGTTTTCCCACTTGTTTGTGGATGGTAGGCAGAACTAAAAGAGAGATTTGTTCCCAACTTTTTCCATAGGGTTCTCCAAAAATGTCCTTGAAATTTCCCATCTCTCTCTAAGATAATGGATGTTAGCAATCCATGAATCTTGACCACTTCCTTGAACAATAGGTTAGCAATATGGGAAGCATCATTAGAGCTCTTACAAGGAAAAATGTGAGCCATTTTGCTAAATCTATCAACTATGAAAAAAATGCTATCAAAAACTTGTTTAGTTCTAGGGAAACCTAAGAAAAAATCCATACTCACATTGTCCTATGGCTTTTTTGGAATTGGTAAGGGTTGGTAGAGACCTTGAATTTTTCTAAATCCTTTGGCTCTTTGACAAATAATTCATGACTCTAAAAATTTTCTAAGATCAATGGGTAGTTTAGGCCAATGGTAGTTTCTTCTTAGGAGTTATAGTGTCATATCAATCTCAAAGTGACCTCCTAATGTGCCACAATTATTTTCTCTAATCATATTTTCTCTTATGGAGCACTTTGGAACACAAATTTAACCTCCTTTGAACAAAAGGCCATTCTACAACAAGTATTAAGAATATGTATTGTCATATGTATCAGATAGAGTAGAGAAAACCTTATGGATGTCACCAAATTTGGATCATCTTTGTATAGGTATTTGAAGGCATCAATTCTAATGATTTATACCTACACTTCCTCAACCAAACTAACTCTCCTACTAAGAGAATTTGCTACCTTATGTACAATACCTTTCTTTTGCTTTACAGAAATTGTGAAGGATCGGAGTTGTTCAACCCATTTTGTATGCCTACATTTTAACTTATCTTGGCTATTAAAGAGACTTAGTGCATGATTGTCTATATAGACAATGAATTCTTTAGGAAGCAAGTAGTTCCTTTATTTCTTAAGGGCCTAAACCATAGCATATATTTTTAGGTCATAAGTGTTTAATTTCTTCTTGGTATCATTTAGTTTTTCAAAGAAGAAGGCCACTAGTCTTCCCTCCTAACTAAGGACTACACCTATGGATAAGTTGCTAGCATCAATCTCTACTATGAAAAATTGGTTGAATTTAGGTAGTTCCAAGATGGGGTATTGTGCTACTCTTCCTTTCAAAAATTAAAAACCTTCATCTTCTTGTGTAATCCACTGAAATTTTGTTTTCTTACCACATCTTATTATATCAAGTAAAGGTTTACAAATGTTACTGAATTTTTTGACAATTTTCCTATAAAAGTTTCCCAATCCATGGAAGCTCCTGACTTCCCTTAAGGTGTTAGGTGTTGGCCAATTGGGGATATCCTCTATCATTTCAAGATCCATTTTTAAAGTGCCCTTTGAGATGACAAAACCCAAGAATGTCAACTATGTTTGCATAAATGCCCATTTTTCTAGATTTATTGCTAGTTTCTTCTCGTGTAGCCTTTGGAGGACTTATTTTGAGTTTTTCATATGTTCTTCCTTGGTTTTGATGAAGATTAATATGTCATCTAAGAAGACCACTACAAACTTGTTTATGAAGACATAAAGCATTTTGTTCATTAGCCTCCTAAAAGTACTAGGGGAATTACTAAGACCAAATGGCATTACAAGCCATTCATACAATCCTTTAGTGGTTTTAAATGTTGTTTTCCATTGATTTCTAGTCTTAATCTTATCTAATGATAGCTTGATTTAAGGCCTATCTTTGAGAAATAGTACGCTCCTCTAAGTTCGACTAATAGATCTTCTATTCTAGGTATAGGGAACCTATACCCAATAGTTTTTTTTTCAATTTCCCTAGAGTTAGTTTATAGTTTTCATTTTCCATCCCTTTTAGGGGCCAAAACACTAGGGACTACACAAGGTCTGAGACTCTTTTGTATGATTCCTTTTGTATTTTTATTAGGTAAGTAGCTTTTTTGGGTAGGGAAGCACCTGTTATGAAGTCTATTTGGTGAGATATATCCTTTAATGGTGGGAGGTCATCTGGCATGTCCTTGCAAGTATTCCTTTATACTTCTATAGTAGAAAATCTACTTAGGTACTTCTTTGTACACTACTTTCACCTTTGGTTTGAGTACTAGGGCATGCCCTATCTCAAAATCTTGAATTATGTTTATCATTTCTTGTTCTCCTACCATGATGACTAATTGTTCCTTAGGTTTCTCTTGGTAAGGATCAAGAACAGTGAGTAGGTTATACTTATCAACACCTTGATTGATTTGATACTTGTTTGTGACACCATCATGTTTGGCCTTTAGGTTATATTGCCATGAATGCCCTAGAAAAAGATGACAACCATCAATGTCTACAACATCACAAAGGAATCTATCCTTGTAGTCTTTGATTGAAAAATATACCCAAGTCGATTCATTTATAAGGGTTTTTTGTTCTTTTTTCAACTAATATACATGGGAGGGATTTTGGTGTGTTATTTTCTCCAAATTTAGTTTGTCTACCATTTCTGTAGATACAAGATTTTTAGTAGAACTAGAATCAATAACTATTTTGCATACATTTCCATGATTCTTGTAGTTGGTCCTTAAGAGGCTCCACTCATATAGGTTTTTGGATCAAAATTATTTTCATCATGAGAGTAGTCCCTTGTTCATTACTACAATCTATTCCATTTTCATCATCATCTTCTTGCACAAGATTTTTTTTCTCTCTCCTTGGTTATTCTGCTTCTTGAGAATTTTGTTAGTATAGTGACCTATCTAGTTACAGTTGTAGCATTCAATTTGCCCATTTTTTCTTCCACTATTTTTGTCTCTATCATTACCTCTCCTTCATATGTATCCATCTCTTGAACTACCTTCTCCTTGGGTGTTATCTTTATTGGAATCTCCTTGTGGCCTATTGCTTTGTGTTCCTCTTCCTCCATAGTTTTCTTTCCCCTATCATTCTTCCCTTTATTTCTACTACTTTTTTCATTTCTTCTCTTGAACTTTTCTTCAACCTTGAGTTCCAATTGGTGGCAATGGTTTACTATGGTAGGGATTGTTGGACTAAGTTCATATTAAATATCAATCCTTATTCCTTTCATATATGTAGCAAATTTCACACTTGCAAGTTTATATTTCATCATCAATTTTTGAAACTTTCAATGTAGGTAAAGATATCCATCTCTGTTTTCCTCAAACTCATCCTCTTCTTATGAAGTTGGACTTCATAATCTTTAGGAAAATAATTTTTCCTAAGTAGGGCCACCATATTCTTCCATGTGGTGATTGGATTCATTTTGTTCTTCACCTTTTCATCTTCAGTGAAGTTCCACCATGTGAGTGCAGAGCCTTTGAGTTTGGACTTGGAAATCTTCACCCTCTAGTTCTCAGGGATGTCTTCATAATCAAAGAAACTTGTTGGGGCATCTACCCAATCCATTGTAGTGTCTAGTTCCATATTTCCATTGTATGTAAGAAAATCAAGCTTAGCATCCATGGTTCTCCTCTCCATAGATTTTAGACCTAATTAGGAATAATTGGCTAGGTTTGTAAAGGAAGTACGAACCAATCCAATGACTAGGCTTAGTCACTAGTTGAGATACTTGGAGGGATATATATGAGATCCCAATCTACCATAAAACTTTATTTATCCATCCCCAAAGTGCTTATGTCACTCAATCTCTATTTTCCTAAACCAAACACATAGAGATGTTTGGCCTAGGGTTGGGTTTCAAAAATAGAAAACTTGATCCCCATTTACCATCCTCCTAGAATCCTAAAATACACTCTATTAACTTGTATTTTCCTAAGTAGAAAGGAATTCCCACAAGGGAAAAGAAGGTTAGGGCTCTTTTGCCAAAAAATACCAATGAATGGAGGGTTTTGGTGCACACAAGACTGATTTTATGATAACTTTTGACTCAAACCTCTTCAAAAATTCAAACCAATTACATTTCCTTCCTATATCATCCTAGATGTTGGTCCAATCATTCATTTTCTTCCTCAAATATATATTAGTCCATACACACATGTCTTGTAGTCAAATTACAAGGAAAATAGGGATTTTTTTATTTATTTCAATTGAAAAATACATTCTATATCTTCCACCCACCTGAAAGGGCTATATGAAGACCTCTCCCAAATAATGCAACTAATTTTCAAAGGTTGTGACCATTGGGAGGTTATTATGTAAAAGTTGCCAACTTTTGTTGTAATCTGCAACTTTTTGTAATTTATGCAAAATGTGCTCTTTTACCATGCTAGAACCTTCCTCTATTGTCCTAGGGACCTAAAACATATTAAAAATCCTAAGAACACACTTGAACTATTCTAGGAGTAAGATGTGCCCAATGACCATAGTCAAAAGACAATGGTTTATAAAACACCAATGGTGACTAGGCCTTACAAGTAGCCTTATTAGAATGAAAGTCTACTTCTAAAAGTTATATAAGATTCTTAGGCATGAATTCCCTTGAGAGAATCTCATGAAGAACTTGTTGAAGTGGATTCCCTAGAGAGTGGAGGTATAGGTGCTCCTACACCAACCATATTGGACCTCACCTCCCATGCTTTTTGGTATCTGCACTAGTGGCATGTTTATAATAAATGCACATTGAAAGGAGGAAATTTTTGTTGTAATTAGGATCTTATTTCTTTAGTGGTGATATTTTCCATAGTTCCTTCCATACTGATCAAGGCCTAACTCAAGGTTTTTTTGGGACTCTCCTAGGCATAGTCATAGTGTGGAATTTACAAGTACTTTTGATCTTGGATTGGTATTGACAAGTGAGTGTCTATACACTTAATCCATTTACTTAGTTCATTTTGAATAAGTAGAATATGTCAAGAACAACATGTATAAGATAGAGCATGTTAGATTTGTAGTGAGTTTCAAGTCACTCATGCGTTGAGTCACTCAAGTGTCGAGCAGACAGTATTTGCCAAGTGATTCAGGAGCCGAGTAAGTAGTACATGCTGAGTCATTCAAATGTTGAGTCACAATATAGAAATTAGTATATTCTGAGCATCAAAGGCTTTAGATGGAAAGTAACATAGTTTTGTTATAGTTGTTTATATTGGTACAAACTACTATGCAAACTATTTTTGAGCCAACTTCAAGATTGAATTATGATATTTTGGCAATAAGGATGAATCTTAAGTTGGAATCCCTATGAATTACAAGCACCCAATTAGGTAAAGGGAAGGTTTAAGTGGAAAAATGGATGAAACATAGCTATTGATTCATACCTAACCCTAAGTCACCTAGGTCTTCTTAAGGAGGACAAACCCTAAACTTCATATGTGTGTAGAAGGAGTGAAGTGAGAAGTTTATATGAACAAATAGAGCATTCATGGTGACTAAGGTATTTTGAATTGAAATTGCATTGCAGACATAATTAAAGGAGAAAAAAGGAATGAAATAGTGAACAAAAAAGGGACATTTGATCAAGAATGATCAAGAATACATCAGTTTAGAGGTGATTTGTCATCAAGAAAATAAAGTGCTAACCATAGAATCAATGTTGAGACATTCTAATAGGTGAATCAATTAAATCTCTTAACAAAGTAGTCCTAACAGGCTATATTGAAATCCTATAACAAGGTGCTTAATTTATTGTTTAAAGTCTTTTAACAAGGCACACTTTTAATAGGGTATTGAAATCCTTTAACAGGGTAAGACCTAATAGTCTTTGTAAGCCTTTAACATGGAAGACCTTTCACAGGGTAGATCATGTCTCATGATCAAACATTTTAACCTTCATTGGATACACTTTATTACTACAGTAGTGAAGATTTGTGAGTGTCATCCCCACCCCAATTTTACCTTCTCATTGGATGATTTCTTGGTAATCATATATGGTGTCATATATGTGTGAATGTTTACTTGTTTACATGATTTAGATGTACATGATCTACATGGTATTTCAGTTTACTTATTGAATGTATGAGATGGATGTGTGGTGAATGTTTTATGGCTCAAAGTTTAAACTACTGATTCACCCCCCTCCCCTTCCTTTCAAAAGTTTACCTTTCCTATTGTAATTTCAACAATTGGTATCAAAGCCTAGTTCTCTGAAAAAGATGCTTTGTAGCGTTAAGGAAAGATCTTGAATATGGAAGTCTGCAAGTTGGAAAAGATCATTGAGAATTGGGGAATTGAAATACAACTCATTTTACATCAACTAAATGAAGCAAGAGAAGATTTAAAGAAATCTTTAAAGAGAAGGAAGGAAATTGCTATTGAGGAGAATGACACACAATACAAAGAGATAGACACTACTAAGCTATTTTTTAATGGAGACTCCAATGAATTTGATGTGGTAGTTGTAGATATGATGAAAAAGAATAGAGCCCAAGCTGAAGAAATTAAAACTCTCAAGCTAGAGCAAGAATCACAAGCCATGTTACTATGTGAGGTGACTGAACAGAAAAAGAAAGCTATGGAAGACAAACCCATGATTGAAGATGAAAAAAGAGTTTAGACCAACACATTGGAAGAGAAATCATTAGAGCTAACTAAGATTGCTAACATGCAATTGGATACTCTGAGTCAAATGATGAATGCCAAGTATGAATTGAATGTCAAGGACATCAAGATAACAATATTGAAGTTGCAGAATGAGAAATTGCATAATGATGTAAAAAGGGAAAAGGATTTTGCTAAAAGTTTCAGCAAACCAAGTGAATCCATCAAATAATTTGAGAAATTAATGAGATCCCCTAGACCTAACAATGATACATCTAGATTGGGATACACAAGTATTGAAAAAGGAGAGTCATCCAAAAAAGTTGAATAAAGGAGCAAAAAAGGTAAGAATTCCAAATGTACTTATCATAATTGTGGTAAGAAAGGACATACTACTAATGTGTGTAGGAGCAAGACTATAAATCAAAATGTCAAGCATAAGAGCATGGTTCACTTCCATAAGTGCAACAAACAAGGTCATCAAGTACATCAATGTAGAACTAAGACCATACACATACAAAGATTTGAAGGATATTGTTATAACTATCAAAAGTATGGACATAGAGGTTTTGAGTGTAGATCCAAACCCATGTGGTCATTAGATAGGCAAATAAAGGTAAAGAACTATGGTAACTCTTACAATTGGTATTATAATACAAGTTATGATTGTGATTATTTTCAAGAGTATGGTCATGTTCTTGAGAATTATATTAGGACACACTTTAGAAGTGACTACAAAAGGTGGTTGAGTCAAACCACAAGTTTTAGTTATTTTAAAATTGGTCACATCAGTCAATATTGTCCAACAAGGTCAAAGGCACAAAGTTGTGAGTTCAATAAAAGAAAAGGCAAAGCATATGTTGAATTTTTATAAATGAAATGAACAAGATGTGGAAGAAAAAAGAGGATTTTAGCACATCAAGTGAAGAAGGGATCACTTCACGCAATGTGTCAAGTGATCACACCTCATCAAACTAAGAAATTAAGAGGTATGTGGGATTGATATTCAAAAAGTTATATCATACATCAATTCCAAAGGATTTAGTATTGAAAAGTGTACATAATCATGAATAAAGATGCAAGATGTTATTAGGAATCTAAGAAAAATCTTCAAGTTTTTCATGTTACTATTGAGCATGAAAAGTTTCCTATCATTGTCGAGTGAAATGCTAGAGGATGTTGAGCTAATAGACTAGCTATTTTTTTCCAAGCTCTAATGGTTGTTGAATGAATGAAATAGTAGTGGATGTAAAATGAGCTAGAAATTAGTTAATGTCGAGCTTATAGTTGTGTAAGCACTCAACATTAATAACAGTACTTCAAAGGGATATTTGATTGATTTTAGTTTATTTTTACATCATTCAAAATTGAGAAAGAGAAAGAAGAGCTAGAGGCAATTTGGAAATCCATCTAAAGTGATTGTAGGAGATTTGAACATCAATTTGACAACATTTCATCAGATTTTGCAAGGTATTTATTGTGTGTCGAGCTATGTTGTTTCAAATTTTGTAAACCCTAGTTTTGTAAAATGGTGTCTAATTCTTCAAAAGGAAAAGGTGTAGAGGGAAAGGAGGTTTTGAATGTTTAGTTGGTCAGTAACAAAGTAAAACAACCTATTTTCAAAGCCATACTAGATATTGCATACAAACAAGATCCCTCCAATGTGCTATCTATGATACCACTGAAAGTTCTAATGATTTAGGATGTTAGAAAGTGTTACAACTATAAGATTGGTAGTATTAGAAACATGAAAATAAGAGAAGCATATCAAAAACTTTGTGAAAATGGTGTGTTAAGGGAAGAATTTAAAATTGTAGAAAAGAGAGGGTTAACTTGTGCCCTAGATTTCCCTAACATCTTCAAAATTGAATGGATCGAGATTGTATTGAGTAGGATTCATGATAGTTCACTATGGTTAGATAACATGCCTATCAAAATCACAAAAAGAATAATCCATAGAGTAACAAGGTATCCAACCCTAGATTAGGCTAAAACTATAAGAAGTGAACCAAAAGAAGTTATTAAGAAGAACATAGGGGTTGTGTGGAATAAGGAGGGAATGAAAATTCACACCATCATAGATCCTTTGATAGACTTTGCAGTAAGGGTAATTGCACATAAGTTTTACCAATCAAGTAGATTGAATAGTGTGCCCTGTATTGTAGTAGATGTGGGTTACAAGATTGTGAAGAAGGATCATACATATGATCTTGCTAAGCTACAACTACAATAATTGATTGAAAACTTAGGAGCAATAAGGAGATCAAAGAGTGCTCAATGAAAATTTGGATTTATTTTGATATGTGTCTTCTTTTATATTCAAAACATATTTCCTACATTTAGCACTATGGCATGGAAGACAACAAGGTTTGTGGCAATTCAAATAGGAGAGTTCATTGAACAACTAGGTGAAAATTTTAAGTTAATAATGACCATTTACTTTGAGGACTTCAAGGAATCTATGAAGAAAATATTGAGGATTCTACTATCATTAGTGGAAAAATGTTATGATGATTTTTGTTTCCTAGTTGATGTTTATTATACATTTGTTCAAGCAACAACTCCAAGAGTAAGATGGTTAAGGCCATTAGGCTATAAAAATTAATGTAGATGAGGCCTCTACAAAAATAAAAACATTACTTATAGAAGATATATATAAAGATGCCAAAGCATTTGGTAATGATGAGATGAACAAATCTAAGATTACCATGGAATTAAAGACTGCCTCTGTCATCACAAAGAAGGAGAAGTTGGTAAAGAAATTGAAAGCTAAATTTGGTGAAGGTGTTGAAAAAGAAGAGGAAGAAAAGGAAGAAGACACTAAGACCCAAAAACTACTTGCATTAATACAAGGACAGGGTGAAGATCAACAAGAGGAAGAAGGAGAAATTATAGAAGGTGCCAAGGAAAAAGAAGTTGACGAATCACCTACTCGTATTGATAAGAAGAAGAGAAAGGCTAAGACACAAGTAGTGACAAGACCCAAGAAGATTGTCAAACAAAGCCATCCCAACCCTATTATACCTACCACAAGGGCTAGTGCATGTGTCACTACACAAAAGGAAAAAGAGAAAGCCAAACCTACAGAGTAGGAAGGAGGAGCACATAAAAGATCAAGGAGAAAGTACATCACTCAAGATGAATCTAATGAAAAAAGAACTAAATCTAATGACAATAGCCAATTCAAAGTGGTGAGTCATAATCCATCCTTAGATTTGAAAAACCTATGTGAGAATGTTAAAAATAACGTAGATTTATTAAGATTTTCTCACATTGATTTTGATAATCTTGGAAAATTTGAAAAGAATCAAGCAGAGGAGGTAATATATGCCATGATGGAAAATTTTAAGAAATATCCTCTAGAGATTTTCAACTCAATTCCTAAAAGTTTATATGAAATAGTGGAGTAGAAATGGCATTATTGTTTGAACCTAGAAAGAAAAATTAGGGAGATGCAACTTGCTTAAGTTATGCCTAAACTAAGTAAGGCATAGATAGCTAAAGCCATAAAGAAATATGTTGATAGATTTGTCCCTAAATATAGAGCCTTCAACATATTGCAGAACAATATTGAAGATATTGTAAAGAAGACTAGACAAATGTGGAAAATTTCATATGGGCCAGATATAATAAAAGAAGGAAAATAGGAGACTATTGAGGTTAAAGATGATGAAAAAGATGAAAACAATGAAGGTACAGTTGAGGGAGGTACTGAAATGAATATAAATGACAAGGCAAGAACTAAGAAAGAGCAACAAGAAGAATAGAGTGTACAAGATACACAATTGCCAAATATCATCCCTCAACAAATAACAAGTGAAAATATAAAAACTATAATAGTAATGATGTTTCTAATCTCACTAATTAGAACATCAATACCCTAATAGAGGAAGACTTGAAAAAATACTTGATCAAACTACAATGCAGGCTAAATTGTGTGACAACTCTATATTAGTGAGTGTAGATGAAATTCATAAATTAGTGACTGACACTATGAGGGAAGAGATGAATACATAAGAAACACCTACCATCATCCCTCAAGTCACTAGTGTACAACCTTCAGATATAGTACTAGAAGTTATACCAGCAAAGGTTGATACAATTGGAGAAGATAAAGTTGAAACTCAAGCCACTACTAAAACACAAAGTCAAACAAGTCAGATAGATTTATCTACACCTACAGTAAAAATTCAAGATGCAATTCAAGGCATTATGGTAGAAATGAATGAGCCTAAAGAGACTAAGTTGACACCTGAGCTGAAGGAGCAAGCCCAAATTCAAGCCCTAGTAACTTTACCAAAATATGGCACTCCTTCCAATCACACTCTTCAGAGGCCGAGTATAGATGCAACACCTTTGCAATTCTCAATGCCAAGTCCAACTTTATCAAAAAAAGAAGAGGTAATAACATATGAAAATGTAATCCTAGATGAAGAAATTTTTTTACCAAAATATGATTATGCAACAATGACAATAGAGTAGATGGATATACTACAAGAAACCCTAGATAGAAAGAAACATCAAGAATTGCTCAGAAGGGAGCATAGGCAGAAGCAAGCTTTGCTTTATATTAAAGACATCTTCCTAGATGCATTTAGTTTGCCTACTCTAGATGAAACCAAGCCACTCATTGAATAACTAAAAAATCTAATGGAAAAGTGACGCAAACCTTGATAGTAATGCAAAATTATTAGAATGGCCTGAAAAGAAATTTAAAAGTAAAGTGAATGATAAAATATCTAGTGATATAGCACTTACACAAATTGCATTGGCAGGTAAGGTAGAGAGTGTGAAGAAGGTACTTGAGAATATTTTCTCTCTGTACACCAAACTATGCAATCCCACACTCTTCACACAAGAAACAAGGAATCACATCCTAATCTTGGAGAGTAACATATAGTCATCAAGAGCTAAATTTTCCATGACTCCATCTCAAAGTGAAAAGCATTTCAGAACTTCATTGCAAACCTAGAGTCAATTAGTAGCATTATCTACAAAAGAAGCCAACATAAGGGCCAAATTGTTCAACATCCAAACTACATTGACTCCTCACATGGAGATTTTGTACAAGGAGTTAGGCTATGTAGAAACTCTTATGAAAAAAGACCCTAGTCTTTCTACATTACATGACCTAGTTCACCTTGCTATTGAGTTGGCCATCAAAATTAAGTCTTTGGATGTAGCTTGTGACAATTGGGATGCAGCTCTGAAAAATTATTCTTGAGGTCAATAAATCTTTCTTGGAAAATAGACTATTAGTGTATAGCCCATTGAAATTAGTGTCAAAAAGTGAGGGAATAAACAAAGGGGGAGAGAGTTAGCTTAATCAAAAGGAGATGAAAGAGAGCTAAGCTAAGATAGAGTGAGAGCATGGGGGAGCAAGCACAACAAGAAAGTAAAAGAGTATCAGTTAAGGCATATCTACTCAATAGGAGTAAAATTTTGAGTATAGAACTAGATCTCACAACTTAGCAGGAGTTATCAAATTTTGAGGTATAAGTTGTTGCAAAATTTTGATATTTTGAAGTTCTATATAGTAGCCAAATAAGAGATATGTTATGCTTGTAAAAATAAGGATATCAATACACAACCAAGTGTTTTTCACACTCATGTCAAAGGGGGAGATTATTGATCTTAGATTGGTTTTGACAAGTGAGTCTATATAAACTTAAGTCATTTACTTAGTTCATGCCAAACAAGTAGTATATGCCAAGAAAAACATGTCTAAGATAGAGCATGTCAAGTTCACAATGAATGTCGAGTCACTCAAATGTCGAGCAGATAGTGTATGTCAAGTGGTTCAAGAGCTGAGTAAGTTGTACATGCTAAGTTATTCAAATGTCGAATCATAGTATAGAAATCAGTATATGTTGAGCATCAGAGAATTCAAATGCTAAGTAACATAGTTTTGTCAAAGTTATTTGTATTGGCACAAACTACTATGTAAACCATTTTTTAGTTGACTTACAAATTGAATTACAATATTTTGGTGATAAGGACAAATCTTAAGTTGGGATCTTATGAATTACATGCACCCAATCAAGTAAAGGGAAGGCTTAAGTGGCAAAATAGATGAATCACAATTGTTGATTCATACCTAACCCTAAGTCACCTAGGTCTTCTTAAGGAGGAAAACCCCTAAACTTCATATGTGTGTGGAAGGAGTGAAGTGAGAAGTTTGCAAATGCAAATAGAGCATTCATGGTGACTAAGGTATTGCAAATTGAAATTGCATTGCCGAATCAGTTAAAGGAGAATAGAGGAATGAAATAGTGAACAACAAAGGGACATCTAATCAAGAAGGATCAAGAATACATCAGTTTAGAGGTGATATGTCATCAAGAAAAAAATAAGTAGTAACTACAGGATCAATCCTGAGACATTCTAAAGGGTGAATCGGTTAAATCTCTTAACAAAGTAGTCCTAATAGGTTGTATTGAAATCCTCTAATAAGGTGCTTACTTCATTATGAGTTAAAGTCTTTTAACAAGGCACATTTTTAACAAGGTGTTGAAATCCTTTAACAGGGTAAGATCTAACAGTCTTTGTAAGCCTTTAATAGGGAAAATCTTTCACAGAGTAGATCATGTCTCATTATAAAAAATTGCAACCTTTATTAGATACACTTTATTACTATAGTAGTGAAGATTTTTGGGTGTCATCCCCACCCCAATTTCACATTCTCATTAGAGGGTTTTTAAGTAATCATATCTAGTGTCATATATGTGTCAATGATTACTTGTTTACATGATTTAGATGCATATTCTTTACATGGTATTTCAGTTTACTTATTGAATGTATGAGATGGATGTGTGGTGAATGTTTTATGGGTCAAAGTTTAAACTACTGATTCACACCCCCCCCCCCCCCCCCCCCAAACCTTAGAATTTTACCTTTCCTATTGTAATTCCAATAGGCATGAGCTTTTGATTGGGCATGATTTTTTGTATCCTCTTATTCAACATGCCAGGCCTACATTAATACATGAAAATGTCTAGTTTGGAAGGGTGGATTTGTTTTTTGATTGGCACTTTAACCATTTGCTAGGTGGATTCCATATAAGTGTTGATTGGGGGATTTGAGTGCATGGAGATTTACCACATATAAAATGACTATTGGAAATGAGAATAGAGTAACTGAGAGGGGGAGGGGGTGAATTAGTTACTCCAAAAACTTTCCACAGTCCCTAAGATGTCTGAATATACCTTTGATCTGATTAATAAAATGTTGAAACTTGATAATGCAGCAAATGATAAATATTAAGAACTGATATGATATCATGCACAAAGTAATTTAGCAATTAATAACACAGAAGACACTAGATTTTAATGTGGAAACCCAATATGGGAAAAATCACCAATGTAACTTTTTCACTCTTCTGAAGTGAGCCCTGTTAGGAGCCAACCCTGTTAAAGGTTACAAAAACACACTGTTAGGTGTGACCCTGTTAAAGGATTTAATCACCCTGTTAGGAGTGGCCTTGCTAGAGGTCTTTAGAACAATTCAACTGAACTGTCACCTTGTTAGAGGATTTATTGAATGGCTGTTAAACCAACTCTGTTAAGAGATTTTGAATACATTGTTACAATGGTTAGAAAGTAACAATGAAATGACCTGATATAATGTGTAACTTATCTTTGTTGATTGCAGATCTCTGTTATGCTTGACTGGATCCTTACTGATCAAATACAACTTTGCAGCTCCTTTAACACATCTAATCCTCCATCAAAATTTTCTCAACATTCGCCTCTTCATACTATAATTCGCATTCATAACCTTTTCATAATCACACACTTTAATTCATAACTTGAATGACCATATATACCTTTCAGATTATCTTAGTCAGCTCAAATTACTAACTAAAACAAACAATTACAATAGTCGGCTAGAAGTAATTAATTAGCAAATCCCTATACTGGCCGACCCTGCACGGTGAACTTTGTTCAGAAAATAATTCCTGTGTTAACCGACTGAGCTTGGTTGATACAACGAACTTCATGATAAACCATGAATCACCAGGAGAACTCGGTAATTACTGAGTTTCTTGAGATAACTAAGTGAGCTCGATGGAAACTAACCTTTGGAAACCGAGTGAAGCTCGGTTAACACTAAATTTTCCATAGTTCATTTGATGACCAAGTGAGCTCGGTGAAAACTAACCTTTGGAGACCAAGTGAAGCTTGGTTAACACTGACTTTCCATAATTCATTTGATGACCGAGTGAGCTCGGTGGAAACTACCCTTTGGAGACCGAGTGAATCTCGGTTAATACTAGATTTTCACATTTCCTTCGTTGACCGAGTTATCTCGGTTAACACTATCTTCCACATTTCCTTTGATGACCGAGTGAGCTCGTTGGTACTGTAAATTTCATTGCAGACTGTCTGAGCTCGGTGAACTTGAGACTAATGACTGATATGACATTTGTGTGACATCAAGGACAACATTATCCAACAATCTCCCTCTTTGGCATTGATGGCAACACAACATGTCATAACAAAAAATGAAATTTTGAAAACAAGTTCAACAAGATAATAGACTTCTCCCTCTTTCAATAGTCTCCCTCTGTTAAGGGACTTCATGGAAAAATTTTCAAAACTTCACAAATTTCAGAAGGATATGACAGTAAAATCTCTCCCTCTTTGACAACATATGCCAAAGACAATAGAAGTTAAGTGATTTATAATGTACCTTTAGTACTGATTCATATGCAATGATTTCTGATGAAGCTGCATCAACAAATAGATCTTCAATCCTCTATGCATTGATGCATTACTAGAAACTTATTTCTAGTGGATTTCAGATAGGGGAATGACCCCTAACTTACCTCTAAGATACAAAAATGCATCTTTAGGTAAAGGCTTTGTGAATATGTTAGCAATTTGTTCTTTTGTATGGACATATTCCAATCTGATCTCCTTGTCTTGTACCAACTCTCTGACAAAATGATATTTTATTGCAATATGCTTGGTCTTGGAATGCATCACTGGATTCTTAGATATGTTGATTGCACTAGTATTGTCACAGAACATGACAATTGGTTCTTTGATTTCCATCTCCATTCCTTGTAATAACTGCTTAAACCAAACAATAGTTGAATAGTTTACTGCTATAGCAACATACTTTGCCTCTGCTGTAGATTGGGATATACAATTCTGCTTTTTGCTTGTCTAGGAAACCAATCTTTTTCCAAGAAAGAATGCTCCTCCACTTGTGCTTTTTCTGTCATCAAGGTTTCCTACCCAATCAGCACCAGTAAACACTTTCAAATCCAAATTACCTCCAAATTTGTACCATAAACCATAATCTTCAGTCCCTTTAAAATATCTCATTATTCTTTTGATTGCCATCAAGTGAGTTTCTCTTGGCTTTGCTGAAAATCTTGCAACAATACCAACTGCAAGGGCAATATCTAGCCTGGTATGAACTACGTATTGCAATTTTCCAATCATAGATCTATATAATGTTTGATCTACCTCTTTGGATTCATCATCTTTGGTAAGTTTCAATCTAGTACACATTGGAGTTCCAACAGGTTTACCGTCCTCCATACCAAACTTTTTCAATATCTCCTTGATGTATTTTGATTGAGTGATGTAGATGCCATTCTTATTTTGTTGGATTTGAAGACCAACAAAAGAATTTATTTCACCAAACATAGCCATTTCAAATTCCTTGTTCATTTGTTCTAAAAATTCTTTGCAAAGATCATCATGCCCTGTGAAAACAATATCATCTACAAATATTTCTGCCAAGACAATCTTATTATCTGGTCCTTCCTTTATATACAAGCTACTATTATCATTAGTTCTTTGAAAACCAATATGAATGAGATAGTTATGCAATCTTTCATACCATGCTCTAGGGGCTTGTTTCAGACCATACAGTGCCTTGTGTAATTTGCAGACCATGTCCCTTTTATTTGGATCAACAAAGCCTTTAGGTTGTTCAATGTAAACCTCTTCATCCAATATTCCATTGAGGAATGCTGACTTCACATCCATCTAATAAACTCTGAATCCTTTGTGAGCAGCATATGCCAGTAAGGTTCTAACTCCTTCCAATCTTGCAATAGGAGCAAAGGTTTCTCCATAATCTATGCCTTCTTCTTGAGAGTATCCTTTGCATACCAATCTGGCTTTGTTTCTAGATACTTTACCATCTTCAGTCAACTTGTTTCTGAATACCCATTTGGTTCCAATTACATTCTTATTTTTAGGCCTGGGTACTAGAGTCCATGTCTTGTTCTTCTCTATCTGTTCTATTTCCTCGTTCATTGCCTCAATCCAACTATCATTTGTTAATGCATCTTTAATGCTTCTAGGTTCAAAATCAGCAAGTAAACAAGTATTTTTCAGTTTACTTCTTGTCAAAGTTCCTTCAGACTTGTCTCCAATGATCTGATCTGGTGCATGATGCCTTCTGACATATTTAGCTAATATAGGTTCTTTGCCTCTTAAATGAGTTTCATTGCTATCTCCTTGTGCTTCAATTTCATGTTCAGGCTATTTTGGTTTGGTAAGAATTGGCTCAAGTGCTTCAGACTCAGTAGATACTTGCTCGGTAGTGTCTAAATGTTGTTGTGGCTCGGTTTGAACTTTTTGCAACTCAGTTACTGATGACTCGGGAGTTGAGGATTCTTGAGTGAACGATATGCTTGGTATAGTATTTGGTTCAATGTAAACAAATCTTCTGTAATCTTCAGGTATCCTTTTGTTTTCTTTTTCAGATTTTTCTGCAAACTCATCAACTTTCACATGTGCACTTTCTATAACTTTGTGAGTGGATAGATTTAAACATATATATGCTTTGCTTTTGCAAGAATATCCTAAAAATATTCCTTCATCACCTTTTACATCAAATTTTCCTTTTCTTGATTCATTCAAAATATAACATTTGCTTCCAAATACTTTTAGATAACTTACATTGGGTTTGTAGTCATACCATTATTCATAGGGAGTTTTGAATGAGTCCTTCTTCAACTGTACTCGGTTTAAGGTATGAGCTGTAGTGCTGATGGCTTCCTTCCAGTATTTGATAGCAACCTACTTTTCTATCATCAAGGTTCTTGCACAATCCATGATAGATCTATTTCTTCTTTCAGCTATTCCATTTTGTTCAGGAGTTCCTGGTGCTAAGACCTATCTTTTAATACCTTTTTCAATGCAAAAGTTGTTGAATTCATGTGAGATGAATTCACCACCTCTATCTGACCTTAAGCATTTTAGTCTTTTTCCTATTTCTTTTTTTACTCTTGCTAAATACCATTTGAATTTCTCAAATGCTTCTAATTTGTTCCTTAGATACATGACAGTCATCATTCTTGAGTAGTCATCAACAAAAAGAATGAAAAACTTTTCTCCAGTATAGCTTTCTATTCCAATGGGTCCACATAAATCAGTATGCACAATTTCCAATATATCTTCAAACTGATAGTTCTTACTTTTAAAATTAGTCTTTCCCATTTTACCAATCTGACAATTCTTGCATAGTCCAACCTCAGGTTTCTTAATGTTAGGAATGCCTCTTACCTTTTTGAATTTGCTTATTTTTACCAGGTTATCAAAATTAACATGACACAACCTTTTATGCCATAACCAACTTTCTTCAATTTGAGCAATAAAAAATGAGCATTCACCAAGTTCTAGATAGAACAAGTTACCTTTAGTTTGGGTGCCAGATCCTATCAGCTTTCCTTGCTCATTCAACAGTCTTGCTTTTCCATGCATGAATTCCACCTTGAATCCAGTATTGAGTAACTGTGCCACACTTAGAAAATTATGTTTAAGACCTTCAACCCAATAGGCATTATTACATACAAGTTCTTTGGTTAGACAGATTCTTCCTCTTCCTTTTATGAAACAAAGTTCATTATTACCAAACCTTACACTGCCACCATCATAGTCTTCAAACTGATCAAACTTTGTTTTATCACCAGTCATATGATGTGAGCAACCACTGTCTATAATCCATGTATCATTCTTACTTACATGAGAGACAAGTGTCATTTTATCTTCCTCATCATTGTCAGAATCATCTTTAATGGCAATATAAACAATTTCATCCTCACTATTATCAGAGTCTTTAGAATTTTCAGCTATGAAGCATGATTTCTTACCTTTGTTCTTGGATGTTTTGAAGTCTTTCTTGTCATTCCATTTGTAATCTTTCTTTTCATCATTTTTTTTCTTGTTTGGACACCTTGCTGCAATATGACCAATTTCTTCACAAGAAAAATAGATTAGAAGTACTTTACCTTTGTATTTTACTCTGCTTCTAGATTATTTTCTTGCTAGTAGAGCTTCAATCACTTCGAGATCACTGTCTGAACTTTGGCTTGATTCATCTTCACTTTCTAACTGAGATTCCTTCTCCTTTTTGTTTTTCCCTTTGAGTGAGAGCTTGGCTTGAAATGCTGATTCAATGTTTTTGGAGGCTGGAACATAGTTGTCAAAGTTATCTAGTTCAAATGAAGTTAGTCTTCCAACTATGGCCTCAAGATTTATCTGATGATTTTCTTCACACCTTCTTTTCTGAATTGCAGAAATTCTGATTGCATAAATAGGAAGCAAGGTTCTAAGAACTTTGCTTATAACTGTTTCTCCTTTGATATCACCTCCAGAGATTCTGATTGCACTCACACATGCTTTAACTCTTTCAACATATTTTGCAATGTTTTCATCCTCTTTCATCCTCATTTGATCAAACTGTCCTCTTAGACTTTCTTCTTTTGCTCTTCTTACATTATCATCTCCTCCATAGATTTTTTTTAGCTTGTTCCACATCTCAAAGGCAGTTGTGCAATCCTTAATGTCATCAAATTCTTCATAATTGAGAGCAGATGCTATGTCTATCATCATATTGTTGTGAGTCTTCTTTTCAGCAATGTCATTGACAGACAATGTGCCAGGAGGTTTTTCATATTTTTCTTCAAGGTATTTTAGTCCAGTATCACCAACAGTAGCTAGATGAAGTCTCATCAATCCTTGCCATGCGGAGAAGTTATCTCTGTTGAGTTTTGGAATTTCTCTTTTGTAAGACATCTTGATCTTAGGCTTAGATCCTTGAAATCTTTTCTTGCAAGCACCAAAAGCTCTGATGCCAATTGTTGGAAATGAGAATAGAGTAACTGAGAGGGGGAGGGGGTGAATCAGTTACTCCAAAAACTTTTCACAGTCCCTAAGATGTCTGAATATACCTTTGATCTGATTAATAAAATGTTGAAACTTGATAATGCAGCAAATGATAAATATTAAGAACTGATATGATATCATGCACAAAGTAATTTAGCAATTAATAACACAAAAGACACCAGATTTTAACATGGAAACCCAATATGGGAAAAACCACCAATGTAACTTTTTCACTCTTCTGAAGTGAGCCCTGTTAGGAGCCAACCCTGTTAAAGGTTACAAAAACATACTGTTAGGTGTGACCCTTTTAAAGGATTTAATCACCCTATTAGGAGTGGCCTTGCTAGAGGTCTTTAGAACAATTCAACTGAACTATCACCTTGTTAGAGGATTTATTGAATGACTATTAAACCAACTCTGTTAAGAGATTTTGAATACACTATTACAATGGTTAGAAAGTAACAATGAAATGACCTGATATAATGTGCAACTTATCTTTGTTGATTGCAGATCTCTGTTATGCTTGACTAGATCCTTACTGATCAAATACAACTTTGCAGCTCCTTTAACACATCTGATCCTCCATCAGACTTTTCTCAATATTCGCCTCTTCATACTATAATTTGCATTCATAACTTTTTCATAATCACACACTTTAATTCATAACTTGAATGACCATATATACCTTTCAGATTATCTTAGTCGGCTCAAATCACTGACTAAAACAAACAATTACAATAGTCAGCTAGAAGTAATTAATTAGCAAATCCCTATACTGGCCGACCCTGCACAATGAACTTTGTTTAGAAAATAATTCCTGTGTTAACCGACTGAGCTCGGTTGATACAATGAACTTCGTGACAAACCATCAATCGTCGGGAGAACTCAGTAATTACTGAGTTTCCTAAGATAACCAAGTGAGCTCAATGGAAACTAACCTTTGGAAATCGAGTGAAGCTTGGTTAACACTAACTTTTCCATAATTCATTTGATGACCAAGTGAGCTCGGTGAAAACTAACCTTTGGAGACCGAGTGAGGCTTGGTTAACACTGACTTTCCATAATTCATTTGATGACCAAGTGAGCTCGGTGGAAACTACCCTTTGGAGACCGAGTGAATCTCAGTTAATACTACCTTTTTACGTTTCCTTCGTTGACCGAGTTATCTTGGTTAACACTGTCTTCCACATTTCCTTTGATGATCGAGTGAGCTCGGTTGGTACTATAAATTGCATTGCAAACTATCTGAGCTTGGTGAACTTGAGACTAATGACTGATATGACATTTGTGTGACATCAAGGACAACATTATCCAAAAATAACCTACCTAACTCCAAGTCTTTGATCATAGATGGTTTTGACTAGATTGAATGGTGGTTTCTCCTTTTACAACCAGGCACATCCTATTCAGTTTTTTGTAGTTTTGCAATCTAGTGGATATCTTGGTTGTTTCAATTCTAGGGATTAATTTCATTACTTTAGATGCTTCTTCATGATTTGTACTATCTATTATATTAGTCTTATATCTTTTATGGTCTATTTAAACATCATTTGTATGCATTCTTGCAAATGCATTGAGATAAAATGTCATACTCCATCTAAATTTTTGTTTCAATATTTTTGTCTTATTTTGCCTTTTGATTTGAGTAGTGTTATCTAAGGAAACTCATGCAAATTATTGTATTCTTAGAATTCACCATATCTTATTCCTTATTGTATATGCATGACTCTAATTAAAGTGCCATGGGGGGTTGATATTTTTCCTTTGTTTTCCATCTTCCTTTGTCTAGTGAATTTCCCATCTGTGACACTAGTTGCATGATGTGTCTAATATTGATCACCTTAGTACACAAATATGTACTCTTTTGTGCATCTTGATCATGGTTCCATGACATGCAATTCTATTGGCCCACTTTTCCAGTTACCTATCACCTCACCCTTGTCTACATTAGGTGGGTCTCCTATTGTTTCTCATGCTTCCTTGGTTTGATGGAGTGAGTTATGTATTTAATATTTGTTACTATGTACTAGGTGAATGTAGTGGCTAGGTACCTATGTGTTTTGGTAAGATGGATCATTTACCGTAGAGTCACTCTTCTTTTTGTTCCTACTTTGGTTGTAGCCTTTCATGTCCAATTGATTAACTCTTCAACCTTTGGTGTTTCATACCATATGTATCTTCGAGTTTAGTTATTTACCTCTGTGTACCTCCTAATTAAATGTAGATTATAGTCTTCTCTACCTAGTCAGGTTCTATTTTAGTATAGTTTTTTCAGATCAACAATTACTTTTGACAAAGTTTTGAGGATTCTATATGCTTCAGTGGTGTTCTTCATTATCATCTTTTATTCCTATCTTCTGGGAGATTCCTTAGTTTGGAGACTTCTATAGTCCTTCACTAATGATTTTAGCATTATTTCCATCTATTTTTGGAGTAGGGTTTTTCCCATGTGGTTTTATCTATTTCTCCTCTTTTCAGAGATTTGGTTGTGCTTAGGTACCTCATGAAGCTTTTTTGTCAGGTGTAATCACCCAAAAATAGTCATCTAGACTATGAGTCCCTTTATAAAAATTTTTGCATAATTTATCTAATGCTTATCCTTGATTGAATCTCCAAAAATCCATTTATTTGATTTTATCCTATAGATTGACCACTTTAGCCTAAGTTCATATTTAATTAAAATAACATATCCCCTTTTAATTAAATAAAATTCCCCACTCATCTCTTATCCTAAGTTGCACATACAAAAGAATTTATCTTATTTAAAAATGAAAGCAAAGAAATTTTTGTCCCACATGGGGGACAAAATTCAACTCTTCATCACAATTGATGGAAATGCTTGTTCACATGGATCACTCCCACTTTCAAACTCCACCCTTGATCACATGCATCTTGCCTCATGATCTCTATTGTCCATTTCTCTTTAAAAGGGAGAGCTCTCTTCTCACTTCACAACTCCACTCTTTTACTAACATTATGCTGCAATATTGAAGATCTCATACTTACGGAGCTTCTCTTATTCTATCTTCTATTCTTCATTCTTCATGCTTCTCATTCATTCTAGTTTCTCTCCATGTTTATAGCTTAAATCATCTAGTCTAAATAGGGGTTGTAATACATATTTTCTAGTTTAGCTTGCATTCTACTTTCTCGCATTTAGCTTTCATTTGCATTGCATCCATTCTAGAATCTTGGATATTGGCACTCTTGCCTTTACTCTTTGAATCTCCCATTCTATGGTGCACCTAGCAAGGTTTTTCATAGCTAGATTCACTTGAGAGCCACAATCTCATAGCTCTTGCATATTATAGATAGGAATATATAAAATGCCTCTTGATATGTTCTCATTCATGGGTATTCTCAAGAATAATGGGTTATAGAAGTGTGCTACTTTTTGTACACACATTTTTGGTGCCCACCATAGGGCTAGAACCAAGGTTTTAGCTCCATTTTCTTGCTAGTATTTTAGTTTCATTCTCATGTATAGTTCTTTATAGCATGATATTGGATCTAATCAAGTGATTTTTTAGGTTTATCACTTTAGTTTTAAGGCTAACCCTGTGCATATTTGTTTGAAGGCCAAAACCCTAGGGTTCTAAAGAGTTGATCATATCTTTTAAACTGCTTAGATTTCGGATCTTTTTTTTTTTTTGGCAAGTTGGGGATGCGTTGTAAATGTCTCAATTCAATTTCTAGAGTTTTATGAGTTGATATGATTCCATTATGAATTTTTTCATTGTTTTTCATAAAATATTATTTTTTGGCAAAAATCAAAGAAATGTTTGGAAAAATTTACATTTTCAAAAATTTCTTTGAATTATAAAGGGGTTTTTTCCATTTTTTTTTGGATTTAGAGTTCATATTAGGGATCAATAGATCAATTTAAAAAATCTGGTTTGTTTTGGGAAAGTGAGTCTCAAGGGCAAAAATGAAAAGACATGGCTGAATTTCTTACATTTTTGGAAATCTCTCTAGTTTTTAGCAAGGGTCTTTTCTTTGCATTTCTATTTTTGGAGCTGAAATAATAGCAAACAAGTCCAATCTTGTTGACCAAGTGAAAAGAAAAGAGTAAAAATGAGAGCATTTGTGATTAGCTTGTACTTTCATTGCATACACTTGGTTAAGAGATAACTTAAATTTTTGAGGTAACTAATCTTACTTGGTTATTATTTTCTAACCTTCGCTATTTTGTAGGAATTTTCTCATTTAATTTCTCAAAACATGCATGTCAAAGACTCAATGCTAAGAGGATACTAACACTTGTTTATAGGGTTTCCCAAAGAAAATAAATAAACAAACAAGTGCCTTGTATTTCTCTTATTTTTGTATGTAGAAACGTTACTAGTTGTTCATATTGCATAGGCACATAAAAATTGTAATTATGATCTCTTAGTGGTAGGAAAGTATTCTCTTCACCCTTGTGGTGAATCATAAATCTTGACCCATATTTAGATTTTGAAAGTAAGTGGGTTAATTGAGCTTCTTGGTGTATTTGGGGGAAATGATTGGAATGGGAGAGTATCCTCTTCAACCTTGTGGTG
The DNA here is from genome assembly GCA_028749045.1 of Cupressus sempervirens. Taxonomy (NCBI): domain Eukaryota; kingdom Viridiplantae; phylum Streptophyta; class Pinopsida; order Cupressales; family Cupressaceae; genus Cupressus; species Cupressus sempervirens. The sequence goes on along the minus strand of CM053786.1, from coordinate 160,771,920 downwards.
ATTCAAAAATCTTGACCTCCAAAAGTTTATCCATTTTGTGTAGTTTAAATTTTTTTAGCGAGCCTACTCTTGAGAGATCAAGAGGAACAATGCAAGTGGGGACAAGTGAACCTAGCTCTTCCAACCAACTATAAACTCAAGGCTATCAAGGACACAAAACCTTGGTAGACATAGTACTTGTCTTCATCTAGTGGAAGTACTTGTGGGATTGTGACCATGAGGAAATCACTAGGTGAGAATTCTTAAGGTACTCTTGTGGCTATAAGGTCCATTACTTATCATATGATAAGGTGTCCCATATTGAGAGCAAGAGGAGTGTTATGAATGAAATACCTTACTAAGAACCTAGGATAGAAGCTACACTCTTTTTTCGGTCAACATCTTGGTGCAAGGATTGATCCTAGTGGATTGCCCAAATCACCCCAAGATTTTACACTCACCATTTGCATCCCCTTGGTTATGCCAATGGAATCTCCATGAAAAAGCCAATGTCTCTAATGGGTAACCAATTGGTGTTAGGTAAAGGGGTATCAAGCATGGGTGAAGTTGTTGAGTAATGAGCCATGTCCTTTAGGTAGATATTTCTTGATGTATTCTCAAATGGGCTAGACTCATGGAAATATTTTAAACATACACAAGATGATAGTTTTAGGGTTTTCTTTTAATACCTCACATATTCTTCTATCATGCAAGGTTTCTTTGCTCCTATCTTGATTGTTTGAAGACTATACTCTATGTATCACTACCTTTCTTGAAAAACTTGCTATGCTATAAACTATTGTCAAACTTTGTCAACCAAGTCAAAAAATCAAGTATAAACATTTTTCTTGTGTTTCTTACTAGGGGAGTTTCATCATTTGACTTTGATTTTCTATGGATCTAGTGGTTGAACATTCTTAAAGCGGTTTTTGGTTTTTCCCACCTTCTTCATTTATGTCATCTTTCTAGGACCCTCTTTTTCTAAAGGTTACCTTGATCTATTGACTACACTCCTTGATTGGAAGATTTATTTTCTTGTTTTTTCTTATCTATCTACTTAGCTATTTGGGCTTCTTTCCTATCTCTTGACTTGAGTTGCCAGTGTTGTAATCTTCTTGGACACTTTTCTTGATAAGTAACTCATTCATTTCTACCTCTATTTGACAAGTGAACACTCCACCTCTCTAGTGTGGACATCAAATTATCTTGTGTTACCTTATTAGATTCTTTATTAGCTTCCTCTAGTCTCCTTCATGCTTGATTATCTATCTACCACTATATGCTCAATACAAAGATCTATAAGAGACAAATAATCCTACTTACCTTCATCTCACTAAGTCCATAGTGGGAATACAATCCAAATTTGAAAAAAATGATAGAGGAGAAGATTTCATCATTACATGAATCTTCCTTAAGGCCTTTACATACATGTGAGTCCACTTCTTTAAGGTCATCCTCTTCTTCTAGGTCTATGTATTCTACTCAAAGAAATCAATTGTCTTCATCTTCTAGATCCAAAGAACTCTTTAGGGAGAAATAAAATGATATCTCATTTTAGCTTAAGCCAAACTTTTATGATAAACCTATCTTTGACCAATATGATGAAGACATGGATGCATGTTATTCACTTTAGAATCAATAAGAATATTCTAGACATACTTTTGAGAGAAATTTTACTCCCTTGGAAGATTCTTATTATGATATTTTTCAAACACTTCTTGGCACTAAGCTCATCACATTGCCTAAGTCTAGCTTATATGGAAACCCATTCTTGGATATCTATTGTGCTTATCATCAACATAATGAGCATAGTACTTCATATTGCATTGAGCAGAAACATAAATTCCAAGATCTTATTGATGATGGGATTGTTAATACCTCTAATGACTCATGTGGTGAGGATGCTTCTCTTAAGAAATATCATACTAATGAACCTATGTCTAGTGGTGGTTTCCTTGATACCTCTACTTCTTCTAACATGTGTGAACTTCCTAAATCTTCCAATATTTTCAACATACCTCCATCAAATAAAGAACCTAATGCTTTCCACATTGACTATTCCTATCCTCAAGGGCTACCTATAAAAGAAACTCAAGCTAACCTTCACTTGGATGAAAACCTTTTCCATGCTACTAAGGCTAAATATCCTCAACCTTCCTTCAATGCTATGCCTACTATGCCTACTTCATCTAGTCCTTCATTATCTCTTCAATAGTCTATCATGAAAACCTCATATTCTCCCTTTCCTTAGAAGTGTCTCCATGTCAAGAGGATGCTCAAAAATCTAAAGCTATAAATGTCAAGAAAGATCAAGATCAAGAATCCTTTCATCTCCTTCAAGATTTCACTCTTCCATATCCTACACCTTACCCACCTCCTAAGTATGATGAAGAAAACACTTCAACTATTTCCCTTGAGCTTACTAAAAATCATGAGAAAACTTATATGCCTATGCTATCTAAAGAAAAATTTCAAGATCAAAGCCTCCCCTCTTGTTATAATTCTCCATATCCACATCAAAACTATGCTCAAGCTTCAAGTTCTTCTATCAAAGATGTTTGTCCTATCAAAGCTATGCATGAGTTTACTAATGGTCCTTGCCATGTTTCTCACTCTAAGGATGTTGATATCCCTACTCACTATCCATTTGCATCTACCAAATCTATCCTTGGTCCTTTCTCATCTAACCTAAAGCTTTCCAATGTTCCATCCATATTGGTACCATATGTTCCTCCATCTCCTACTTTCACTCCTATCTCATCCCCTAGCTCTCCTATTATACCTCAAGATCAACAAAGATGCTCATCCTTGACAAATATTCATTCATCTATTCATCTAAACTAGTTATATCAGCCTTATTCATCTGCAAATCCCAAGTTTTTTGGAAGCAAGAATAAACATAAGAATCCATTAAAAAATGAAGATTACAATGTCTCATCTAATCAACATGTGAATGCTAAGAAAGAAAAAACATTCAAGAGAATGCAAAGGTATACTACCCAATGAGCTAAGTCAAATAAAATATGGGTTCCTAAATCCATCATTGAAGAAATGCATTCTAAAGAATTCAAAGGAAATGAAAAATCAAAATCTATATGTATTCCCAAGTCTCTTTTGAAATACTTGAATATTGAACATAAATTTAAGTTGACATTTAAGCTTCCAAAGGCTTCCACTCCATTTTCTTCTAGATATCTTACTATGAAGATTTCAAAACTTACCACTTCATCTTCCTCCAACATTAATCGACTACCTCATATGTCTAAACCTTAAACTAATTCCTACATGCTCTCTTCATCAATCCAACACCCTTCAAGCTATGTGTTAATGTTGATCTTGCCCAATATTTTAGCTACCCTCATACAATCCTCTAAGTATTACACTTACTAGATATCCATGCTTGTTTAGTTATTTCAAGACATGAACTCTTATCCTCCATATACTCTTCCTATTATTATCTCCCTTCCATCAACTTATCAGCATCTTTGAGCATACCTTTTTATGGTCTTCTATTATCATGAATTATCTTTCCTATAAGAGTACTATCCAAATTGAAAAAATCTTGAGCTCTTTCTAAACATTCAAAAATAGGAAAAAGGAAAAAAAAAATGTGCCTTGGTGAAAACCACTTCTTGTGGTGCCTTGGTAGCAAAAGTAAAGAGAAATAAAATTTTCCCCTTTTCTTTCATGATCTATCTATCCCCTTTTCTCCATCTTTTATATTGACAATTTTGAGCTATCCTTGTGTATTGGCTATCTTATCCATGAGATTATCTATCGTTATTTCTCTATTCCATTGCTATCATATCTAGTTGACTCCTTGGTCTTGATCACAATAAATAAAAACATGGTTCTTGGGCTTCTTGACATGTCTACTTGTTTAGACTACACATTTTCATGCTTTCTTTCTTATTGGCTTGCACTATTTATTCTATATGTTATCTTTCTTGTTGGCTTCTACTACTTATCTCATATGCTATCTCTCATATTATCTTTAGCTGCTTATCCTACATGCTATCTCCTTTATTGGCTTGTCCAGCACATGCTTCATATGGCTATCTTTCCCTAGCTTGGATACTCTTGAGGAGTAAGTCCTTGAGGATTGCTTTCACTTGCTTCACACTCCTTGCATATCCATGTTTTCTTATCTACCAGCTTCCTACTCCATCATATTCTACACCTTGATAGACATTGGGAGAAATTGGTGTGATCTTGCTTGAGAGAGAGTAATTTCTAAGTTATTCTAAAAATCTAATATATATATATATATATATATATATATATATATATATATATATATATATATATATGTATGTATATGTATATATATGTATGTATGTATATATATGTATGTGTGTGTGTGTGTGTGTGTATATATATATATATATATATATATATATATATATATGATGCTGAAAAAATTCTAAAAAGAATAAAATGTTGTGAAAAAATGATCATCTTAGTGAAAACCTTGCAATAGGCACTTCGATGTATCACAAAAAAATTAAAAAATTAAAAAATAGAATTTTTTTTTTAAAGTCCTGAAAAAATCTATCAAGTGGTGAAAATAGATGCTACTTAATACCCTTTCACCTATGTCTATTAGTCTCACTCCTTTTCACTCATTCAACACATTTCCTAGCTTGAAATTTTTTCTTGTCCTCGTGTCAGGGTCATGATTGCTTATCTTATAAGGGTCTTGTTGTGCACTAGGGTTTCTTTGGAAACTCATACAAAATAGTGTTCCTCAACACTACCCCCTTGAAATAAAGTTTTTCTCAACACTTTTTGGATAGTCTACCTACAGTCTAGGGTGCTCTCATATTTTTCAATATGAGATTCAAATCATGAAGCGATGGTCATGTGATATTCACACATGCACTTAAATAGTAAAACTCATTAAGCTATGATGAACTTTACCTTCTCTGGTGTTGTTTATGATAATTTATTTGCTAAATTTTCCCTCCCTAATAGTCTTTCGAGGATGTTATAGACTAGAAGACTAGGGGGATGGGGCATGTTTACTTTCTTTCTACTTGTGGGTATAATTTGTTAGTCTAAGATGTTTAGAGAATTTATGCTTGTCCTACTTGACACTTTTACTTACAATATATCATCCTTGTCCATTTTTTCAAGACCACACTTAGGGGTTATCCTAGTGTTTATACCTTGATATAGGTGTAATCTTTCTATACTAAAATTAGGTAATCTAACTTCATTAGTCATCTTGACTTACATGTCTTTGATGCTTAGGTTGGATTCCCACATACCCATCCAATATAGATCATAATCATGTCCTCATAGTTATATTAGTGATGATTGTATGAACTTTTGATGTCCCTAATAAGGCTCAATGATAAAAACTAGTACCTACTTATGCAACCCTTGCAATTTCACCTTTTCATAATAGCTTGCATTCTAGGGTTCATTCTAGCTTAGCTTTATATTTTACATGTTGACAGAGCTCTCTCTTCTTTATCTTTCATGGACTTGTTAGCTAATTGTGTTCATCCTCCTCTTTCCTCTTCTTGATCTTATCTTATCTCTTCTTTCCTATTTCTCTCTTCTTTTCTATCTTTCCATCTCATCTATGCTTTAAAACTATATCTTCTAATCTTGACATCCCAGATCAATTTTTGGGTTTGAAATCCAAATTCGGGTCCATCTTCTTAGTCAAAATTCATTCCTTCTTCTATATATTAGGATGACCTATTGAGGCTTAATCTTTGAATCTTGTTGGGGAAATCATCATTTCTACACTCTTCCACTCTTCACTTTCATTTCTTTTTAATCTCATTTCATCCTTCTTCTTTCTTTGACCTGATTCTTATGCTTTATCTTTCTTGGTCAAACTTAGTCAAATTGGGGCATATCTTCATTACTTGGTGGTTACTCTTTGGTCTTAATCTCTTATCTATCATCATAAAAATTTCTTTGTTTTGATTTGATCAAATCTAGCTTATTTCTACATCTCCTCTATCACATTTCAATTTCAATCCTGAGGGGGTAGGAATATTCTATCATTATTGCAAATTTCTTTCTGCTACAACTATTTATTATCTCTTGATATATTTTCTTTCTTTTCTCAACATATCAATGCTTGTATTAGGTACTAATATTGTCTCCTCTCTCTCCAAATGTTCAATATTACTGCCAAATAGACTATGCATTCAGGAACTTCTATCTCTATGTGCTTTGATCTTTGGAGTCAGATCTCTCTATCATCTTGGCTTCTTCATTCTTTGATGTATTGTGTTCCTAGAAGGATCACACATTAGTCAAAGAGGGGCAAATTTAATCACCCAAAAATGGTTATCTTGACTATGAGCCCCCTTTCTAGCATTTTTGCATTATTTATCTAATGCTTATCCTTGATCAAATCTCCAAAAATCTATTTATTTGATTTTATCCTATAGTTTGACCACTTTATCCTAAGTTCATATTTAATTAAAATAACATGTCCCTTTTAATTAAATAAAATTTCATGCTCATTTCTTATCCTAAGTTGCACACACAAAGGAATTTCCCTTAAATAAAAATGAAAGAAAAGACATTTTTTATCCCACGTGGGGGAAAAAATTCACTCTTCATCACGATTGGTGGAAATTCTTGTGCACATGGATCACTCCCACTTTCAAAATCCACCCCTGGTCACATGCATCTTGCCTCACGATCTCTATCATCCATTTCTTTTGAAAGGGGATCTCTCTTCTCACTTCACAACTCCACTCTTTTACTAATGTTATGTTGCAAGATTGAAGATCTCATACTTGTGGAGCTTCTGTTCTTCTATCTTCTATTCTTCATTATTCATGCTTCTCATTCATTCTAGTTTCTCTCCATGCTTATAGCTTAAATAATCTAGTCTAAATAAGGGTTTTAATACTTATTTTCTATTATAGCTTGCATTCTACTTTCTCTCATTTAGCTTTTATTTGAATTACATTCATTCTATATTCTTGGTTATTGGCACTCTTGCCTCTACTCTTTGAATCTTCATTCTATGGTGCACCTTGCAAGGGTTTTAATAGCTAGGTTCACTTGAGAGCCACTATCTCATATCTCTTGCACATCATACATAGGAAGCTATAATCCACCTCTTGGGGTGCTCTCATTCATGAGTATTCTCAAGAATAATGGTTTATATAAGTGTGACACTTTTTGTACACACATTTTTGAATATTTTTGTTGACACTTTTTGTACACAATTTTATGAGTGCTCCATCTCTAATAGTCTTTTGAGGATGTCATGGACTAGAAAACTAGGGTCATGGGAAATTTTTTACTTATTTTCTACTGATGGGTATACTTTTTAGTCTAAGGTGTTGAGAGCCTTTGCACTTGTCCTACTTGACACTTTGGGCCTACAATGTATCATCCTTGTCTATTTTTATGAAACCACACTCAAGGGTTGTCCTAGCACTTATATGCCTTGATACAGGTGTAATCATTTTATACTAAATTTAGGGAATCTAATTGCATAGTCATCTTGACCTATATGTCTTTGATGTATAGGTTAGAGTCATGTATTCCAATCTAATATAGATCATATTCATATCCTTTTAGTTATACTAGTGATGATTTTATGATCTTTCGTTGTCCCTCATAGCTCTCAATGATAAAAATAGGACCTACCTATACAACCCTTGGAATTGCACCTTTTCATACTAGCTTTCACTCTAGGGTTCATTCTAGCTTAGATTTGTATTTTGAATATTAAGAGAGCTCTCTTCTTTATCTTTCATGGACATGTCAGCTAACTGCATTCATCCTTCTCTTGCCCCTTCTTAATCTTATCTTATCTCTTCTTTCCTATTTCTCGCTTCTTTTCTATCTTACCATCTCATCTATGCTTTTAACCTATCTGGCCTAATCTCAATATCTTGGATCCATTTTTGGGATGGAAATTCAAATTTGGGTTCATCTTTCTAGTCAAAATTTTTTCCTTTTTGGGTTCATTTTTCTAGTCAAAACTTTTGCCTTTCTTTATGTAGTTGGTTGACCTATTGAGGCTTAATCTTTGAATCTTTTTGGGTCAATCATCATTTCTTCATTTCTAATCTCTTCCACTCTTTTCTTTTATTTCTATTTCATCTCATTTCATCTTTCTTCTTTCTTTGACCTAATTCTTATGCTTTATCTTTCTTGGTCAAACTTGGTCAAACTAGTGAATATCTTTATTGCTTGGTGGTCACTCTTTGGTCTTACTCTCATATCTATCATCATGAACTTTTCTTATTTGTAATTTATTTAAATCTATCTTATTTATGCATCTCCTCTATCTCATTTCAATTTCAATCTCGAGGGGGCAAGAATATTCTATCATTGTTGTAAATTGATTTATGATACACTATCTATTTTTATCTTGATCTATCTACTTTCTTTTCTTGACATATCAGTGCTCATCTCAACTACTGATATTGTCCCTTCTCTATCTAAATGTTCAATATTGCTACTAAATAAAGTATGCATCCAGGATCTGTTATCTCTCTATGCTTGGTTCTTTAGAGTCAGAGCTCTCTATCATCTAGGCTTCTTCATTCTTTGACATAATGTGTTCCTAGACTGATCATGCATTAGTCAAAGATGGGAAAATGTAATTACCCAAAATGGTCATCTAGACTATGAGCCCCCTTTAAAGATTTTTTGTATAATTTATTTGATACTTATCCTTGATTAAATCTCCAAAAATCCATTTATTTGAATTTATCTTATAGTTTGACCAATTTATCCTAAGTTCATATTTAATTAAAAGAACATGTCCCCTTTTAATTAAATAAAATTTCCCACTCATCTCTTATCCTAAGTTGCACACTCAAAAGAATTTCCCTTATTTAAAAATAAAAGAAAAGACATTTTTGTCCAACATGGGGAACAAAAGTCAATTCTCCATCACGACTGGTGGAAATACTTGTGTACATGGGTCACTCCCACTTTCAAAATCCACCCTTGATCATATGCATCTTGCCTCATGATCTCTATCACCAATTTCTCTTTAAAATTGGAGAGTTCTCTCCTCACTTCAAAAACTCCACTCTTTTACTAATGTTATGCTACAGGATTGAAGATCTCATACTTGTGGAGCTCCTCTTCTTCTATCTTCTATTCTTCATTCTTCATACTTCTCATTAATTCTAGTTTCTCTCTATTCTTATAGATTAAATCATCTAGTCTAAATAGGAGTTGTAATAATTATTTTCTAGTTTAATTTGCATTCTACTTTCTCTCATTTAGCTTTCATTTGCATTACATTCATTCTAGATTCTTAGATGCTAGCATTCTTGCTCCCATCTTTGAATCTCTCATTCTATGGTGCACCTTGCAAGGGTTGCATAGTTTGGTTCATTTAAGATTCATCATCTTATAGTCTTTCACATCATAGATAGGGAGCTATGATCCACCTCTTGAGATGCCCTCTTTCATGGGTATTCTCAAGAATAATGGTTTATAGAAGTGTGACACTTTTTATACATACATCGAGACCCAAATTTACTTTCAGTGGTAGTTTCTAGGTTTTTCGCTACTCCCTAAGTTTATCTGGGGGGTGGTGTTGGAATTATTGGATATTTTCTAATTAACTCTTGTCTACTTAAGTTAAACTTTAGGCATATAATAATTAATTTTTTAATTAATTATTATTCTGCAACCTAGTTTAGACATTTTTAGGGCGTTGATCTCCATTATAAGGATGATTTGTCTTTGTAATTATTGATTAATTCACTTTTTCTTTTAGCACTCTCTATTTTCACTCATCAAGAATGTCTCATCTATGGATCTAAGAATTCCAGCCTCCATAGCTTTTGCTTCTCTCTTTCTGTGATAGGTGCTTGCATGTAGGTGATTCTTGGGAGTTGTGGGGTTAATATTTCATCAACTTCAACAACTACTATGTCATTGGTACACTAAACACTTAGCAATTTTATCTAATTGATCCAATCTTGTACTAACATAGTTTTACCATCACCTCCAATATGATCTTTTTCCAACAATGACAACACCACTTTGATACGACATGCTCTTTGACTCAAACCTCTTCATCATAATGTGGATAAATGTTAGAAATATAATTCTTCAATGGAAATTTATAAGAAGAAATATATATGCATCAACCTCAAGGATTTTTTCAACAAAATAAAGGAAACTCAAAAATCCCTTTATTGACTCAAACAAGGTCCTCATGCATGGTATTCCAAATTTAAAAACTTTTTTCAAAACATAAGATTCTCTAGGTGCATATCTAACAACAAGTTATTTTTAAAGATTGAAGATAAATATATAATTATCATTGTAATATATGTAGTCGACTTACTCATCACAAGTAGTCTCTCGTCATTAGTTGTAAAATATTTTTTATAAAACTAGATTTTACCTTTGAAATGATTGATTTTGGTCATGTTCATTATTTTCTTAAGATTTTCATTTTCAAGATCATAACTCAATCATTATACCTCAAGAAACATATGGCTAAAATGTGATTTCAAAATTCAATATATCTAATTATAAACCATCCATTACCCCTATTAAAACAAGTGTTAAACTTGAAATTCATCATCCTTGTGAAATGTATGACCCCACTCTCTATCAAAAATTAATTGGAAGCTTACTTTATCTAACCATCTCTCAACTTGACAGATCTTATGCATTTGGTGTTGCATCTTGATTTTTGTAAGAATATTATGTTCAACAAAGAATAATGGAAACATGTATTTTAAGATATACTAAAAGAGCTTTAAACTTCAATATTTACTATTCCCATATTGAAAATGTATGCATGTGTGTGTGTGTGTGTGTGTGTGTGTGTGTGTGTGTGTGTGTGTGTGTGTGTGTGTGTGTGTGTGTGTGTGTGTGTGTGTGTGTGTGTCTGTATACATATATATGTATAGATATGTGTTTTGTGTGTGTGTGTGTGTGTGTGTCTATATATATATACACATAGGGAGGGATGAGATAACTAGGGCCAAAGGCACACCCATCTATTCAAACCATTTGTAAGAGTAGAAACGGTAGAAAATAAACACCAAATAACAATAAACATGGGAGATAGAGGAGAAAAGGCTTTCACATATTCATCAAATCATCTGATACATGCCTAGTTGTAAGGCCTTCTAGGTTATAACCAACATTACAATTCAAATATGATCCATAAGGATAATCTTTACATTTCAAGTTTCCTTCAGCTCCTCTTACTCTTTGGCCCTGGTTATATTATCCCTCCCTGTGTCAAGTGGTATCAAAGTAGAGGTTCATCCTTGTAGAGATTGGACTGTGTGGAACCCTAAGTGGAATTGGTTGTAGGGTTATAGATTTATGGATTTGACCTATAACTTCCAAAGGGTTGTGATCTTGCTAGAACTTGATTGTAAACATGGTTCAAGGTAGAGGAAATGTTGACAATGTCGTATTGGATACATTGAGACAAATTGCAGCCAGATTAGATGTTGTAGAGATAATCTAGAGGAGAGGAGTGCATATTGATGATGTGAGTGATGATAAAATAGCAACACCAAACTCTAATCTAGAACCTAAATAAGATCAAGATGAGGCAAGGTTGTTGAGAGTATTATCTAGTGAAAATTCAAAGCTTGTTGTAGAAGTTTTTCCTTATGATGGAAAATTAGATACCAATGTTGTGCTGGATTGGATCTCTAAAATGGAGAAGTTTTTTTACTATGAAAGAAATCTTGATAATAGGATGGTAAAGATTATAGTTACTAGTTTAAAAGGACATATCTCACTATGGTGGGAGCATTTGCAAAATGATACACAAAAGAGAGGAAAGGAGAAGATCAGGACTTGGCTGAAAGTGGTGAGTAAGATAAAGAACAAGTTCCTTCATATTGATTACCAAGTTAGTTTGTTAAGAAAGATGCAAAACTTGAGACAAAGATACATGACTATAAAGGAGTATACTGAGGAATTCTATAGATTTGACATTAGATCTGGACATGTGGATGAAAATGTTGAGAAAAAATTGATAGGTATCTAAATGGATTGAGATCAGAAATTCAAGATGAGATAAGTTTTGTGAAATTGAAACTTATGGAGGAAGCTTATCAATATGCCTTGAAACTTGAGGAGATCTTGACAAAGAAGCATGAACAAAGACAAAGAGGTAGAGGTGGTAGATTCCAAAGAGGCAGAGGTAGATCTTATGGAGAAGGTGGTAGATCTGACAATTCGATGCAAGATAAGAGAAAATCTGAATGGACGAATGATGATAAAGGAAAGACCAAGTGGAAAGGTGGTGATTTTTACTAAGGAGGTACTAGTTCTTATTAAGGAAAGGGTAATTCTTATTCTAGAGGTGGTTTTTGTGGTAATTGTTTCAGATGTGGTAAAGAAGGGCATAGATCCTTTAAGTGTAGATCCTCTAAAAGTGGGCAAGGTAATAGGAATGATGTGGTCCAAGGAGACATTAAGGGTTCACCTAGTGGACCTGAAGCTAGAGAAAATTTGATGGTAAGGAGAACCTTATGTAATAAAGGAAGTGACGAGGAACTTGTCCTAAGGAGAAGTCTTTTCAAGACTAGATATAAGATGGTTGAAAAATGTTGCAAGGTGATCATTAATAGTGGAAGTTCTACAAATTTGGCATCAGAAGAATTGGTTACAAAATTGCGATTTTAGAGGTTGGAGTACCCTAAACCTTATCATGTTTCATGGATCACAGATGAGCATAACATATTCGTAAGTGAACAATGTATTGTAAAATTCAAGATTGGAAATTACTTTGATGAAGTTATGTGTGATATTATGCCTATGGATTGTTGTCATATTCTATTGGGTAGACCTTGGCAATATGGTAGATATGCTATACATGATGGAAGATTGAATCAATATACTATTTGGGTGAATGGGAAAAAAAATATTGCTGCCTTTGATTGAAAGTTCAGATGAGGTTAATTGTACTACTATAAAAATTTGTATGGTTAATGAAAAAAAATTTAAACACAAATGAAGAAGAATCAAATCTATTTTTCCATAATTCATAGGGGACCAAGTTTTGCTAGTAGCAACTAAGTATCAAAAAATAGTGCTAACCAAGTGCTAGTTAGTAGTGACTGAGTGATAGAAGCTAATGGAAATCGAGTGATAGTAGAAACTAGTAGTATTGACCAAGTGCTAGTAGAATTTACAAATTTTTTGAATGAGTATAAAGATATTTTTTTAGAGGATATACTTGATGGTTTACCTCTAATGATAGGTATAAGTCATTGCATGGATCTAATTTCTAGAGCTATTTTTCTGAATAAAGCACCATATAGATTGACACCTACTAAAAATGAAGAACTTAACAAACAAGTGCATGCGTTGTTGCATAAAGGTTTGATCAGAGAAAGTTTGAGTTCATATGTTGTACCTATTGTATTAGCATTTAAGAAGAATGGACAATGTATACTGATTCTAGGGCTATTAACAAGATCACATTGAAATATAGGTTTTCTATGCTAAGGATGGATGACATAATGGGTTGTTTGAGTGGAGAAAAGCATTTTACCAAAATTGATTCAAAGAGTGGCTATCATCATATTAGAACCAGAGAAGGTGATCAATAGAAGACTGCTTTCAAGACAAAAGATGATTTTTATGAATGGTTGGTAATGCCTTTTGGTTTGACTAATGCACCTAGTACTTTCATGAGGTTGATGAATGAGGTTCTCAAGAGGTTCTTGGTTAAGTTTGTGATTGTTTATTTGGGTGATATTTTGATATTCAGTAAGACTAAGGAAGAACATATTAAGCATGTTAGACAAGTATTGCAAAGATTGAAAGAGGAAAAGTTGATGATTAATATAAAGAAGTGTTCTTTTATGCAAGAAGTGATTGTGTATTTGGAAATTGTTATTTCAGCTAATGATTTGAAGATGGATCCTAAGAATGTTAAAGCGATTTTGGAATGGCCTACACTTGAGAATGTGGGTGAGGTAAGATCATTTCATGGTTTGGCTAGTTTTTCAGGAAGATTATAAGGAATTTCAGTTCTGCTTGTAATGCTATGACTGAGACAATGAGAGGAGACAAAAGGGAATTCAAGCGAACACATGGAGCTGATAACAATTTTGAGACTTTGAAACAAAAGGTTGTTGAGTTACCTGTATGATCAAGAGTTTTATGCTATTGTTCAATCATTGAAGAAGTGGAGACATTATTTGATTCCTAAGGAGTTTGTGTTGTATACTGATCATAAAGCTTTATAGTACTTGGGAAGTCAACATAAGTTGAATCAGAGACATGAAGTGGGTTAAGTATTTCTAGAGTTTCACATTTGTAATTAAGCATAAGAGTGGTGTCACTAACTGAGTTGTTGATGAATTGAGTAGAAGACATTCTTTGCTGATCGAGATTAAGGTCAAAGTTCTTGGTTTTGATGAGATGAAGGAGTTGTATGATACTGATCTTGATTTTTTTGAGATGTGGAGAGAGTGCAGAGCACCTATTTTGATAGAACAACCAAGTGTGTTTGATGAATACTTTATTCAAGAAGGTATTTTTTTTAAGGGTATTTAGTTGTGTATTCCTAAGAGTTCTATGAGGTTGAATTTGATTAAGGAAAAGCATAGTGGTGGATTGGATGGACATTTTGGAATTGATAAGATAAGTTTTCTGAAAGAGAAGTATTATTGGCCTCATATGTATAAGGATGTTCAGAAGTTTGTAAAGAGTTGTGAAGTTTGTCAAGTTGCAAAAGGAGTAAGTCACAATATTGGCTTGTATAAACCTATTTATGTCCTTGAGAAACCTTGGAGTGACATTAGTATGGATTTTGTTCTTGGATTGTTTAAGACAGTGAAGGGGCATGATTCTATATTTGTTGTTGTGGATAGATTTTCTAACATGGCTCATTTTATACCTTGTAAGAAGACATTAGATATCAAGCATGTTGTTGAGATTTTTTTCAAAGAGATTGTTAGATTGCATGCATTACCAAGAAGTATTATTTCTAATAGAGATGGTAAATTTGTTGGTTACTTTTGGAAGACTTTGTGGAAGAAGATGGGTACTAAGTTGAAGTTTAGTTCTACATTCCATCCATAGATAGATGGACAGATAGAGGTTGTGAATAGAAGCTTGGGTAATTTGCTAAGATGTTTAGTTGGAGATAAGCCAAGTAATTGGGAGCTAGTATAAGCACAAGCTAAGTTTTCATTTAACAATTTTGTGAATAGGAGTATAAGGAAGACACCTTTTTAGATTCTCACTAGAATACAGCCTAAGGGGATATCAAATCTAAGGGATATTGCTAGTGAAGAAAATAGAAGTGTTGTAGGAGAAGAGTTTGCTAATTTTATGAAGTCTTTACATGAGGAAGTAAAGTCAAGATTGGAACAAAGTAATCAGAAGTATTAGGAGAATGTTGATAAATCTAGAAGACATCGTGTTTTCTAAATTGGTGGCAAGGTAATGGTTCATTTGAAGAAAGGAAGGATTCTTTTCGGAACATATAGTAAGATAAAGATGAAGAAGTTTGGACCATGTAATATCTTCAGGAAGTTTGATAGTGGAAATGCTTATGAAGTTGAGTTACTTAATGACATGGATATATCTCCTATATTTAATGTTGTTGCTTTTTACAAATATCATGAGTCAAATGATGAAGTTGTTGTATTAGATAATTATCCTAAGAAGCAGATTGAAGAGTTTGAAGAGATATTGGATCATAAGGTATGTAAGAGCATAAGAGGAAAAGATTACTATGAGTATTTGGTAAAGTGGAAAAATAGACTACTTGAAGATGCTACATAGATTTCCCAATTTGAGTTGGATTAAGCTTAGGTTGTGACATCTCAATGATTTAGGAGAATCATTTCTTTCAATCGCATTTGTCTTATGTAGGAGCATCTTGGGTTGTAGTTTTATCTTGGATGTTTGCCGAGTTTCATAGTTGTTGTTGAGTTGCAATGTCTTGCATTGCCAAGTTCTCTATGTTTTTTGAGTTCACAGTTACTATTGAGTTATCCTTTGATTGTCAAGTTTGAGTGTTTTTCAAGTTGCTTTGGTTGTTGAGTTCTCTTTGATTGTCAAGTTTGGAGTTGTTGTTGAGTTTCCTTGGTTGCCAAGCTCTCTTTGGTTGCCAAGCTTAGAGTGGTTGGTGAGTTCCTTTGGTTGTCGAGCTCCTTTGGTTGCTAAGTTCCTTTGGTTGTTGAGCTCCTTTGGTTATCGAGTTCCTTTGGTTGTCAAATTCCCCAAGTTGCAACATTTTGTTTGGTCCTTCATGTGTTGAATTGTCTATGTGCAGTTTCTAATTGGAGGCGACCTTTGCATTTAATTTTGTGTAAGTATCTGCTAAGAGCCGACTTGTGGCCTATCTTAGCATTTAATATATGGGTGTTTTTTTTGTACTTGCAACAAGCCAACTTGTGGCCATGCGTGTATTTGAGAAGGTTTTGGGGTAGAGTCTTAGGGTATCGAAGTAGAGTAGGAGTCGAAGGAAAGTTGAAATGTGAAGATTATCCTTATGGATCGAATTTCAATTGTAATGTTGGTCGTAACCTATAAGGTCTTACAACTGGGCATGTATTAGATGATTTGATGAATCTATGAAAGCATTTGGTCCTCTATCTCTTGTGTTTGTTGTTATTTGGTGTTTGTTTTCCGCTATGTTTACTCTCCTAAGTAGTTTGAATAGCTTAGTGTGCCTTTGGCCCTAGTTATCTCATCCCTCCTTACGATATATATATATATATATGCACACACATATACATATACATATACATATATGTATATGTATATGTATATATATACATATATGGATATGGATATGTATATATATGTGTATATATGTATATTTATATGTATATGTATATACATATATATATACATATATATATATATATATATATATGTATGTATATATGTATATGTATATATGTATATGTATATATACATATACATATACATATATGTATATTTATATACATATAGACACATACAACTCAATCATTATAACTCAAGCAACATATGTCCCAAAACTTGATTTTAAAATTCAAAAGATGTAATTATTAACCATCCATTACCCCTATTGAAACCGGTGTTAAACTTGAAATTCGTTGGCCTTGTGAAATATTTGACTCAACTCTCTATTAAAACTTAATTGGAAGCTTAATTCATCTAACCATCTCTCAACCTGACAGATCCTATGCATTTGGTGTTGCATCTCAATTTTTGCAAGAATCTTATGTTCAACAAAGAATAATGGAAAAGTGTAGTTTAAGATATACTAAAGGAGCTATTAACTTCAATTTCAATCTTTGCTATTCCCATATTAAAAATGTATGTATGTATGTATTTACACACACACACACACACACACACACACACACACACACACATATATATAGACAAATACACATGTGTATATGTGTATGTATGTGTGTATATGTATATGTATATATGTAGAAGATTTTCATAGAGACATGTTTACAAAATGCTTTGAGAACTTAAAAAGGGACCAATCCAATAGGAGGTGACATTGTCACAAATGGTGTCCAATTTCAATCTTTACTATTTCCATATTAAAAATGTATGTATGTATATGTATATGTATGTGTGTATATGTATATAGTATTTATGTATGTACGTATATGTATATATATGTAGAAGATTTTTGTAAAGATGTTTTTACAAAATGCTTGGAGGACTTAAAAAGGGACCAATCCAATAGGAGGTGACATTTTCACAAATGCTCTCCCTCAAAGGAAGCTCTTTGAGGCCAAGCATGGATCTAAATTTGGAGAATTTTGCACTAGATAATGACTTTGTAAAAATGTTTGCAATTGACAATGTTGAAGATAAATATCATCATTCAATAATTTATCACATATAAAATGAGATTGAATCTCATTATTCTTCTATCTTGGATGATAAATAGGATTCCTAGAGCAAGTGCAATACGAATTTGATTGTCAATGAGGAGTGCATAGTACTAGGAGTGGATTCCAGTTTAATTTCCTTTAGGAGTTGGTTAATCCATATAGCTTCTTAAGCTACTTCATAGGTACAACAATTTTATCTTTTTGTAGAGAGTGTTATAGTTAAATTTTCTTTAGAACTCCATGTGATAACATGTCTATTCCAAGTTAAAAATATATATATCTAGAAGCAAATTTTCAATCAAAGGAATCCCTTGTAAAATTAAAATCACAATACATGTGTGTGTGTGTGTGTGTGTGCACACACAAATATATAATTTATATATATACATATATACATATATACATACATATATATATACATATATACATATATACATATGTGTGTGTGTGTGTGTGTGTGTGTGTGTGTACACACATGTATGTATGTATACATGTATACATTTGTGTGTGTGTGTTTGTGTGTGTGCGTGCGTGTGGGTGGGTATTGCCATTATGATTTCAGAAGGGATTACATGGATCAAAAATCCACTTATAGATATGTTTTCAAACATGGGATAGGTGCAATCACATGGATTTTTATAATACAATCAATTATAGCACTCTCCTCTACAAAAGTTGAATATTGTAATGCCTATGAAGTAGTTTAAGAAGTTATCTAGATTAACCAACTACTAAAGGAAATCAAATTGGAACCTTTTCCCATTAACACACTCCTATATGATAATCAGTGGTGTATTGCACTTTCTAGGAATCTTGTTTATCATCAAAGATTCAAGAATATTGAGATTCAAACTCATTTCATATATGAAAAATCATTGAATGATGATATTTCTTTTCAATAATGTCAAACTAAAGATCAAGTTGCAAATATTTCTACAAAGTCATTATCTAGTAGAGAATTCTCCAAATTAGATTCATGCTTGACCTCAAAGTGCTTCCATTGAGGGGGAGTATTCATGACTATGTCACCTCATTATGGATAGATAATTTTTTAAGTTCTACAAGAAATTTTATAAAATCATCTCCCAATAAATCTTTCACTTGTAAAAGCATTCTATTAAGTCCAACGAGCACGTTGTAGAAGTCCTACAATCACTATAAACTTGGGGTGATCCACATTTATTTATTTATATTTTCATTAATGTTTGGATGGTCATAACAAATTTATTTACAATATACGATGATTACAAATCCTATAATTGTTAAAAAGATCTCAATGATCATTTCAATTGATTAATTTAAACCTCCCGTAATTAGACTGCGAAGATAAATTTAAGAAATTTGGGTACATCCAATCTACATGTTTAGAGAAAGGCTGGATGGATAACGGATGGTTTGTAAAAGTATCTTTTTAGCTTTGTTAATGATGTAAAGCTTGTTGTCATTCTAAAACTTATATGGTTTCTTTTTTTATAATGGCATGCTAGGTATTTGCTTCGTACACTAAAATTCATAATTCAGAAAGGATTTCTTCAAATTAAATGCATTCTTTCAGATTTGTTTATAATTTTTAAATTAGCTTTTATATTGGAAAAATGTCAATCAAATTAAATCTGTTGCTTTAGTGACAGAGTGTGGTATTGCCTATTTATGGATCATACAATTCTATATTTTATGAGAAGCCTGAATATCAAACGGTAATTTTCCTTTCGATACAGAAACTATTACAGTACATTATCTATCCATATGCCTCTTTCATCGTCTCTTCCATATTCTACAAGAACGTGATGTTGTGGAAATAATGTACTTAATCTCTTCTTGCATGTCAGAAAGGCCAGCTCTTCAAATTGTTTTGTGCTCAGAAACATGGCAGCTGACAATGTCTTCTAACTTTTCTATCACCAGTAATCTCCACATGAACACAGTCCAAACCTGAAATGATGGTATCGTACAGAATCTCTTACAACAATTTCTCGGCCAACAATTTTTGAAACAAATTTGATTGTTGTGTGACAATCACCACATACACGAAGGTTTTTGACAATTCGAATAGGTGTCCCAGAAGGTGTACTGATAATTCCAAATGCCAAAGCAAGCTTCTCACTATGATAACTGAGAGCATGTTCCTTATGTTCCTCTTCAACATCCTGGAGCACAAAATTTGTATCAGCCACATACCCTGCATCCTTCATTTGCTTTGCCAGTTTATCCACAACTTCATAGATCTCTTTTGTTTGTGGGTGACTTCTATCTTCCACAAAAAATGAATGCACTATGTTCTTCGCCTCAATCCAGCTACATCCTGGTTTCTTTATCACTCCTCTGTCTTTCATCATTTTTCTAACCTTTGCTACTTCTTCCCACTTCCCAGCTGCAGCGTAGAGATTTGACAATAACACATAAGGCGCAGAATTTTGTGGTTCCAACTCTAAAAGATTTTCTGCAGCATATTTTCCTAGTTTAGTGTTCTTGTGAATCCTACAGGCAGCGAGCAGGGACTTCCAGACAATAGCATCAGGTTTAACCGGCATCTTCATGAGTAAATCTTCAGCCTCATTCATGTGCCCAGCTCGACCAAGAATGTCAATCATGCACGCATAATGTTGTGCTTGTGGTGTGATGCCATAATCAAGAGATATTGAATTAAACAAGTGACGTCCTTCATTCACTAATCCAGCATGGCTGCAGGCAAATAGAACACCAACAAAGGTTACATGGTCTGGCTTCAAGCCTGAAGATAGCATTTCCTCATAGAGTTTCAGAGCATCCTTGCCACAGCCATTCTGGGCATATGCTTTGATTACAGATGTCCACGAAACAACATCTCGACTAGGCATTTCTGTGAACACAAGGTATGCATCCTCTATGCACCCACATTTAGCATACATAATAACAAGGGCATTATGCACGGACAAATGGTCGCCTGATTTTGATCTAACAGCAAGGGCGTGTACTTGTTTTCCCTGTCCTAATGCTGATACGCTGGCACATGCACTTAAAACACTAGCCAAACTGAACTCATCTGGTGTTATGCCCGCCTCTCTCATTTGACAAAAAAGTTGAAGTACCTCCTCATTTTTCCCACCCTCCACATACGCTCCAACTATTGCAGTCCAAGAGACAACATCTCTCTCTAGAATACTATCAAACACATTCTTTGCATCTTCCAACCTCTGGCATTTGGCATACATGTTAACTAGAGCGTTGCCAACATACCTGTTTGACTCGAACCCACTTCTTATTATTGAGCCATGGATCTGCTTACCTTGTTCTAATGCCGGAAGGATAGAGCATGCATTAAGAATGGTAGGAAAAGTGAAGTGATCAACTTTCACACCTGTCCTATGCATTTGACAGAAAAAAATTAGAGCCTTAGCCGAATGCCCATATTGAATATATCCCCCAATCATTGCATTGCAAGACACCTCCTCTCCTCCTTGAGCCTCACCTGCCATTTTCAGGGCATCTTCTAGGCTTCCACATTTTGAATACATCACCACAAGAGAACTCCCTACAAAACTATTAAACTCAAATCCACTTCTTATGATGTAACCGTGAATCTGCCTACCTGATTCAAAAGCGAGAAGATCTGCACATGCAACCAAAGCACTTGAATAAGTAAATTGATTGCATTGTACACCTGTCTGAAGCATCTGGGGTAAGAACTTCAGAGCCTCTTCTCCCTTTCCATTATGTGCATACCCTGAAATTATAGAAGTCCACAATACGGCATCTCGTTTGGGAATTCTATCAAACACTCGGCGTGCATCTTCAATTCTTCTGCATTTAGCATACATATCAACCAGAGAACTAGCTAGGTCAACATTCAGGCCAAGTTCCGTCTTAATAATATATGCATGGGTTTGTTCTCCTTCTAATAACGCAGAATTGCCAGCACATGCCCTGAGAATGCTGCCAAAAGTGTACTCGTTCGGTAGCATGCCTTCCTTCTGCATTTGACGGAACAAATCCATGGCTTCTTTACCACATCCATGGCGTGCTAATCCCGTTATGAGAGACGACCAAGATATCGAATTCTTTTCAGGCATTTTTTCAAACATGTAGCGCGCGTCCTCCAACATCCCACATTTGGCATATCCAGCAATTATGGTGTTCCAACTAAATTTATCTCGTTCGGGCATTTTGTCAAATACATTGCGGGCATCCTCGCTTTTCCCTGATAACAGACAAATATGAACAAGACGATTTCCTTTCAAAAGCGTTGGCTTATATCCAGCTTCGATCATATCAGAGTATACCTGCTTGCCTGCTGTTGCGTTTTTTGTATCAAGGCAGGCCTGCAACAGACTATCATAGGCCAAGAAATGCGTATGATTTCTTTCTAGGCTCCCATTAAACTCACGTTTCGGTTCAAAGCACTGCATGTTTTCTACTGAATGTATTTTGATAGGAGGGCAAACACCAAAACCAGAATAAGCATTGTGGTGATTCCATTGCTTAAATATGACAAAAGATAAAATACTCGGTGGTATTGAATTGGAGTGGTGTGTAATTGCTGTGAGAGCAGAGTTAACATAAATCCACTTCATTGCGATGTCTCATATTTTCAAACAGTGCCATGAAATCCTTTGAGATATGGTTAGCCATCTGCAGAAAAAACTAAATAAGTTTCTGTAAAACCCTAAAATTCGGGATTTTCAGAATGCAGAAACGTACATTAAACATTCCAAACCCGGTTCGATACTGGTGCTGCTTGTGAATTACTGGGTTTGAGCTTAATTGTGATTACGCGCAGTAAAATGGCACACATTTACATCCATGCTTGAGAAGGCTCTGATTATTATTATTATTATGTTTGATGGAGGGTCCAAGCCTGCAAGCTACAAACCAGCGAAGACCACCACATAGACTTTTTATGGATCCGACACGGGCCCACTTGTGCCTAAGCCAAGGACTGAGGGGCATTCATGCCATCAAAATACATCCATGCTTGAGAAGACTTTGATTTTCGCTGAAGATGTTATTTTATTTTTATTTTTAAAACTGTATAGGTTAAAAATTGAGGGGTAGCTATTTCCACTAAAATTTCTTTAAAGATTTATAAAAATTCTTTTTAACACACAACTAGAATTTCATATAATAATTCTACTAAAATTTAGTAGGCAAGTGAATGAGTGGACCCTAATCGTGATTGTGATTTAGAAGGCTTTTGTCAATAATAACATATAAAATTTCAATAGCCTAGGAAGGAAGAATGCCTTGAGACAGGCAGATTTGGAAGAAAGGGACAGTGTGACAAGGAAAACCTTAGTTTGGGTCATGGGGATTGACAACAACGACAAAATGGCAGACTGAAAGGGACTTGTAGTCTTTCGACCAATGTTAAAAAGAGATTGAAGCTAGACTTGCCAAAAAGATGCTTGAGCAAGAGCCCAACTCTAATATGGTGGTCATGGAGGAAGGGTAGGGTGGGGAACACTAAAATTTGTGAAATGAAAGCAACCCAAGATTGCAAGATAAAACTAACAAAAAATAGTGTTACCTCTAAGGATTCAATTGTGGAGAAAGAAAAGATATCTATATATGTGTTGATCTTGACAACCCAATGCTAGATAATAACTCAAATTGAAACCTAAAAATTCAACTTCTTGATGACGCCATTGAGATTATTTCATAATATCAAAGCAAAAATGTTTCTTATTTTCCCTTTGAGGTCTACTTGAAACTAAATAGTATAAATAACTTAAGACTAAATTGGAAAAGTCGAGGTGGGAAATTGAAATGTAAGAGGCATTGGAAAAGGCTGTGTCATGTATTTTTAAATCAAAAGACCATGCACTTGAATTGTTGTGCAATACAACACTTGGGTCATTTAGGAGATTTTTATAATTTCAAGCTTGAATCTTTGATTTTCAGCATGAAAGTCCCTCATGTTTATACTACCCCACATGGGTTGAGCTTTCATTCCTCGATTTGGCTTTCAAACCATTTCTAGAAGACATTACAACTAGTATAAGAGAATGATTTGGTGCAAACACAATTTTGATAAGTTCTCGAGTCTACAAGTTCATCATAGGGTTTGTGTGGAGGTAGATTTAAACAAATAGCTGATATAAAATATTAGACTTTGGATTAAGCTATGAGTTGGTTCAGCCATTAGTATACTTGAATAAGCCAAACACATATTTTTATTGCCAAAAGGAGGGCCATTTGATCAGAGAAAGTCCCATTAGGAGAATTAGGTTAGCTTAGTATTCCAATTTTATTTTGTCAAACAATCACTTATCCATTACTAGCCATGCTCATTCTCATTTTGTTGATTAATCTTTCTCTTTGCCATCAAAAGTTTCTAGTAAAGTTCCAACCTCCTCTTTTTCCCCCCAACACTTTTTATGATGCTCTTGTGAAACCTACTCCCTCTTTTTAATGATGCAAGCATATCATGTGGGTGAACTCCTAGTAGGAAGAGAAAAAAGTTTCCCACTTCTTTCGTTCATTCACCCCTCCTTCCCCTAAGATTCGAGAAACTTCCTCCCTCACTGCCAATCATCCCCTCAACCACTTCCTCCCTCTTTCAAATACTCATCCCCTCAACCACATTCTCATGAGTCCATGTCTCCTTCCCTTTCCTCTTGCTAACATTTTATTTCACCTTCATCCACCTCTCTAGTATATATGGCTAAGGTTGTTGAACTAAATCTTGATAATAGTTTCAACATGTTTTGTCAAGATGTGGATTTCTCTCATGAACTTTAGAATCCTTTCATTGGATTTTATATGGACTTCACTCCCTCATTGTAAGTATAAATGGCATCATTACAAAATGGATCGATGATATACTTCTCCAAGAAGTTAAAATTTGTGACATCGAGCTTGATGCTTCATGCAATGTGTGGAGATATGCAAAGTTTTTCCATACATCACATAATGATGGAAGAGACAAGGCTATTATTTGTCTTGATGTGTGGATCACTAGGTACATCATTAATAAGTGCGAAGATTCATACCATAGTTGTGTTTGGGCTCTCACTCTTATTCATAACTTGTTTGTTTTTTTTTCAATATTTTCCCTAATTTTCTTAAGGATCAAACCGATTAATGAAAATGGATGGCTAATTTTATTTCCAATGTTTATTGGATTATCGAGTAGGACTTTAACATGGTCTAACACCCTCAAGGCCATAAGTAGTCTAAATAATTCAACCTTGGCTGAGAAGAATTTGACAACTAGTTATTTTGTTGTAACTCCTTGGTAGTAGTTGATCCTGTAACGTCCCGCCAAGGGATCCAAAAGAATTAACCTAAAGTTTTACTAAGTTTGCCAAACATTTTTTTTTTTTTAAAACAAGAAAGTATAATGTACACATCAAACACATAGTAACGGAAGCAGTAACATGTAATCATCAACAAACATACCTAACAGGTTACATTCCTTAAGGATCCCAAGACGTTGAGTCACATTTAAATTTAATTAATTCTAAGTCTAACAACTACCACATCCACATGAAAGAATAATAAGAAAGTCCAATATCCATTTAATATACATTTGTTCCGAATGCCTCTTGGCAAATTAATTCGGAATGCTCAATCATCCACTATACATGTCACAGGGTATGAAAGGCTAAAAGAATATACATAAGTAGAAATAAAGGTACATCATCCTCCAAGAATCCATGATAAAAAGTATAGTAAAATAAATGAAACCATATACCATACATGATACATCCATCCATCCATCATAAAAGATATAAGCATCCAACATGAAATACAACTATCCATCTATCATAAAACAGAACTAATCTAAGTGCGTGGCTCCTCCCAACCATCAATAGCATCATTAGACCATCGTGGGTCCTAGCCATCCCCCACGTGTAACATCCCAAGCCACCGAAGAGATCATCGGTACTATCATAATAGGGATGTCACACCTAAACATGCTACAACATATGCATAAAGAAATCTAACATACTAGAATAAAGCATAAGTAAACAACATCATCTAAATATGATAAACAAGCATACCAAGAAGCTCTAGCCACAGTGACTACGGACAGATCCCAATTGTAAGAGTGAAAAAGCACTACCACCCGACCGCGTGGAACCTAAATGGTCCACTCCCACCGCGCTGAGGAGATAGTTTCAAGTCCCAAACAGGATATCAAATCACAATATCACAAGTACTCTCTAAGTCCAGGAAATCCTAAAAGTATACTAACTCAAAGGTTCCAACACATAGATCAACATCTAGACCTAGAGGCACCACAAAGACATGTAGGAAACCTACTATGTAAGCGGGAAAGTGTCGTCGCAAAAGTCACGTAAAAGTTACCCGAGCAATCCCTTAGGAATCTCGGGTCCCTAGTGATCCCTGCAGCCACTAGTATCCTCTCATATTGACGAGGCATACTACGGAATGCAAAGTCGTAACCAAGCGTTCTCTCTACCCCATCCTAGTCTGTACTAGCACTCAAGGCATGGGAGAGAACATGCAATTATCTTATTAGGTTCATTTTAATCCCCATTTAGTTTAAATGTTATCACTTATTAAAACAACTTACAATGGGTTTCTCCAGGCAGCCTCTTAGGGCTCTGACCCCCATTGCAAGCCACTTCCCGACACTACACATAGATAACCTACCCTAGGCTCATGAAATCTCAATCAAAGAATCATAATAAAATCACCTCAGTCCTATACAAGCGACTAAAAAACATCATAAAAGATAAGCCACAGTAATTACATCAGTTCTTCATGAGCAACTGATAAGTATCAAATAATAATCATATGATCACAACAGTTCCATATTAGCAACTGAAGGCATCAATGATAAATCACAATATTCAATGGTTCTCCAACAAGCAACCAAAAAAATCCCAAAATAAAACACAATACTGATCGAAGACTCCAAAATGGTCAAGTCAAAACATGTCACCACATGACATCATCAAGAACAAATCACTCAAAACATCTCAGTCCTCTCAAAGCGATTGGAAAACCAATCAAATATAATTGATCGATGACTCGAAAATGGTTAAGTCAAGTATCTCATAAACATACACCTCAGCTTCACACAAGAAAACTGGAAAGCATAAACAACCAGTAAATACATCCATCATAGAGCATATCATACATCACCAAGGTCAGTTATAAAAGATCGAGACCATCATTAGCATGACATCACAAACATATAGCTCCCAAACCTCTGGTATACATCCTAAATTGGTCAACACTAGGACAAAGCCCAAAACCCCAAATCACAGGTAACACATAGAAATATAGATAATTTCTCAGTTGGGTTTGATTTGAAGGCATACAGTTGAGTTAAATGTAAAGTCCTAGTTTCTAGTTAACATACGTTTCAAGTAACTAAGTTTCATAGTTCTCCCCTACGAATTAACTCATTCTCATTCTTATAATTAGAAAATCATGACTTAAGAGCAATAATAATCATTTATTAAATTATTAAAATAATAATAATTGATTATTAAATAAAAATAACCCCAATTCTGTTAATAATCGAATTATCATTATTAAATAGTATTAATCATTGATTCCAATTAGCCCCATTATTTGTCTTCCTTACTAAATTAAAATCATTAATTATTTAATAATTAATTACTAATCAATATCCATTAACAAAATTCTTTAATATTTAGTATTCTTTAGTTAATAATTCTTTTAATAATTAATAATTAAAACTATGATTAAAATTCTTTTAAATAATACTTACTAAATATTAATTAATTTAAATAACTAATGATAAAAAAATTATTAACAATTATTAAATTTAAAATAACTAAATTAATATACGTCTCAAACTTTATTAAAATAAAGTTATAAATAATTAATAAACTTAAAATAAACTAGTTAATACGTATCAAATTGAAAACCACATAACCAAAATCGAATTTAAAACATATAATAAAAGTTCATAAATTTCATGCGATTTAACAAATCGCTACCAGCGACTTTATTACTATAGCGCACAACTTTTATAAGGCTGTGCGGTCCTTTTAATTAAGCCGATGACTTTTTTAAAAGCTTGCCCACCACATTGCAGGTACGGCTTGCATGAAGGCAGCCGATGAGAAAAATAGGTAAGTGGGATGTGTTTTAATAAATTAAAAAAAAGAAAAAGAAATTTTTTTAAAAACTTTAAAAAAAAAAAACAATACCCCCTCCAAATTAATAAGTAATATATATTACTTTTCAAAGTTCTTTTAAAAGCAACGCATCTCTTTTAAAACATATACATTTCTTTTAATTTAAGTTTTTATTATAAATTAATAAAAATAAAATTCAAACACCATATATATATATATATATATATATATATATATATATATATATATATATATAATTAATATTTATATTTAATTAAAACATTTAAACAATGCCTTCTCAAAATGTGTAAAAGAATAAGTATTATTATTATTTTTAATAAATAATATTTAAACAAATAAATAATGTTTCTATGTATTTTAAAATTTGATATGAATTAATTATATCTCTTTCACTATATGAATTTAAATTTAAATTTTATTAAAAGAATTAATAAAATTAAATTTAAATTTCTCTTCTTCTTTTTTAATAACAATTGAAACCATAATCTAATAGGAAAGATTCTTTAACCATCTGAATTTCTAAATTAAAATTTTATTTTCTTAAATCTCAAACCCTTTTCGAATGGATTCTAATTTCTTCCATCTACAGAACAAGGGTTTCCAGTTGATTTACTTTTCTTTGATCTCTTTGCACATGCATATTAGGATTTTCTAAAAATTATAGGATTGAAGGATTTGTTGCAACAATATACAAACACTCAGATTCACAATCACGAAGAAGACAGAATTATTTAAATAACATAATTTTCACTGGGTGCATAAAACTCAAGAGCCTACTTGAACTTGATGCTAACATGAAACCAACCAAGATTTGTGAGAAGATTCGCTTCCAAAATTTGAGTCCAATTCGTCTCTCCAAAATTCGATCTCAAAATTTTGTCTCCAAAATCTGTCCCCAAATTCCTGTCCCTAAAAAAATGAACCCTCTAATTGTGATAAAGAGTTCTCTCCTTAAATCGGGGCACTGATTGTGCATTCACCTGGGAGAACTCCTTGCTCACAACCCTTAACTCCATATTAACTTTTTATTAATCTTTGCTTTATCTTTTTAAGCATGTTGAATGACTTTTTAAATAACTTTATTTAATTTTCACTTGACTTCTATTTTTAATTAATTAATTACTTTAATCTCATGTGCACTTTAAGCAGTTAAAATAACATTATTAAATTCACATGTTTAATCTTTTTAATTAATTTCTTTTATTTTCAACACATGCTCGCATCATGCGATCTAGAAACTTTTACTAATTTAATATCTTTTCACTTTTTAATTTATTTTATAAACTTAATTGATAAAATATTTATTAACTTAAATAACAATAATATTTAGCATTTATTTTAAAATGAAATCTAGATATATTATTATTAAATTAAATAAATATTATCACGTTCAAAAATTTATCCTTACAACTTTAATCTCCAAATTTAATTCTTTTATTTAATTAATTTCTCAATTAATTAAATATTAAAGATATCATATTAATTCTCCATTAAATTAAATCATTAATTAATCTTTTTAATTAGACTTAATTAATAGAAAATACATCAAGGACTCATAAAGCAACATATGAAAACCCATCATAGAAAAACACATACTAAATCAAACAAAAGGGTTATAATCATGAAATTACATCATTTGATGCAGTCGAAGGGTACTTAACTCAGATACTTGTCCTAATTATCAATTAGGACAATTGGCTAAAGGGTTTAGGATTTGGACTTAAGAATTTATCTCCCCTCTCTTACCATTGAGATAATGCGATAGGGTACGCTCATCCTGGCAATTCAGGGAAGTCGATACCCGGTACCTGCAACCTGCATAAAATCGACGCATGTACAGACACAATATTCTAAGCTAAACAGGCAATGGCAGGAAGTGGTGCATCGTGTAGATCCTGACTAGCAGGTGACTACGACTCCCTTCCTTAATCACATTAGAAACACCATACATAAAGAAAACAAATACGCACACCATACACATGCAAGTATGGGGTAAGTATCCATAAGAAAACACATAATAATCCATCTAACTAATCATCATCGAAAACTAAAAACACTGAATAATCATCAAACATAAAATTGGCCTAAAAAGGGTTAAGCAATGATAGCAAAAATGTGAACTAGGGGCAGGCACTACAGATCCTATTCATGACAATTTCTTCACCCATTTAAAAAGTTGGTTTTCTTGGTCTAATTGTGCAATGAGAGTAGACAAAAAATTAAGTAGGCTTGATATATTTTATATATCTCCTATTTTACTAGTGGAACAAGATTTATAAGGATTATGTGTTCAAGTTGACTTTTTTACCACTCATTTTTATCATTTTCCCATTGTTTGCAGTATAATTTCATCTCAAATTTTGCACAATGATCAATGTCTTCCCTTCAAGTTAAATGTTTCCTACTTTAAAAATGTTATTTGTTTAGCCTTTCTTGAGGGGTCTTGGAATTCTCTCCCTAAAGTAAATGAAAGGGAGTATTGGATTGAATGGTGGTTTGCAACCATTACCTAATGGACAAATTTCTTTTGTTCATTTGACAAAAAATGGCTTAACAATGTAAATGTAAGGAAAAATCCCTAGATATACTTGATCAGGCAGGAACACTTCTCAATGATTATCCATGTAATATTAGTATTTAAACCTATAATGTTGTTACTAAAGCATATTTGTGAAAATTTTGAAAATTATAAATGTCAAGATAGGTTAAAATTGGATCTAGACTCAACTAGGAAAAAGAAGGGAACAAAGGCACCAAACACTTGTTTTAGCTATCTCAATTATAAATATTTACAGGAAAGAATTGGTGCAATAGGGATGAATTTGACAATGTTCAGTCTAATCCTACTGAAATATGTAATGTTTTCAAACATTTTTCTGAAAATATTTTTAAAGAAGACTAATGGAAAGATATTCAAAAGGCCCTTGAAGAAATCATCAAATATTGTATCCCAAATAGAATTTGACTAATTATAGTCAATATATCAATAGAATTTTTCCATTGGAAGAGTTACGAAAGGCTAGTTACTTTATGGCTCCATATTAAAGTCCAAGAAGTGATTTCCTTCCCATGAAATTTTACCAAGTTATGTGGTAGAACATCAAAGATTATATTTATTCTTTATACCTTAAGGCCTTTAAATTGGATCATTGGGCACCATTTTTTTATAGCAGTATAGTTAAAATTTTGCCTAAAATAAAACTTGAAGACTATCTTTGATGGTACCCTATAAATTTTCTCAATACCATCTACAAAATCATAGAAAAAGCCTTGGAAATCAAGTTCAAAAAGTGGTGCAAGGTATACATTGTTAGAATTAAATAAACACATTTCATTGCTAGCAAATTTATTCTTGATACTTTCATGTTATTGTGGGAGACATGTGCATGGGCTCAAAAAGTAAGTCAAAATATCATTTTGATCAAGCTTGATTTTGATAAAGATTTAGATAGAATCCACTGGAGCTTTATCATTGATATTCTCCAATGCCTTGGTTTTAGTCCTAAACTTTGAGCTCATGTTCAAATATTTTTTAAGATTGTATTTCTTAAATTATTATTGATAATGTGATAATAGGTCCATTCACATACAAGATTTATCTGGCAAGGTTGTCCGTTGGCCCCATACTTATATGTCTTACAACAAACCCCCTAAATTATATACCCCTACGTGCTAACAATATGAGTTTGATATCAAAAATATTTATCCCCATCAAAGGAATTATTATTGATTCTATTATGTTGATGATGGCATTTATTTTCTATTAATTTCTAAATGAGCCATTTCCAATATGATGAACATATTGGAGTTGTTTTGTTTTAGGTTCAAAACTTTCTCACAATAAGACGCAATTCTTTTAGGTTCAACATGGCCATTTTCCTCTTCCAAATCCTCAAGATTGAAAACAAATTTAACATGAGAATAACATGAGGTACTTTGGTATACTATTTGGTATCAAAGTGTTACTCAAAGACATGTTGAATTAGTACCTCAACAAGACCAAGAATATTCTATTTGATTGGGGAAATAAACATTCATGTCTTTGGTTGGAAAAATAGTTGTCAAAAAAGTCATCCTTGTTGCACATGTTTGCCACTCCTCATGTTGGATTCATTCAACCAAGGGGTATGCTGATTTAGTCAAAATATTTGATTGATTGTTTTGGGCTAAATGAGATGGCAATACAAGAATCATATCTATTTTATGGACTCATTATATGCAACCTAAATATAAAGGTGGTTTGAGGTTTATAGATCCAATATTGTAAGGGTCTTTTTTGCTATAAAATAGATTATTAGTGATGTATATGTGGAAGAACCAAGGAATATTCTTATACATGATCACAAATTAATCTCGTCTCTATCAAGGGAAAATGACAACAAGGAGGATTAGTGAACAAAATTATTCATGCTCTTTTTTCTTAATAAAAGTATCTCCTTCCCTCTAACCTATATGGAAGGATCGACAATATTATTATTACCTTTTAAAATGGAGATAAAACTTGGTTTAACATATATATTTAACCTCTCTACATGCTCTATTTGGTGGAATAAACATATTCTCTATCAAGATCATCCCCACACATTAAGTTCTCCAAACTAATCATACACAATTTTCAATAAGTGGTATTTATTAATGTTGGAAATCATTAGGATTTACATACTATGAATTAGGTTTCATGGCACTCTATTAAAGAATATTTCAATTAAAACAATAAATATAAGTTATTTCTAGCTTTAATCATTAGTGCCATTCAAACTGATTATGAAATTATGTCCTATCTATAGTAACTTCTACTAGGAATGGTTATGGTTGTCATCATGTCCTTTATCATTTTTTTTTTTTTAGTTATACTTGTAGCTACCTTTGAAATTTTCCTTGAGGTCTCAATTGAACCCCAAGTGGAATTGTAGGTTCAATGAAATATTTTGGTCGACATTAGCTATGTGTAAATGTGGAAATGAAAAGTCAAGTCAAATACACTATTAAATGCTTGAAAGATTCTATTTTTCAAATTTCCCATTGTGGACATGTTGAAATTTATAATGGTCCAACCTCTTGATTTTCCATTCTCTCAAAGATTACAAAATGTGTGTAACATCAAATTTTTTGACCTTTATATTTACTCATTCATTTAATATTAAAGTAAGCAAGATTTACATATTCACATGCCTGAGATTATTTGTTATAAAAAATTAATTAATTTTTTGGTATTGCCTTAACTAATAAATGATTTAGAGAAATCACAATTGATTTAGTGCAAGGTAGGTGCATCCCCACATGAGATGACCTAGCCCCCAACAAATAACCACACAATAACATATAAACAATAACACAAATATTTTTGATCTAAAATAATGCCAATTCTCATAATAGAATGATAAGATTTACATCCAACATGCCTAGTTGTAAGGCCTTTTGAGTTATGGCCAAATACAAAGCAATTACAATAAAAGTTTTAGAAGACCTTATAAGATCCAAACCGTAGCTAGCCCAAATCCACAATCTAGTAGAAAACCCCAAGAAGAATCTACACTTGTGTTGGCAACCACCAAGAAACCTTTTTGTTTCCCAAGCCCACACTTAGCTACTATCTCTGCTAAACTTTTCTCCTCTCATATAATCCTTGCTTCCTCCATGATCCACTAATCTCTCAAGACAAGACAAGACAAGACCCCCTTTTATACTAGTCCAATCCATGGGTTATCCTAGAAAGTTACATTCAATAAACACTCACATTAAATAAATACTCAATCACAAGTTGACTAACAAACTAAATTATTTAAGCACTTAAGGATAAGCCCCAAGTTTACAATGCATAACTAACTCATATGAAAATATAACATTACACAATGTAAACATAGGACCACATGCCATCCAATAATTCACATCTAATATTATACAAGCCAACTCCCATGAATCGAAGCTCATAGAAACAATATCCAAAGTTCATCTAGGAAATAGGAACATGTTACCAACAACCACCAAAATGGCTCTAACTCCAATAATATGTGCACATAGGACAAGGGCAACCAATATATCTCGAATATAACCTTAACTATGTGAAACATAGATCCACTCCTATATACAAGATCGCCACTAGCCTAGAATGTGCTTGCATTAGCCACCCCAAGTGCAAAGAAAATATGTTTTTAAAAATTGGAGAAACATCTTCTAGGATTCAACACATAAACCTTGAACTAGTTCTTCACATACATGTCCTCCAAGTTATCAACTTTTATACTCTTGCCTTTATTCCATTTTTGTAATTTTCTCCTACAACAAACAATTATTTACTTTGCTTGTTCACATCCTTCCATAATGTACAATAGGTCTATTTCCCATGTGATTCTCTAACCCTTTAGGAAATTTTCAACTCAACTCATCTACCAAAACTCAAGCTCCTCCTACCAAGTTTTGTATTCTACAAAGGAATCAAGGAAAACTTCATGCCACCCTTCTCAATAGTAAACACATTCTTGACAAAATCATGCACTTCCCTGCAATCATACTTTGAAGGTGTACCAAGTAATATGTGACAAATACTCATGTCCATAATTTCATACAACACTTGATCTACATATTGCCCAATCTAACAGTTAACAAGACACTACTCCCTTACTACCAAAGCATGTTCATCTTGAAACCAACTAATCCTATAAGGATAAGGATGTTTCACTCTCTTCAAACTAAGTTTCTAAAACCATCTCCTCAAAAACTAGGTTATCTATACTACCACTATCCACAAGAACATTCTAGAAATTACCTCCAAACTTACAAAAACTCTTGAACAAATTCCATCTTTGACAAGGTTCCAACAAATTTTACCAAATAATACTTATCAAAATAGAAATTTATCTGCCACCTCAAGCTCATTCGCTGAATCAACATTCTCATTTACTACAATAGCTCTTCTATCTCTAACCTTCTTATCAGGATTCAGACATTCAAAATATCTATTTCCTTCACCACATGTGTAACAAGTACCCTTAAATTTACTTCTACTAGCTCTTCTCCTCTTCTCAATAGGTTTTGGTTCGTCCTCAATAATGTGTTTATTCTTTACTAAGCTATGATGCTTCTCCTCTCCTCAGGAACTACTTTGATGTTTTCTCTTCAATTTATCTTCCACCCTTAGATATGGTGATAAGCATCCTCAACTAAATCAATCTTTAACATACCAATCTTATCCTAAATATTGAATCTCAAACTACTAATATATATATCCACCTTTTCCTTATAAAGTTATCTATGTCTTGACCACATTGTTAACTTATATAACTCCTTGATATAATCCTTCATAGTCATCCTTTTGCTTCAAATTTTGCAATATCTTACACAATTTAAGTTCATAATCAACATGAATGAAATTAGTCTTCAATGTTGTTACCATCAATCTCCACCTAGTGATCTTTATTCACTTTCTTCTTCTCTATCTCTTTGCAATTATTTCAACCATAAAGTGACGTATCCTTTCAACTTAGTTTGTGCCAACCTCACTCTAATTAGATCACCAATATCATCTAACTCAAAGTAGTTTTTCGACTCACTAATCTAATCAATTAGGTCTTTAGGATTCAAAGTACTTGATAAATTAGAAACATCCACCTTATGCTTCAACTTGAGTCAAGCTTCAGATCTATCCAACCGACTAGTTCTATCTTCTACAAATATCTCCATGCAATTAGCTCTATCTTCTCCACTAGATCCAAGAACCTCAAACTCTTCAACAAATTTCTCATAACAATCCTCGGTACCCACATTCCTGGGTACACCACCTATAGCACTCATGATCTCAATGGCCATATCATTCTTCATTAACTCCATCTTAGATCTAGAATCCACTTTAACCTTCTCTAAAACCTTAGTCTCCAAAGTATTAGAGAGATTTGCAATTCTCCTAGGGTCAGATCTTCTTGGAGACATCTTCCAAGATCTTCGCAAACCAAAAATAACAAATCCACCTGGTCAACTAGCTCTGATACCACTTAATGCAGTGCAAGCTAAGTGTATCCCCAAAGTAGATGACCTAGACCCCAACAAATAACTACACAATGGAATATAAATAATAACACAAATATTTTTTATCCAAAATAATGTCAATTCTCATAATAGATTCATAAGATTTACATCCAACATGCTTTCCTATAAGACCTTCCTAGTTATGGCCAAATACAAAGCAATTATAATAAATTTTTTTCAAGACCTCTCAAGATCCAAAATATAACTAGCCCAAGTCCACAATCTAGTATAAAACCCCAATAATATTCTACAATTGTGCTCATAGGCCATCAAGCAACCTTCTTATTTCCCAAGCCTACACTTAGCTACTAGCTTTGCTAAACTTCACTCCTCTCAGCTACTCCTTTATTCTTTCATGATCCATTGATATCTCAAGACAAGAAAAAAACCCCTTCTTATACTAAACCAAGCCACAGGTCAAGCCTAGCAAGGTACATTACATAAACACTCACATTAAACAACTCTCAACCACAAGTGAGCCTAGCAAACTAAATTAATTAAGCACTTAGCATAAGCCCCAAGTTTACAATATATAACTAACTCATATGACATCATAAAATTATGCGGCCTTAAACATAGGACCACACATCATCCAACAATCTACATCTAAAATTGTACAAGATAAACCCCACAAATCAAAGCTCCTAGAAATAATCTCCAAAGTCAGTCCAAGAAATAGGAACACATTATCAGTAACCACAAAAATGACTCTAATTCCAATATGATTACTCCAATCATTATGCACGCATAGGGCAAGGTCCACCAATTTTCATCAAACATAACCCTAACCATGCAAAACATAGATCCACAAAATATGAACTTGTTGCTCTTGCATTTATGCTTGCCACTACCCTAGTAAGAAAGATTTACATATTTGCATGCCCAAGATTATTAGTTATAATAGATTAATTAATTTTTTGGTATTGCATTAACTAAAAAATAATTTGAAGAAATCATAATCTAACTAATGCATTTATTAACTATCATCATAATTAACCATTACAAAATCAAAGAGAGAGAAATTATTTACTACTAGATACAATCTAAAATGAAGTAATTGCAATAATCACATAATAATTTTGTAACTAATTGAACATGAATAAACATAAAAGAAGGAAAAATACCTATTAGCCAAAAAGGCTAAGAATATAGACTTGATTTGTCTTGTGAAAGTCTTGGCATTAGATGGATAGGAGAAGCATTGTTAGAGGCTTAATCTCCCAAACATGAAGCATATGTATCCCCTCTCATTCCCATATGAGAATGGCCCTACCCTACACGGGATTAGGCATGAGACACCACCTCATATAGGCACCTAAACATTCTAACACCTACAAGCTATCTTGACCTCTGGTGATCATAGCAGAATTATTTCCTCTAACCTACCCTAATGAGAGATTTACATGGGAAATTTGTACCATATCACCCACCACTAGAATTTACAAACAAGACTATACCCTATTGCCCACCATGAGTTGACTTGGTCTACTATTTAAGTTTCTTATGTTCTTTTAATGTTTAGTTTGTTACTAATTTTCACTTCCTGAGATGTAGGTAATTTCCCACAATCCTTTGATACTAGCCTACATCTTTCATCATGCCCATGCTTGGTTGCCCTTGATGACTATAGGTGTGGTTGTACATAATTCTTGAATAATTCCATTTACCACACTCATAAATCCTAGGCCCAACCTGGGCCTTATATGGTTATTAGATAGTCGCATGGAATGCAATAATATTACATTTTAGTTTTGAAGACAATGATGAGCCCAAGGTTCAATGTCGAACCCAAAGCTCTAATACCATGTGTAACATCAACTTTTTCTATTCTTATATTTACCTATTCATTTAATATTCAAGTAAGAAATATTTACATATTTAAATGCCCAAAATTATTAGTTATAATAGATTAATTCAATTACCAGTATTGCCTTAACTAATAAATGAATTAGAGAAATCATAATCTAACTAATGCATTTATAAACTATCATCATAACTAACCATTACATAGTAAAAAAGAGACAAATAATTTCATGCTCGATACAAAATGAAAGGAAGTAATTGCAACAATCACATAATAATTGTGTAACTAATTGAACATGAATAAACTTAAAAAGAGGAAAAATACCCGCTAAACAAAAAGTCTTATTTAATTTGGTTGATTATGATTATAAATCCTATCAAACTAGAAATCTTAAGCATATTTAGAGATCATACATTCATGGATCCTACTCTAGCTAGGATAGTTTAAATATATTTAAAATTTTCATTCAAAAGTAGCTTGATTGCAAAGCTTCATAATCATAAGAATTTGTAATGGAAAAAAACATGAGAGATGTATGACTTGGTAGATTTCAAATACAAGGGTGTGTCAAATCTCAATTGCTAGATATAAATTGTTGAAGTTGACCTTGAACAACTCAAATGTAAATATTTTGATCCTTTGCTACTTCTAAATTCATTGGGCATGAAAGAAAAGAAAGGTTTTAGGGAATAGAATGGTTATGATAAGTCTCTCTTCAAGCTCTTCTTATTTTAAGTTTATAATCTGCCAAGAGGAGTTATGTACAAGCTGACTTGAAAAGTTGTGGCATACGTTACATTCTTGATTCATAAATTCAAGTGCTGAAAATATAAAGTTGATGTACTCTAAAATAACAATGTATTGACATAAGATGGAAATAATTATTTACTCCTTATGTTTTACTGTAATATTACATATTATATTTACATATATTTGTATGTGAGACATACATTTATACATATAGAAATGTAATATTCCATGTGTGTGTGTGTGTGTGTGCGTGTGTGTGTGTGTGTGTGTGTGTGTGTGTGTGTGTGTGTGTGTGTGTGTGTGTGTGTGTGTGTGTGTGTGTGTGTGTGTGTGTGTGTGTGTGTGTGTGTGTGTGTGCGTGCGCGCGAGCGCGCACGTGTGCGTGTGCGTGTGCGTGCGTGTGTGTGTGTATGTATGTATGCATGTATGTATACATAGTATTTGAAGTATATGTATACATACATGTATGTTGTATTTGAATGTATGCATACATACATATAATTATACAAATTTATGTTTAAGTACCATGGGCACCATTATACTAGAACATGCCTTTCATTATAAGAAGGATTGAGATTGACCCATTTCTTAAAGATAAAAATTATTCTTAATTCATTTTATTGTTCAAGTGACAATTTCAATATCTTATTAAACATGTTGGCCTAGTTATCTCATGGTGGACAGTTGGCATACCCCTGCTGTTGGGTGATGTGACGCGCTCCCCTGCCCATAGGTGGTTAATTATGTGGTGTTCCATGTTCACTAACAGTCGTGGCTTTTGGTGCAACAGAAAATGGGCCCTACAATTGGTATCAGAGCTTGGTTTTGGCTTGGTCATGGGTTCAAATCTCCCCGGTGCCTTCCCGACTCGCGTAAGCACCTGGTATGCACGTCGAGGGGGAGATTGTTGGGTGATGCGACACGCTCCCTTGCCCACAGGTGGTTAATTATGTGGTGTTCCATGTTCACTAACAGTCATGGCTTTTGGTGCAACGGTAAATGGGCCCAACACCTGCTTGCCTAGCTCGTTTCCCCATGGCCATAGTGATTAGGACTCATCTTATTTGCTTAGGGGTAGGCTAGTTCCTTCATGCCCAATTCCTTCTCTAGAAATGCTTCTCCCCTTCTTCATACTCTTGTAAGAAGAATTTTTTCATGGTAATAACATATATTGTTCAAAAGAAAATCTAGTATTATAATTATTGTTAAGTAAAAATAGGTTTTAAAGGACACAAAACCTTTTACAATGGAACAAAATAACAAAAGATGAAAAACCCAAAAGAATTGTGCATCAACACCTTAGAACAAAACTAGCTAAAACATGTAGCCAAAAAAAAACTAGCAGGAAAAGATAGAAAAAAGAAAGAAAAAAGACAACACAAAACTAACTACAGGATTTTTAGTAAGTTTGTTGCTTGGTCTACAAGGATGTTCATGATATCTATAGAGGCCTTCAGATCATCCATTTCTTTTTCTTCCATTTCTTTTTCTTCAAAAACCTCAATCTTTTTTGAATTAGCCCTTATACGCTTGCTAGGTTCATGATCATCTTTCACATCCTTGGAGCCTTAACCTTTCCCCTATTCAAATTTGTTTAGAAGAGTATTAATGTTGTCTACCATAGTCTTCAGAATAGAACAATTTTGATAAGCTATTTTCTTAACAGTCTTCTCCATATTATCCACTATGTTATCTAGATCATCCAACCTTTTTTGGAAATATTTATTCAACTAATCTAAAGCTCTATTCTTGGCTTCTAGGGGTAGAACACATTTCATAAAATTCTTAAGCCCTTCAACATTACCAATCACCTCAAAAAGTATATCAATATGATGTCCCAGAGTTCTCTCTCCTCTAGTAGTTTTGCTGAGTTGGTCAAACTCTCTCAAAATGTTATGCATTTGTTGCTACAAATTACTAATGTCCTTATTTATTAGCCCTAGATTACCACAGATCCCTTTCAAAAAATCTTGGTCTTCATTTTCCTTGTTAGGTGTTAGGTAATCATCATCCCCACCCAAATTGTCTCTTTCATAATTAGTATCCTTAGAAACTTTAACATCAACCTTCCCTTGAGTAAGCACATTCTTCCCTTTTCACTCCATCATCTTAATCAAAGGTTCATCATCATAAGGTATGTTTGAAACCCTATCTGTATTCTTCCCCTTGTTTCTAGTAATTGATGCAAGTATTATTATAAACCTTTCAAGAACCCTCAAATAAAT
The DNA here is from genome assembly GCA_028749045.1 of Cupressus sempervirens. NCBI lineage: Eukaryota > Viridiplantae > Streptophyta > Pinopsida > Cupressales > Cupressaceae > Cupressus > Cupressus sempervirens. Next base: position 160,731,245 of record CM053786.1, on the reverse strand, counting down.
AATATATTTCCATCTTAAATAAAATTTATTCAATAATATAGAGGCATCACTACATATTTACCAATACAATCATCCATTAACAAATAACATATCAATCATGAAAACATAGACTTCAATTCTGCCATTCAAGATAGGCATGCATACAAAGATTCATAACTTTTTAACCACATAATATTTCTTCAACCCAACCATCCACATTGTGTAAAATTAGGTTTTCAACAACATATCAAAAACTAAGAAAGATCCAATAGTATATTTTAAAGTTATGGTCTCTAGACTAAAACCTATTTTCTATGAATCTGTTGAAGATGGTTAAAAACTAGTTTTCACTAAAATAGTCATAACTTGTACAAAACTTAACAAAAATGTGCCAAACCAATTGCATTAGAAAGATACTTTATCATTATTTCCAAAGCTATAATTTTCATCTCTTGAAACAACAATAAATATTCATACATATTGCTTCAATATGACTATAATTTAAAAATCTAAAAATACTATCATCCATAGAATGCTCATAACTTTCTCAAATCTGCATAAAATAAACTCAAACCAAAAGAAATGGAGGGACTATTCATTTTCCTACTCTACCATATCAATAATACATCATTTTTAGGCTGTACATGGATTAGAAACATACTTTATCATTATTTCCAAAACTATAATTTTCATCTCTTGAAACAACAATAAATATTCATACATATTGCTTCAATATGACTATAATTTGAAAACCTGAAAAAATTGTCACCCATAGAATGCTCATAACTTTCTCAATCTGCATAAAATAAACTCAAACCAAAAGAAATTGAGGGATTATTCATTTTCCTACTCTACCATATCAATAATACATCATTTTTAGGTTGTACATGGATGTATGATTCTTGAAAACAAGAGAACTATAAAACCAATCAAAACAAGAAGTTAGAATCGCTCTAAATTTGTTCAAATTTTACTATTTCCTTCCATTCTGATTTTATTTGACCTTACAATGAATATTATATTTTCTTGGTCATTTTAGACCTTAAAAAAACCACCTATAACCTTTGGACTTCCTTTTACAACTTGAATACACTTTTACATTGTTGCATTTTTTGCAACTCTTCACCTTCTTCACAACTTTTGAGACTTCTAACAAATGTGATGCCATGACTTTGCATAAAAATTAAAGACATATTGAAATGACCATTTAATAACCTTTTACATTTTTATTATCCTTTCAAGGTTCATTTTACAAATTTTGATACGTTAATCCAATTGGGACCTTAACTATGACAATGTGGATAACATTACATTTTTGTTACAACTTTTCTTTTCAATTGGATTCTATTACATAGAATGAAATTGAAACATTTATGAATGAAAATAAATCATTAAATAATCAATTATGATATCTTTTAATTAAATTATGGCTAGGTTCTCCTACACCAATAACCCTACTAGTGATGCCACTTTTCCCATTGCCCTCTTCTAACTCCTCTTTAGAATCCATATTCATCTCAAATTCAACCTCCTTAATCTTCCTTTTATTCCTAGACAAGCTTCCAGGATCAAAATTTTTCTCTTCTTAACCTCTATCTTTGCAACCTCATCCTTTGTATGCTCATTAAAGCCATCATCCTATTCAATCCCCTCAATCTCACACTCCAAAGTTTTCTTATTATAATGGAGTCTATCCACTTTTTTGGATTTGAGGAGGTTCATCTTGATCATGCTTGGTCATCCTTGATGATCACAGTTGTCATTGTCTATAAATGTTGAATAATTGTGTCTACCATAGTCACAAATCATCTTCCCAACTTGAGCTTTCCTTATATGGATATTAGAAAGTAGCATTGAATACAATACTATTATCAACACATTGTGAAGGTACCTCATCTTAACTCAAAGGTACATTATTTAATACCTGTGTATATGAGCATACAGTTTGGGTCTTTCCCCATGTTATTTAAGTTTTGAAGGAAAAATAAATAAACATGTATATCGGCTCTTAACCAAACTAACTACATGCATATTAAATTTGGTTGATTATAATTATGAATCCTATCAAACTAGAAATCTTAAGCATATTTAGAGATCATACATTCATGGATCCTACTCTGTCTAGAAAAATTTAAATGTATTTAAATTTTTCATTCAAAAGTAGAAAGTTTCATAATCATAAGGATTTTTAATGGAAAAGTGCATGAGAGATGTATGACTTGGAAGACTGCGAATACAAGGCTGCATTAAATCTCAACTACTAGATGCAAATTGTTGAAGATGACCTTTAACAACTCCTCAAATGTAAATATTTTGATCCTTTGCTATGATTAAATTCATCGAGTATGAAAGAAAAGAAAAGTTGTAGGGCATATAATGGTTATAATAAGTCTCTCTTCAAGCAATTCTTGTTTTAAAATTATAATCTACCAAGAGGAGTTATGTACATGGTGACTTGAAAAGTGGTGGCATGCATTGCATTCTTGATTCATAAATTCAAGGGCTGAAAATTAAAATTTGATGGACTCTAAAATAATAATGTATTGACATAAGATGAAAATAATAATTTACTCCTTATGTTTTACTATAATAGTACTTATTATATTTACATATATTTGTATGCGAAACACACACACACACACACACACACACACACACACACACACACACACACACACACACACACACACACACACACATGTAATATTCCATATATATATATATATATATATATATATATATATATATATTTGGAATATTTCCTTTAAGCTTCTCCTTTAGGCTTCTCAATAAAACCTGTGAAATTCCCTTATTCTAGAATTTTTCAAATCTTTGTCTTCTTCGTCTAGTCCTTGTAGCTAGCTAGTTCAACCCTTTTTCTCCTTTCTCTCATCTTCTTTAAGCTGTTATAGATCCTCACTATCTTAGAATGAAAAATTAGAAAGAAAACCCAGTGTCAATATCATAGCAAAGGATATTGATAAATTAAAAAACCCACAATCCGTGTGGCAATGAATGAAAAGTCCTTTCCAATCTAATCATAACCCGCCATACCCCAAATCTACCCAAATCATAATTAATCCTTATTTCCATATTCAACATTAATAAATTTTTTTTGCCTACTTCTCACCTTTTCATACTGAATCAAGGATAACCCCTCAATAGGAATATTATCATCATGTTTCCAAATCAACTTTTCATGACTTTTGCATGCCATGTTCGCAACCAGATCAACAACATGGTTAGTTTCTATATAGTTATGAGTAATAACACAAATCTCAAATAAATTAATTGAAAAAAGTCCCAACATATAATATTATGAATTATCTAAGAAGGATTGTTAATTTTATTAAGACACTTAATAATATTGAGGGAGTCCCCCTCAAGACAAATCTTGTCTAAATTCATATTCTTGGCATAACTAAGACCATAGAAAGCTGCACTAGCTTCCACCACATGATTTATTTGTTCCCTAATAACGATGGCCATCACACCCAAACTATCCCCCTTCACATCTTTGATGATGGCTCCATAACCGATTATCCCTGGATTGCCCTTTGAGGCCCCATCAAAATTAATCTTACAGCAACCTTGAGGAAGGAAATCCTACCTAGCCAAATTCATAAGGTTATTACCCTTTTGGATAACACTTAACCCTTCCAAGTTCTAGTTTTGAATCACTTTTTCTTCCCATTCATTCTAAGGTTGAGGTCCTTTCCCAGTAGTCCTAATATTCTCTATCACCATGTGCTTAACCTTATAGAACAAGTAGACATAATTAGTTTCCTTACCCCTAAACACCCTATCATTTATTTCCTTCCACACACCCCATCAAAGAAAAGGGACGATGAAATCCTGTAACTTCATAATCAAAGTATTACAAGAGGGAGACTCCCATCCTTTAAAAAACTCTTTAATATTGTTGGGGAAGACCCAAACCATATCTAAAGAACCATAGATCCTTTCCCATAACCTTATAGTATAAGGGCATTGAATCATCAAATGATTAATTGACTCTTCCTCTTGCTTACAAGGATAACACTTGCCGACAAGATTCATACCTCTCTTCATCAAATTATTAGTTGTAAGAATTTTATCCTACAAAAGAATCTAGAAAAATATGTTAACCTTGGGTCATTCCTTTACACCAAGATTTATAGTAGTAAGGTGCCTAATATTCATCAAAAGCATTGGCATACAAAGAAGAAATAGAGAACAACCCATTGGGGTTATATTTCCATATTAAATACTCCTCCTCTTGAACTAAAAAGACAACATTCAAGATTTTGTTGAGATCATTAAGATTGTTATCCACTCTATTGAGGTTAACCCAATTTTCCTCTTCCTGATAATCAACAACATAAACTCCAAAAAGGTTTTTGCATTGATCCATAAAGCCATTCCACCTCTAATTAGAACTAGGGGTATTGTTAGGATTTAACCATGGACATAAATGACAGTTTCATGCAAATATAAATAATAACATAAAATAATAGATCACACAAAAAAGAACATAAGACACCAAGATTTAATATAGTTAACCCAATCCCTAGGCTACATCCACAAAACAACCAGTCCAATATTATTACAATCTAGTGATTACAACCTAATTACAATTCATAATCTCTTATAGCTCAATACCACCATAGGAACAAATTTTTGCATCACACCTTATGAATTAGTCCCTAACCCTAAGCTCTTTTATACAAGAATTTTTGCCACTTCAAGGTTAAAATTAGTTACAACATGCCAGCCATAAATTGGCTAATATAAACAATATCCAACTAGTGAATATTAGTTATTGGTGAATAGTAGCCCACCATTGGTGAATAGAAGTCATTTTAACAATAGGAGAGAATATCTCATCAAAATCAATGCCTTTTTTCTTTGCAAATCCTTTTACAACTGACCTTGCTTTAAATCTTTACTTATCTCCATCCTCTTCTTTCAACCTGTAAACCCATTTATTCTATAAATCCTTTTTACCTCTAGGAAACTTGTACAAATTCCATGTCTTATTTTTTAGCGAAGAGTCCATTTCTTCTTTCATTGCAAACTCCCACTGAATCTTGGTATCCACCTATATAGCTTCATCATAATATTTAGGTTCACCAACATTAGTTAGTAACATAAAATACACAGAGGGAAAAAATATTTCTAGAGGTCTAATTGGCCTTGCTAACCATCTAACACTCACTAGTGTGTGTGGTATTTGTTGTTGCACATCATGAGGAATGACTGCAACATCATCATTTAGAGTATCATCCAACACTATATAATCATCTTCTTTCTTCTCATGTTGCTACAATAGATATTTGTACAACACTTTCTCATTGAATATGACATCCCTGCTTCTTACAATTTTAAGATTTTCAAAATCCCAAAGCCTATAACCAAATTTATTAATGCCATATCCAAAAAATACACATTTCTTTTGACTTAGCTTTCAGCTTGGTTCTATTTTTAGAACCTATATGAGAAAATGCTTCACAACCAAAAATTTTGAGAAAAGAATAACTCACCTTCTCACTAGTCCATGCTTCCTCTAGAATACCACAACCCAAAGGAGTAGAGGGGCCTCTATTAATCAAATATATAGAATTATTGATAGTCTCCACCCACATGTGTAAGGACAACCCAGCATGCAACCTCATGCTCCTTGCATGCTCCATTATAGTCCTATTCATGCTTTCAACCACTCTATTTTCCTATGGAATCCTTGGAATAGTTTTCTGTCTATGAATACCATTAGTGGAGCAATAATTTCAAATGCATGACAGCAATACTCACCATCATTATCAAATCTAAGACATTTTAATTTTTTACTAGTCTCATTTTCAAACCAAGCATTTCCATTTCTTAAAAGTTTGAAATACATCAAATTTTTGTCTAAGAAAATAAACTCATACTTTTCTAGTTGCATCATCAATAAATGACACATAATAATGAAAGCCACCAAAGGAATATACCTGAGCTAGTCCCCATACATCTATATGCACAAGCTCTAATTTCTCCCTTTTATTTTCTTTCCTAGTCTTCATGAAATTCACTCTCTTTTGTTTTCCATATACAAATTTTTTATATAAATCCATATTAACACATTTTAGACCCTTTAAATGAAGTACTTTCATACCTTTTTCAGTCATGTGCCCAAGTCTATTATGCCACAATGATGTATCAAAATCTACAATGGCTATTTGTTCTCCCTTCTCAACTGTAGTAACTATTCCCGAACATTCATGTTTCTCTTAAAAAATTAAAGTAGAAGGAATAAAATGACATGTACAAAGATATAAGTTGCCTACTTTCACACATTTTGCTACTACAAGAGAACCTTTTGAAACCTTCCAATTTTTATCATTAAAAGTAACTACACAACCCTCATCACCAAGTTGCCCTGCTGAAATTAAATTTCTACTTAGTCTTGAAACATATTTTACCTCATGTAGTAGCCAATGATTCTATTCTGCAACCTAATCTTAACTTTTCCCTTTCCAACAATTTGGCAAGGTTCATTATACCCCAAACAAACAACCCCAAAATCCATTTGGACATAATCAATGAAATAACATCGATGAGGTGTAGCATGAAATGAAGCACTAGAATCTAAAACCCATGAATCATCAACACTTTCTAAAGACAAAAATAGAGAATCCTCTTTAGATTTGTTACTTACTAGATTTGCCTCCTTATTCCCTTCTAGATTATCTCTTCATTGTTCTTTCAAGTCCATAAATCTTTCTTTTTATGCCCTATTTTACCATATTACTAGCAATTTCTTGGTTCTCTAGATTGAGACCTCTTCCCCTTTGAATTTCCTCTTGATTTCCCATGATTTCTAGAATTATTTCCTCTTTCAGTCATTTTGCCTCTGCTTTGTGCATTCAAAGCACTTCCAAATGTAGATCCACCTAAGGTTTTCATATGAGTTTCCTCACTTAGAATAACACTGATCACATAATCATATTTTAGGGTATTAGATCTAAAAATAGAATTACACATGGCCATTACCAAGCCATTCTAGCTTTTAGGCAAAGAACACAAAAATAAGATAGCCCTTATTTCTTCATCAAAATTAGTACCCATAGAAGATAACTAACTAGTAATAGTACTAAACTCATTTAAATGATCTGCGATAAATCCACCTTCTACAATTTTCATATTGAATAAACACTTTATGAGAAATACCTTATTTAAAGTGGGGGGCTTTTCATAAAATATTACTAGGGTTTCCATCAACTCTTCTATCGCCTTCACTTTTATAATATATAAATGGTAGTTATGGTGCTAGGCATAATCAAATGCTTCCAAGTATCTTTCTATCTAAAAGATCCTTGTTGTCATTTGTCATAGATCCTTGGTTCTTAGTTTTTCCTCCCAATGGCTTTGATAAATCCTTTTGATAAAGATAGTCTTCCATTTGCATCTTCCATAACTGAAAGTTCTTCCCATTAAAATTGTCAACCCTCAACTTACCCTTATGTGTCATTGCTCCCACTCAACTATGAGACTTTCTTATAGAGGATAACTAAAAAAAACCTCACTCTAATACCACTTGTTAGGATTTAACCATAGATAGAATAACAATTACATGAAGATATATATAATATCATAAAATAATAGATCACATGCGAAAAGGACACAAGACACTAAGATTTAATGTGGTTCACCCAATCCTTGGGCTATGTCCACCAAATAACTAGTCCAATATTATTACGATCTAGTGATTATAACCTAATTACAATTTGTAATCTCTTACAACTCAATAGTGCCACAAGAACCAATTTTTGCATCACACCTTATGAAATAGTCCCTAACCCTAAGCCCTTTTATAAAAGTATTTTTACCACTTTATGGTTAAAATTAATTACAAAATGTCAGCCATAAATTGCTGAATATAAGCAATAGTGAATTGGTGAATATTAGCCCACCATTGGTGAATAGTAGCCCAACATTTTATGAAGTATGTACAATACTTCCCTGATCAGTCACCACAAACTAACACATATGACCAAGAATCCAAATATCATCCCAAAAATAAATAGTCCTACCAATGAAAACCTTCCATCTGGCCCCTTTATTAATAATATATTGATCTCAGAATGGTTTTGACAATTTAGTGTTAACACACTTAAGCTATTTGCTAAGTTCATGTTGAGCTAGCAACATATGTTGAGTATAATATATACAAGTGCCGATATGCAATATGCATTGAGACAAAAATACAATAAGTGTTGAGTCACTTAGGTTCCAAGAAAATAGATAGTGTCAAGTGAGTATATGTGTTGAGTGAACAATAGATGCCAAGCATGTTCAGGTGCCGAGAAAGATAGAATTTTAGTAAGTGTTGAGCAGTACAGAATGAACATAAGAGTTTACGCCTTCACAAAATAAGATGTAAAACATTTTGCATGCCAACTCATAGATAGATCTTGAAGCTTAGAGATAGGATTGAACCTATTTGATTCCCTATGTAATCAACATGCAACCAATTAGTTAGTAGAATAGAGGATCAAGGTTGCAACATTTTTATATTAGATCATAGAGGATCAAGATGAACTAAATTGGGATCTAAAATTAGTAATACAAGATTGTAAGTGTATCAGATCAAATATTTTACTATAATTTCTAGCAACTATATCAATAGGATGAAATCCTTGTATCAAGGTTGATTTAATAGTCATAGAGAAATCCTTTAACAGGGTGACATTCCAATTGAGTGTTCTAAAGTCCTTTAGCCAGACACACTTTTAATAAGGTGTTAAAATCCTTTAACAGGGCATAATATAACAATCTTTTGTAAGCCTTTGATAGGGCAAATCATGAGAATGGTCAAAACATTTAACATTAATAGGTGAACTTTATTGTTGTAGTAGTGAAGAATTGTGGGTGTCATCCCTACCCTAGTTTTTAACTTCTCATTGGAGGGTTTTAGGGTAATTATATCTGGTGTCAAGTGTTTATGTGTTTGCATTTGCTTTACATGTTATTTCTATATGTTTATGCATGCAATATTTTAAAGTTAAAGGATTTAAAGGTTAAAGTTTACTACTTTTGATTCAAACCCACCCCCCCATAAAAAGAATACTTCCCACTTGTAAATTCCAACAATTGGTATCAGAGAAAAGTTCTCATTAGGAGAAGCCTTATAGCTTGGAGAAAAGATCTTGAAATGGAGGTTTACAATTTGGGAAAGACAACTAAAAATTAGGAGATTGAGATACATCTCTTACTACAGCAACTGGATGAAGCTAGAGATTCCTTGAGAAGTTTGTTAAAGAGAAGGAAATAGATTGTCATAGCTGAAAATGACACTTAGTATAAGGAGATTGACACCACAAAGTTATTTGCAGATGGTAACTCTTGTGAATTTAGTGCCAAGATTTTAGATCTCATGTACAAGAATAGAGCACAAGCTGAGGAGATCAGAAATCTCAAGTTGGAGCAAGAGTCACAAGTAATACTACTATGTGAGGTGACTAAGAAAAAGAAGAAAGCTATATAAGACAAGGATTGAAGAAGACAAAAGAATCTTGTCAAAAAAATTGGAAGAAAAATTAGTATATTTTTTCAAAATCTTAAACATGCAGTTGGACACCCTAAGCCAAATGATGAATGCCCATCATGAGTTGAATGTCAAGGACATTGAGATAACTACATTGAAGTTACAGAATGAGCAACTATAGAATGACCTAAAAAGAGAGAAAGAGTTTGCTGAAAGTTTCAACAAGCCAAATGAAGCCATCAAATACTTTGAGCAACTACTAAAATCCTCTAGATTAGTAAAAACACATTAGGATTGGGCTATACAAGCACTAAATAAGGAGATTCATCCAAGACTACTGAATAAAGGAATGACAAAGGTAAGAATTCCAAACCCACTCGTCATTTTTGTGGAAAGAAAGGGCATATAACTAATGTTTGCAAGAGCAAGAATGCTAGTCAAAATGCCAAGCCAAGGAACATGGTCCATTGTTACAAGTGCAAAGAACAAGGTCATCAAGCACATGAATGTAGAACAAGGACCATGCATGCACCAAGATTTGAAGGATGCTACTACAATTGTCAGAAGTTTGGACACAAAGCCTTTGAGTGTAGATCCAAGTCCACATGGTCATCAAACAAGAGAAGAAATCATGTAAATTCCTACAATTGGGAGTACAATATGAGACATAGCTATCACTACTGTCAAGAGTATGGATACATCCCTAAGAACTTCATAAGAACACATTTTAGTGGAAGCTACAATAGATGGTTGAGTCAAACTACATGCTTTAGTTATTTGAAGACTGGTCATATCAACAAGCACTACCCAACAAGGATAAAGGCACCTAACTTTGAGTTCAAAAAAGGAAAAAGGGAAAGTAGATGTTGAGCACATCAGAGGAGAAATGAATAAGACATGGAACAAGAAAGATGGAAGCAACACATCAAATGAAGTGATCACTTCACTTGAAAGGTCGAGTGGTCACACTTCATCAACTTAAGCAAGAAGAAAGTATGTGGGACTGATATTTAAAAGCTTTATCATACATCAGTTCCAAAACAAATTAGTACTAAAAATAATAAATTAGCATGAATAAAGATGCAAGATTGAATCTTCAAGTTTTCATCCTACTGTTGAGTATGAAAATTTTTCTTTTGAAGCCAAGTAAAATCCTAGTGTGTGCTGAGTTGTCAGCTAAGACTAGTTGGAGCAGAGTGAGTAGTTGATGCCAATAAAAATTAATGACAGTTGTTGCCGAGTAAAGAGAATTTCTATTGAAGCCGAGTAAAGTAGAAATTGAATAAGGAGCTGAGTGTATAGTTGTATATGCATTAAGCATTAAATGCTATGTATTGAGGGGTATAAGGTCAATTTTTTGATCATTTATTCATTATTCAAATACAAAGAAAAGATCAAGATCGAGCAGAGTAGAAAAGCAATTTCCAAGCAAAGACAAAGTATTTGCAAAAATTCAGCATCACCTCATTGATCTAAGGTATTTTTCAAGTGTCAAGTTACAATGTTTCAAAGTTTTCTAAAACCCTAGGTTGTAAAATGACTTCTAGCTCCAAAAACCCTAAGGATAAGGAAGATTTGGAGGTTAGTTAGTTAGCAATGAGGTTAAGCAAACAAATTTTAGGGCAATTCTAGAAGTTGCGTATAAGAACAACCCTTCTGACACTTTATCTGTTATCCCACCAAAAGTCATAATGGTTCAAGATATTAGGAAATGCTACAATTAAAAGGTTGGAGAAATTGGTGACATGGAGATTCACCAGGCCTACGACAAGCTATATAAGATTGGGGTATTGAAAGAAGAATTCAACATTGTTGAGAGAAAGGGACTAACGTGTGCCCTAGATTTCCCCACAGACTTTAAAATGGAATGGATTAAAATAGTTTTGAGTGGAATCCATGATGGATGCCTATGGTTGGAAGGTGGTCCTATCAAGTTATAAAAGAGAATAATACATAGAGTTAAAGGATATCCATCCCTAGAATGGCCAAAGACCCTAAGAAGCAAGTCAAAAGAAGTCATTGAGAAGAACACAGGGACAAAATGGAACAAAAGGGGCATGACCATTGATACAATAAAGGATCTACTTCTAAATTTTTTTGTGAGGGCCATATCTCACAAATTCTATTAGTCAAGCTGACTGAATAGTGTCCCATGCATTGTAGTTGATGTTAGATAAAAAATTATGAAGAAAGATCATACATATGATCTAGTAGAAATGAAACTATAGAAAATTTTAGAGAATTTGGGAGCAATATGAAGTTCCAAAAGTGCTTAGTGTAAGTTTGGTTCAATTTTGATATGTATCTTTTTCTATGTTCAGAATGAATTTCCCTCTTTTGGTAAGATAGGATGGAAGACCAATAGGTATATAGCTGTATAGATAAATGAGGACATAGAGTAGATGGGAGCAAATTTTGAAACCATCATGACAAGCTATTTTGAGGACTTTAAAAAGTCCATGAAGCAAAGACTAAGAATTCCAGTTTCCCTAGTAGAGCAACACATCAATGATATATGTTTCTTAGTTGATATTAATTATACTTATATTCAAGCAACAATACCAAGAGTTAGATGGCTAAGGCCATTAGGATATGAGATAGACATTGATGAGGCATAAAAAACAATCATAACATTGCTTGTAGAGGAAATTGATAAAAGTACAAAACCTTTTGGCACTTATGATGTTGTTAGATCAAAAGTTGACATGGATCTAAATACAACATCTGTATTGAAAAAGAAGGATAAGTTGGTCAAGAAACTTAAGGCCAAATTTGGAGAAGGAAGTATAGAAGGAGAAGAGGAAGATGATGAAGATGATGAAGAAGAAGAACAAGGCCAGGAACCACTTGCCTTGACACAAGGCATGGGTGAAGATGAAGAGGAAGAAGGTGCCAAAGAGGAACAAGCCAAGGAAGCCCCAACTAAGCCATAACCCAAAAAGAGGAAAGCAAGCACACATCCTATAGTATAGATAAATAGAAAGAAGGTTGCTTAGCTAAGCCCTGCAAATCCCACTACAAGAGCATGTTGGAATGTTCAAATGGGAAGAGTACTTCTAAGGGGGGGGCGGGTAAATTAGAAGTACCAAATTTAAACCCCTTTTTCTCCTGTCCTTATTAACACATAACTAAAAAACAAATTGCATGCATGTAAACATATAAAGTAACATAAAATCAATCACATGCAATAACACATAACAACAAAATTGATAATCTAGAAACTCTCCATGAATAAGAAGGTAAAACTAGGGTGGGGATGATACCCAAAAAAATCACTATAGCAATCAATGTTCAACCACTTCTCACCCTATGAAAGACTTACCCTATTAAAGGCTTTACACTATGTCAATAGTGACCTAGTTAGAGGATTTACAAACACTTACATGAAGTGTCACCTTATTAAAGGATTTACAATAGGTTGTTAAACCCACCTAGTACATAGGATTTTCAATCACCTTTTCCAAAGGTTCTCCTACCTAGCTATTAAGATAACCTATCAATATAGGATTTCAACATCTAATGCAATTGTGAGAAAGTATTAGAATATTTGACCTGATTGAATGTAATCTCAAATTTCTAAGTTTAGGTACTAGATCTGCTCTTCTTGTTCGGATCCTTGCTTGATTTGATCTCTATATGTGCTCATTGTCCCTTGTACTATTTTGATCAACTTGATATGAAATTGTTGATCTATTCCTAGAAGTCTTTCCTTCTTTACACTAAAATTTTGCTATAATCTCCCCATACACTGTTCTCATCCATACATGCAATGGGTTTTCGACCTCCTTTTAAAGAATGTGAAGACTTAGGGTTAGGTATGGATCTGCAATCCATATTAAATCTAAAATTCTCACTCAAATCCTTTGTTTTCACCTATTGGTTGCATGTTGTCTTCAATTTTTTGATTGGCTACATGTTGATTTCATAGGTAATTGTAAGGATTCAATCTTATCTTCTTATCCCTTTTTGAAATCTCTCTATTTTAGCTCCAAAAACAATTTACATCTTAGTTTGCGATGGAACAAAATATTATGATGATTCTATGTTACTCGGCACATATTGGACTACTGATGCTCGACACATACTATTTTCTAGATTGCTCAACATCTACTATGTTTCTGGTTTGCTCGGCACCTGTTATATCACAGTTTTCTTGGCACCTGTTATATCCTAGTTTTCTTGGCACCTGTTATATCCTAGTTTTCTTGGAACATGAATATTCTTAGATCACTTAGCATCTGAACAATTCTGGATCACTCGACATACATTATGTACTCAACATATATAGTGAAAATGGTTAAGTATGTTGACACTCAATTGTCAAGACTATTCTTTTGACCAATAGAGCAAGCACAAGAGCCACAACTAAAAAGGCTACGGAGAAAGAAAAAAAGACGCCAAAAAAATAGCAAGGTCCAACAAAGAAGAAATTAAGAAGAAAATATGTTGCTCAACTTGACTCTGATGAAGAAAAGATTGAGTCAAAAGACAAGCCAATTTAGAGTGGCAAGTCATGCCACCAAGTCTAATTTATAAAAATATTGTGATAATATTAAAGATAATGTAGAATTAACTAGCTTGAAGAATATTGATTTCAATAAGTTAAGTAGGGAAGAACAAAACATGGTTGAGGAATCATTCTATACCGTGATGGCTAAGTTCAAGAACACCCCACTTGAACTTGATAATTCAATGCCTAAAGATTTATATTCTATTGTTGAAAATAAATGGCATTATTGCCTTAACATGGAGAAGGAAATACGAGAGTCTACATTGGCTTGAGTAATGCTAAAGCTTGTAAAAGGACACATAACTAAGGCTAACAAGAAGCATGGAGAAAATTTGCACCCAAATACAAATCCTTCCACATCCTCCAAAACAAAATTGAAGATGTTGTTAATAAATCCACTAAGATGTGGAAGTTGATATATAGTTTAACAACTATTAAGCAAGGAGAAGAGGACCCCTTTGAGGGAAATAATGATGATGAAAAGGAGGAGAATGAAAAAGAAGAAGAAACTAAGAAAGAAAAGGAGATAACATAGTGGAGACACAATAGAGAAAAGATGAAGTGGCAATAGCTGAGGAACAACAAACAGAACATAATTTGTCAAAAACACAACTACCACCTTTGAGCCCTCCACATGACACCTCTATACCTAAAGATATAGTAATAGTAAAGGATGTTCTTGATAACTCTGATTAGAAAATCAATCCATTGACTATAGAAGATCTTAAGAAGATTTTTGACCAATCAACTTTACAAGCAAAGCTACGTGAAAATTGAGTATTGGTCAATGTAGATGAGTTATAGAAAGTAGTAGTTGATCTAACTAGGGACAAGATGGCTACACAAGAAACATCATCTGTTATCCCTACAACTACCAATGGACAACCTACAATGTAGACATCAATAAACACATTTGCAAAGGTTGACTCCATTATCAGAGTGGTGATAATTGAGGACAAGACTTATACTATAGAGGAGAAAGAGCCTACAAAGGAACAAAAAGGATAGATGGATACTTCTAATCCTATTGCACAAGTACAAGGTGCACCAGGACAAATAATTGTTATTGATAAAGACAAATCAAAGGAGGAGAAGGAGATTCCAAAGGAAAAGGAGTAGGAAGTGTAGAACCAGAATCAGTATGCAAAGAACATTAACAAATGAAGTAAACATTCACAAACCAAAAACTAAATTCACATATATGCTTAGACTAAGAAAGAAATAAGAAGTGCAAACCTCACAAGAGAAAACACTCCATGCTTTCTTGATTCTGTAGATGTGTCCTTTTGCTGTGGATGTATGCTCAAGATGCTCAAAAGCTGCTTCAATGGAGATGGGTAATGGAAAATTGGTAGCTTTGTGAGCTCTCAATTTGGCATTATAAGGGTATGGTTGATGGCTTTGGTTCTCAAAATAGCATGGTAACTTTAGCTCAAAGATTGTTGATGAAATGGCTTGGGATGGGATTCAATTTATAGGCTAAGGGGTAGAGGGATGGAGGGCTTAGATGCAAGGATGGATGAAGGCTTAAGGAGGGCTAAGATGCACTCAAAGGGGAGCACATGGATTGTGCTTGTTTAGCACCAATGGGAAGGTGACACTTGTCACAAGGAGGATGAGTGTGAGAGGGTAGGGTTAAGGGTTGGTTAAAGTCATGATGAGTGGGGTTGAGTATGTAAGAGGGATGTAAGAGGAATGAGTGTGGAAGAGGGAAGAGTGTGGAAGATGGGTGTAAGAGTCATGAGTGGGCTTGTAAGAGTCTTTATGTTTTGTAAGAGCACTCATGACTTAGTGGTTGGGTTTTTTGAGGGAAGACTTTGGTTTGGTTTAGGAAAGTCTTAAACTTGTTTAAGGAATGTGACAACATTAGGGGGTGGATTAGGCTTGGTTTTAGGATTAGATTAGGGATGTTAGAGATGTGCAAGTGGATGACATTAATGAGGGTGGGTGAGTTAGTGGCTAAGCTTGGTTAGCATGGGTGGATGGGGTGGATTAGGCTAAATGGAGGATTAGAGATAGGTTAGGGGTTTTTGAATTTGAGGATTTCATTTATCAAATAGATTTATTTAATAAATGGGGATTTTTGGAATTAGATAGAAGAATAGGATTTAATTGATAAATAATAGATTATTTGATTTATCAATTAGGACTATAGATGATTAATTAAATTAATCAACTAGTGGATGAAAAAGGATTAATTAAATAGAAATTTAATTAATAATGCCTTTTTAGATAACTAAATAGGATTACTAAAATAGTGTAATCAAATTTAGGTGTCTACATTTTGCCCCTCTTTGACATAGTGTTGAGACAACACTATTTCAAAGAAGTTTGAATGAAGATGACATGAGGAAGATGTTTTAGCAACAAGGTTGCCCCAGTCTCAGATAAGAAGAGGAGAGACTAGACTTAGATGATGCCCCCTCAAGAAGGCGACGGGGAGAGAAATGAGGCTCGACGACTTCTTGAAAAGTACAAGAAATTGAGGCGAGCTGAGATGCAGGTTGGTGAAGAGAAGGGGCTGAATTAGCTCAAACTCTCACTACGGGTGAATGATAAAGGGAAATCAGAGGCACAATAGTAAAGCAAGCTTAAGACTTTCCAGGATTGGGGGGGGGGGAGATGGAGGAGTGGAGCGCTATAAAAGGAATCCATGGTAGGGAGATGGATGATAGAATGATAAAGCTGATGCAACAAGATTTCAAAGAGTCAGATTGGCGGAAGATGGGTTTCGGGGATCCCTAGGACTAGGATTGTGGATCTCGAAAGATGAGGCTTGGTGGATTCCTAAAGCTAAGCGTGAGGAGTGATTCAAAGAGATACTGATGCATAAGCTGGGGTAGGAGCGACAGATGTAGGATATGGATGGGGGGGATAATGGAGATGAAGGGAATCCATTAAAGCTTTTTGAGCGGGGGGGATACTTCAAAGAGAAGTACCACCATGTAGTTGAGCACTAGATTTGCTATAAGACTATTGGTTAATTGCCAGGGTTACCAAGAACATCAAGGCCTTTTTACCAACCGTCCAGAGGACTGACGAACTGACTCAAAACAAACACACAAGGATTGCCCCAGTATCACACATGAATCCCAGAGGAAGCAGCGTGGAAACGACACTAGGTAACCCACAAGCAGAAAAAGAAAACAAGCAAAAGACCCGATCAAGACCTTACGCTCTAATTGCCCCATTCGCAGCATACCATGATATGGAAGATCATGGCAACCTTGAGGAGGGAACAAGGAGATTGCTTGGAAAAGATATTTCAAGACCCAAAAGGGAAGATCCCAAATCAAAAAGAAAGTGAAAATCCAAAAGAGAACTGTTTGCCAACGAGATGGGTAGGACGAGGTACTAACGGACCAAGATTAGACATGAGGAAAGCTATATCCTGCAAGGACCTTTCAGAGAGCACCTAAGCTGATGGATCGGGATGAGTGATGTGTCTGGCAAGCTGAACTAAGAAGGATAACACTTTGGTGACAGAAGATCTAGCTAAAGGATGCATTGGAATATCTAACCAAGGTGTGCGATGTGTGCAAGATGTTGACCAAGGATGAACTAACACGAAAGCCGGATAGATACAATGATACAAAGCTAAAGAGGATGTACAAGCTGACAGACCAAAATATGTTACAAATGTACAAGTTTGTTCATGTTTTGGTTTTTTGTGAGATGGAAATGTTTGTGAAGGATGGGGTGTCTATAATAGTTGATAGGTGGATAGGTAGATGGTTTGTGAAAAGCTTAAGGAAAATGGGATTCTGTGTGTGCATGTGATAGGATACAAGCTAGGATACAAGATCATTTACAAGATGGAATATGGTACAAGCTTTGGACAAGATTTGGATATATACAAGGTATGGTACAAGATTTACAAGGTATAATACAAGCTTTGGTACAAGATTTACAAGCTGTACAGGAGGTATTGACAAGCTCCATCAGATTTTGGATATTTGATTGGAACACCAAGGGAACAAGCAGGTGTTTTATGGGATGGTGGGTGGATGGATGAGGGATAGGATAGTGATAGATAATGGATTAGTCTTTAGCACACAAGGCGCCTGAATTACCAGGTTTTCACCAAGGTACCTATCCAAGGCGCTTGAATTGCCAAGTTTTCACCATTGGACGCTTATTTCTCTTTACTATTTTTTTTTTTGTATTTTTTCAAAAGTTGGGTATACCAAGGATCTTCAAGCATAGAAATTCTTGAGACGAATGATGTTAGTGGGATCATTCAAGAGTTCTCCTTCTGGTGTAGATAATTGATAGGCTCCAGAGCCAAAGGAGGCAGTAACCACATAGGGACCAAGCCATGTAGGTTCAAACTTGCCTTTCTTTTCTCGATCTGCTTGGACTTTCATATTTTCTTTGAGGACCATGTCACCTGGCTGAAAGTGTCGTGGGAGCACCTTCTTGTTGAAATTCCTTTTGAGACGATTTTGATAGACTGTGAGATGGTCATAGGCTTGTTGTCTCTTCTTGTCTAAGAGATCTAGCTGGGTGAGTCGAGCTACTCTGTATTCTTCATCTGAGATTTTCCCTCGCAAAGATATGCGTAGTGAGGGAAGTTCAACTTCTATAGGTAATACCGCTTCGGCACCATAGACTAGGGAGTATGGAGTTGTGCCTGTGGATGTATGGAAGGAAGTTCGATAGGCCCATAGAGCCGGGTTTATTTGAAGGTGCCAATCACGACCAAAATCATTGACAACTTTCTTTAGGATTTTGAGGAGGGTTTTATTAGTTGCCTCTGCCTGGCCATTACCTTGTGGGAAATATGGGCTAGAAAAGCGGTGATGGATGCGAAGGGAAGTGCATAATTCTTCCATGTTGAGATTTTCAAAATTACCTCTGTGGTCAGTGAAGATGGTGGATGGGATGCCAAAGCGGCAAACAATGTGGTACAAGATGAACTTGGAGACTTGAACTCCTGTAGCTGAGACTAGGGGGACTGCTTCCACCCACTTAGTGAAATAGTCTGTAGCTGTTATTATCCATTTATGTCCATCAGATGAGAGAGGTGTGATAGTTCCAACTAGATCAAGGCCCCAACAAGCAAAAGGCCAAGGTGGTGCAATAGGCTGTAGATCCTGTGCTGGAGCGTGCACAAGATTTGCATGCTGCTGACATGGGAGACACTTTCTGACAAAGTCACAAGAGTCTTCTTCAATGGTAGGCCAATAGTAGCCTGCTCTAAGGATTTTTCATGCTAGGACAATACCACTCATGTGGGCACCGCAAAGTCTGGAATGTACTTCTTTTAATGCCATCGCGGCCTCATTTTCATCTAAACATCAAGAGAGAGTATCGTGATAACCCCGATGATATAGGGTATTGGCTATGATAACATAGCAGGATGATTTTCGGATGAGGTTCTAGCATTGGGTACGTGTGAGGTGAGGGGATATGATACCATTGTTAAGGTAAGCGTGAATTTCATGGTACCAAGGGGATTGGGGACCAACCAAGATACAAACACGGTTTGAATCCTCATTGGCATAGGCAGGTGTGAGGAGCTGCTCAACTAAAAACTCATACTGCGTAGCTTCTTGGGGAATTTCCAAGAGTGAGCCGATAGTGGCCATGGCATCTGCTGCCTTGTTCTGCATTCGAGGCACTTGTGTAAACCGAAGCTTTGTAAAATGCTGGGTCAGTTGATCAACTAGCTCTTTGTAGGGTAATAGCTTTTCATCTTTGGTTTGATATTCATTTAAGACTTGTTTGATGATGAGTTGGGAATCACCAAAGACTTGTAACTCAGTGATATTCCATTCTGCAGCTATCTTTAATCCTGCTACAAGAGCTTCATATTCTGCTATATTGTTGGTGCTAGGGAATTGTAGCTTGAAGGCCTTTGGAATGTAATCTCCTTGAGGTGTAACTAATAATATTCCTGCCCCTGATCCATGAGAGGTGTATGAGCCATCAAAATAAAGCTTCCATGGGGGCTATTCTTCAATTAGGCAGATATGCTCATCTGGAAATTTTGTGAGCAAAGGATATGCATCTACTAGAGGTGCATCAGCTAGGTGATCTGCTATAGCTTGCCCTTTGATTGCCTTTCTGTCCACATACTGGATGTCAAACTCACTTAGTAGCATAACCCATTTGGCCAAACGGCCTGTAAGTGCTGTTCTGGAGAGCATATACTTGAGAGGGTCAATCTTGGAGACTAGTTGGATGGTATGACTTAGCATGTAGTGGCGAAGCTTTTGAGTTGAGAAAACAACTGCCAAACAAGCTTTTTCCATAGGAGTGTAATTGAGTTCATAACCAACTAGGGTTCTACTGATATAGTAGATGGCTCTCTCTCTGCTATAATCATCATGTTGTGCTAGAAGTGCCCCTAGAGCAGTAGGTGTTGCTGATATATACAAGATCAAGGGACGACCAGGAACTGGTGGAACCAAGATAGGGGGATTGGTGAGATACTGCTTGAGCTGATCGAAGCTGCGCTGACATAAAAGATCCCACTTGAAGTTCTCATTCTTCTTTAGCAAGTGTGAAAATGGTGTACACTTATCTGCAAGTTGGGAGATGAAGCGCCGGACAGATTGAAGTTTTCCTTGAAGAGAGCGAAGCTGTCGCAGTGTCTGGGGAGGAGGCATGTCTAAGATAGCCTTGACCTTTTTGGGGTCGATCTCTATACCCCGTTTAGAAACTATGAAGCCTAGAAGCTTGCCAGATGTGACCCCAAAGACACACTTCTTGGGATTTAGCATGAGATAATATTGGGCCAACCTATCAAAGACTTTTTCCAAGTCAGCAAGATGATCCATGAAGGTGTGAGATTTGACCAAGATATCGTCCACATAATCTTCCAAAATGCTATGGATAAGATCATGGAAAATGGCTATCATAGCTCTTTGATAGGTAGCCCCAGAATTCTTTAGGCCAAAAGGCATCATGGTGTAGAAAAAGGTTCCCCAGGGGGTAGTGAATGCTGTCTTATGTTGATCCTCTTCTGCAATCTTGATCTGATTATACCCAAAAAATCCATCCATAAGGGACAGGATTTCATGTCCAGCTGTAAGATCTACAATCATATCTATGTTGGGCAAGGGAAAATCATCCTTTGGACAAGCTTTGTTAAGATCTCTAAAATCAGTACAGATTCTGATGTCACCAGAAGGCTTAGTGACAGGGACCATGTTGGAGATCCATTCTGAGTAGTCGATAGGTCGGATAACCTTAGCAGCTAACATTCTTTCTAGTTCAACTTTGACTAGTAATGCCACCTTGGGGTGCATTTTCCTAAGCTTTTGTCTGACGGGCTTGATCTTTGGATCGACTGCAATATGATGAACTACAAGCTTTGGATCGAGTCCTGGCATGTCCTAATATGACCATGCAAATCGGCCAATGTTCTCTCGTAAAACCTCAAAGAGGAGGTCAGCTTGGTCTTGTGATAGGGATGCAGCAATGTGAACAATTCTAGGGATCTCTGAAGAACCAATGTTGACTTCTCTAGTATCCTCTATTAGAATAAAAGACACCTCTGGTCGATTATCTTGAGGAGGCAATACTAAATCCTCATGTTCTGCTTGTGGCTCTGGATTTTCTTGCTGAGGGGTTCTCTTCGCTGCCTTAGCTAGTCCCAAATTTACCTTAGTTCCAGTTTTGGGTGTATCGAAACTAGGTTGGGGATTTTCTCCAAAATACCCCTTGGGATCTAGCTTGTAGATGTAGGCAGAATCTGGCTTTGTCTTCTTATGAGGAGTTTCAGCTCCCATGAATCTTAGAAGTGCTTCCTCTGATGCGAACTCATCAATATGTATGAAACTTGGTTGGTCCCAATCTATGAGTTGTGGATGAGCAAGTGGTAGGTCAATGAGATGGATGGATAGTTCTCGGAGAACAGAGTCTCCTGGGAAGATTTGGTTTGGGATATCGTCGTAGGCTCTCTTTGCAACTTCCTCAGGAATGTCTTCAATTTTGACAAGGTCGCGGTGGATGTTCAAAAAAGCGTGACCATTCTCGTTGGTGCCCCCAGTTGTGGGTATGCCAAAGCCAAGACCTGACTTTATTTCCCAATCATGTGCTTTGATGGGACATTGCATGCCCCTTTCTTCTGGTCCTAGTCCACCTCCTTGATAGTTCCATTTTTCAGTGATGAGCTTATGTTGTTGGGGATACTTCTGGCTAAAGTGATCAAGGCGTGCTTGATTTCTTGGAGGTGCATCCTTATGTAGCCAATTGTTGATATCTGGAGTGAGCTCCTCATGAAGAGGGGTTTTTGAGGACACAAAGGTGGTTGGGCCAAAATGTTTGTATCAAGGAGGTGGAATCTCCTTAGCTTTGTGATATGTTGGCCGTCCATGGGTATGTGGATCAAGTGGGATTGCTCCGACAGCAAATGCATCTGATAGACTATATTCTCCACATCCTTTGTTGTTGATCTTTACAGTAGATAGGGTGGAGGCAAGGATGGTTTCTGCGTCATTACAAGTGTGGGATGAGCTAGCGATGGCTATGCTGATGTCTATTCTAGGGCAATGGTTTGTATATGAAGCTTCAACCACATTGCAGTAAGCAAAGGGTTCTGGATCGGCATGGATGGTTACCTCAGTGCCTTGATGCGGAAATTTGATGCACTGATGGTAGGTGGATGGAACGGCCTTCATAGCATGAATCCATGGGCGACCGAGGAGGATGTTAAATGGTAGGTTTAGATCAACAACATGGCAAACTGTCTCTTGAATGACTGGCCCAACCTTGATTGGTAGCAAAATAGTCCCTTCTGTGGTCCTTTCCAAGTTGTCATAAGCTTTGATGGTGATAACCTCATTGATCATATCTGCCTCAGTATACCTAGCTTGTTTTATGAATTTTAGGGTGCAAATGTTCAAGGCTGATCCATTATCTATCATTACTCTTTTCACAGCAAAATTGGATACCATGATGGCTATGCGAAGCGAAAGGGTGTGATCTGGCTCAACCGCGGGTATGTCGGTGGGTTTGAAAGATAGGGCACATGAGGATGAAAGGTGTCCAACAAGATTATGAAAATTAGTAGCATTGATATCAGAAGGGACACGGGATTCTATGAGAGCACTGTCAAGGATGTCTTTATACACAGGACTAGTGTAGAGAAGGTCTAAAATGGATATTTGGGCTGGCATGTTCCCAAGGTGTTCCAAGATATTGTACCGGCATTTTGATGGAGCTGATGGTGTTGATGAAATTGGTGGGCCTGTGATGTTAAATCGCGCTCTTCGAGTGGTGACCGCACACTCATTGTCTGGTCCTCGGATATTGATAACATTGACAGAAGGCTCTTTCTCAGATATACAACCTATAAGGCTACCATAGTCTATATAGGATGAAGTGTGGTCATTGTTCTTCCCATGTTGTTGGTTTGGCTGGCGGTTGTTGGTGTTGTTTTGGATAGGTGCTTTTCCAGAATTTTGGTTGTTGTGTGGAGGAAAAACATTTTGATAAATCTGTAAGCCTGCATTGGGAGAGGTTTGGGCACCAACAGTGATTTCCTTCCGATTAATGAGGTCTTGCACATAGTCTTTCAGTTTCATGCAACTGAGGGTGGTGTGACCGTTTACCCTATGGAACTTGCAATACTCATTGTTCTTGTACCATGCAGCTTTGGATTGGCTTGGATCAATTTGCTGGGTAGGAGGAAATTTGATGAGGTTTTCCTTAGCCAATTTCTCAAAAATAACATCCAATGGCTCACCAAGGGGTGTATAGTTTCTAGGTGCAGGTTGGAATCTGGGCTTTTGCCCTACAGCTACATTGATGGCATTAGCTTGATTGTTAGACCCTTGAAAGTTGGGTCTTGTATTATGGTTTTGATAGCTTTGGTTATTTCGTTGTTGGTAATTGGTAGCTTGTTGGTTGTTTGTTTGATATGGTGGGTTAGACTGGTTTTGAGAAGGACCAACGATATTCACATGTCTGGTGTCAGTAACCCCATCTATTGCAACATGCTTGTTTTTGTTCCAATACCTAGACTTGTCATTGGAATGTGATTGATTTTGGTTGGCCTCTTTGTAAATCTTTACCACACCATCTTTGATGAGTCCTTGCTCAAGGATCATTCCTTTCTCTTTGATATCCTTATAGGTCTGCAAACAGTTCATGGTCATGTGGTGAGCCAAGCTGGGATGTGCATTATCGATAAACATTTTCACCACATGGCGTTCTGGCAAGGTGCAGGATATGCGGGTGGTAAGGGTTTGCCATCTTTGCAGGTATTCGGCAAGGCTTTCTCCACCTTTTTGCTTGGTGTGGACAAGATCAACTATTGATAGCTCTGTTTCAACAAGATGGGCATATTGGGCTACAAATGCCTCAGATAATTTAGCAAAGTTTTTAATTGTGCCATAGGGGATTCTATAAAACCATTCAAGAGCTGGTCCGGCCAAGCTTTTGGGAAAAAGGCGCAAGAGGAAGACATCATTGTATGCCACGTCCTGGCAATGCATTAAAATTCTTTGATATGTGTGACAGGGTCTCCTTTTCCTCTGAATTTGTCAAATTTAGGTACCTCAAAGTGTTTGGGAAATGGTGTCGTGGTAATGGCTCTGTCAAATGGGTAAGGGCACACATTCTCAAACTTGAATGTCTTTGGATCATTCCCTTCTTGGATGGCTTTCAGAGCTATCTTCATTTGCTCCCACTCTGAATTGATAGGTGATGGTTGGGGTGCCCCCAATGTAGGAGTGCCTTGAGGTAGGTATGTGCTGGATGGGGCCATTGAATATGGATGGTTATGAGGGATTTTCTGATAGGGATTGTACATTGTTTGGGCAATTGCATGGTGGATGACGGGTTGTTGAGGGGGAGGTGGCATATATTGCTACATGTGCTACGAGGCTTGCTGTTGATATGTGATTTGAGGTTGGGATTGAGGAACATAAGCTGGCTGTGGGGTAAATGGATTTCTTTGTGGAGGTAAGGTATAAGATGGTTGTGAGGCTTGGGGAAAGGATCAGAGGGCTTGTGGGTTTTGACCAATATATGTGGGTTGTGCCCCCATTTGGGATGGCATCTGCAAATAATTGGTGGTTGGCTGGGGTGGTGGATTACCTCCTAGAAGTGGCATTGAAAAGTAGTTGGTAATTGGAGGTAATGGATTAGTTGGTGGTGGAGGTGGTGGGAATTGAAAGCTTGGGAATGGAACTGATGGGGTTTGATAGCTTTGTGGCTGGATTTGGAAGCTTGGTAGAGTGGTGGTGGGAGCTAGGGTCACTTGGGAGCTTGGTAGAAGATTGGCAGTAGCTTGTGGGTTTTGATAGCTTTGTGGAGTGAAGGTAGTAGCTTGTGGATTTGTGGCTGGTGGTATTGAGCTCCCAAGACCTAATGGAAATGATGGGATTGTGCTTTGGGTTGTGGTGAACAAGTTGGGGGCGATGAAAGGTTGATTACTTGGCCCCATGGGTGGCATCCCTATTGTATATTGCTGACGTTGGCCAAAGATGCTAGCACTGATTTGGGAGATGGGTGGATTGGGAAGGCTAGGTTGGGGAGCAGCAGCAATAGTGAAGGGGGTGAATGGTGAGGTGTTTTGGGTAAAGGGGGTTTGGAGTGGAGAGGTATGAACCAAGGATGGAGTAGTGGTGGCTGGGTTGGCTTGCGGCATGGAGATTTCAACTTGGGTGGATGATGGTATGTTTGGGTCTGTTGGGTCATATGGATTGGCTGGAGGCTCTTCTTTTGGAATAAATTGAGGATAATTTGGATCATAAGAGCCTATGGGTGGTGGCAGCTGCCCAAACAATGGGTGAGATGGATCTGATAATGGAGGGGGTCTTCCAAATTCAAAGGTTCCTACATTGTCCCTTCAAAAATTAGCCATGATTGTCTCTTTGTTTTTGTCTATAATGGCGTTTACCAATACTGCATTTCCTGGTTGGTTCATGAAAGCTTCAATGTCAGTAGGTGATGGCATAGCTGGCTCTGGGTTGAAGGATGGCTGAGTGCTCAAGGGGGGTGAGGCTATTCGATCCAAATGATAGGGCTCCATTGTTTCTTTCTTCTTGGCTAAGCGAGTGACGGGTGGCATGAAAAATGCTCCTAGGGATGAGATGCAATAATGCTGATGGATGCAAAAGGGGGAAGGCTTTTCTATGCAAATGATTTCCTAGGTTGAGGAAAAGCTATATGACAAAACCTAAGGAGGATTGGGTTGGGGATTCTAACTTCAAAGTTGTCAAAGTACAAAAGGTCTGCTTTCCTATGTGCAAGCTTGGTGGTGATTGTGTCAACTTAAGGATAGACTGATGATCCTTTAGGAAGAACACGAGATTGACCACTTGCGAATCCCAACCTTTAGCTCAAGGTGATGAGGGATAACAAGTGACAAAGCTAGATTACCCTAGACAAAGCTCTGTCAAAGGGATAACCTTGGTGAGATTGGTGGATTTGGAAGATTTTAGGAATGGCAAACTTTTAGCAAGGTGACAACAATTTTGAAAGCGTAGATGTGCAGATTTCCGATTACTAGCTAGATGGTATGATTCTAAATGAGATGGATGAGCTAATAATGCTTAAGGGGATAACCTAAGATGGCTGGCTTTTCTACAAAGATGACTCTAGAGTGAAGCTTATCTAAGAAGATGTGGAGAAACAAGGGTGTCTAATCATAGAAATCATGCCTAGTTGGTAAGGCATAAGCAAGATTAACTCCTGGATGTTGGCTAAATTTGATGGTGCGCTCTAACCAGGCCTCTTGAAGTGCTTCGTCGGTAGCTTTGTCCTCTGCTTTGTGGAGTTTGGAAATTCGTGGGCTTGGTGTTATTGCTTTTCTCTTGGCTGAAAGTTCTTGGTATGCTAGAGATGGCTTGAGTTTGACCTTGTGAAACTTCTGTTTGGGTTTGGGTTGTTCCGACATAAATTCCTGAATCTACTTGGCTTTGGGAAAAATCTCAGTTGTTTTGCTTCAACTTGTTCAACTTCCAAAATAGGCAGTGACTACGCTAAGTGTGCCCTAAGCTAGGATTGACCAAGTTTGGCAAACATTCATTCAACAAGTAAAATAAAAACAAGCAATAGATAGGAACACCCAGATAGAAGTTTGTGGTTCTCAGAATGTGGTACTTGCGCCAAGGAGTGTGTATGTTCTACAAATGTTTCGATCAGTCACTCCAAACACATTAACATCCTAAATGGTTTTCTGCAAGGCAGACAATTGGTTTAGCTAGGGAGTCCTTGATATACGCAAGGTACGTGAGGCCCAAATCCATAGATGAGACCAAAAGGATGTCACACAACCAAGAGGAGCGGTAACCCACTTCTCCTCTTTCACTTCTCAAGGGTATAAAGTTCCTTGAGGCTTAGCCTGAATGACAAAATCCTGATCCCAAGAGAGGTGTCTTTCGATTCACCTCCCGATTCTTATACTCCGCCAAAACGCTGGAGTTGAGGTCATCCAAGGGGTGATGAAATCCCCAAGCAGGCCTCCTAAAAAAGAAACAAGGTTTTGGATCCTAATCTTATGCACCCAAGATGGCCTCGAAAGACGACAAGGGGAGAGAAGACTCGGATGACCTTGGGCTAAAAAACATGCTTGTTCTTTTACCAACTGACTCTTATGTGTGCTAATCTAGACTTTGCAAGAACTCATGTTTAAGAGACAATGTTCAATTCCAACTTGAAGCACCAACAAAAGTAAATCGATCGAAGAATGCACACAATAAGAAAAGTTAGGGTCAACAAAAGCAAACTCGCGTGCCCGGAGGCCCTCCACGTCAAGTATCGATTAATTTTCTTTAAGGCATTCAAGATTGAGTGTGAGTTTGTTTTAAGCCCAAAACAAAAGTGTGTGAGATTCAATTTCAAGTGCGTGCCCGGAGGCTCTCCATGTCAGTTGTTGTTCAATTTTAGTGCCCAAACTTGAAGTGTGATCGATTTAATCTAGAGTTTTGACCATTTAAGAATTTTGATAAAGTTAAAGCAAACGTTCAAAGACCAAGTGAGTGAGTTAGATTGTGGAACATTTAACACCTTTTTCAAGTAGACCCATCCCCATAAATGGCACTGAGATTGCAACCAATGGTTAATATTTGATGGGTGATTAGAAAAGAGGTGAGTCCAAGGAACTACTCAAATTGATTTTTGTAAATTTGTATTTTAACTTAACAAAGTTTCTTAAATGTCCAAAAATCCAACTTTACCTAGATTGCATGTGAAAAAGAGATTTGTAATGGTTAATTGATCCTTGGCATTCAAGATTGGATTTTTTTGTTTTAAGAATTCATTCCAAAGAAAGTTGATTTTAACCCATGACATTCAAGAGTGTGTTTTTGAGCAACATTCATTCAATGAAAAATGTGTTAAACCATTCAAGTTCATTTTTTTTTAGCAACATGCATTCAAAGACAAATGGTTAAACATTCAAGTTCATTTTTTAGCAACATGAAAACCTGCAAGAAACATGGTTAGTGGTTCCATATGTGCTCCAACCTGCAATGAGACAAAAAAAAAAAAAAAAAAAGCAATTTTAGTTAGTTAGCCAAAATCTTCAAAAATGAGAGCTTAACTATGGGAAATTTTTTTAAAACTTTTTTTGTTGTTTTTCCTACGCATAAAAATGTAGAGGTGCCAAAATATGAAGAGGACAAAACAGATTTGCAGCACAGAACCCAGGTGACAAGCAGAGATGTCGATTTTCACAGACGCGGATTTTCGCAGACGTCGATTTTCGCAGACGCGGATTTTCGCAGAGGTCGATTTGCGCAGACGCGGATTTTCGCAGATGTCGATTTTTGTAGATGCGGATTTTCGCAGATGTCAATTTTTGCAGACGTGGATTTTCGTAGAAGTCAATTTTCGAAGACAAAACAGGTTGCAGACGCCAAAACCGCGCCAAAAAAAGCTGAAAAATGCGATTTTTTTTTTTTTTAGATGGTATTTCTTCTTCCTAAGTGTGTTCTTTAACCTGCAAAAACAAGAAAAACACCCTCACAACACACTCAAACAACAACAAACATTAGATGGTTAGAAAAATGACATATAGATGAAAATAGATGATTAAATGACCCATAGTGGGGTCCCACCGGGTGTGCCAAAATGTAGAACCAGAATCAGTATGCAAAAAACATTAACAAATGAAGTAAACATTCACAAACCAAAAACTAAATTCACATATATGCTTAGACTAAGAAAGAAAATAAGAAGTGCAAACCTCACAAGAGAAAACACTCCATGCTTTCTTGATTCTGTAGATGTGTCCTTTTGCTGTGGATGTATGCTCAAGATGCTCAAAAGCTGCTTCAATGGAGATGGGTAATGGAAAATTGGTAGCTTTGTGAGCTCTCAATTTGGCATTATAAGGGTATGGTTGATGGCTTTGGTTCTCAAAATAGCATGGTAACTTTAGCTCAAAGATTGTTGATGAAATGGCTTGGGATGGGATTCAATTTATAGGCTAAGGGGTAGAGGGATGGAGGGCTTAGATGCAAGGATGGATGAAGGCTTAAGGAGGGCTAAGATGCACTCAAAGGGGAGCACATGGATTGTGCTTGTTTAGCACCAATGGGAAGGTGACACTTGTCACAAGGAGGATGAGTGTGAGAGGGTAGGGTTAAGGGTTGGTTAAAGTCATGATGAGTGGGGTTGAGTATGTAAGAGGGATGTAAGAGGAATGAGTGTGGAAGAGGGAAGAGTGTGGAAGATGGGTGTAAGAGTCATGAGTGGGCTTGTAAGAGTCTTTATGTTTTGTAAGAGCACTCATGACTTAGTGGTTGGGTTTTTTGAGGGAAGACTTTGGTTTGGTTTAGGAAAGTCTTAAACTTGTTTAAGGAATGTGACAACATTAGGGGGTGGATTAGGCTTGGTTTTAGGATTAGATTAGGGATGTTAGAGATGTGCAAGTGGATGGCATTAATGAGGGTGGGTGAGTTAGTGGCTAAGCTTGGTTAGCATGGGTGGATGGGGTGGATTAGGCTAAATGGAGGATTAGAGATAGGTTAGGGGTTTTTGAATTTGAGGATTTCATTTATCAAATAGATTTATTTAATAAATGGGGATTTTTGGAATTAGATAGAAGAATAGGATTTAATTGATAAATAATAGATTATTTGATTTATCAATTAGGACTATAGATGATTAATTAAATTAATCAACTAGGGGATGACAAAGGATTAATTAAATAGAAATTTAATTAATAATGCCTTTTTAGATAACTAAATAGGATTACTAAAATAGTGTAATCAAATTTAGGTGTCTACAGGAAGAAATTCAAACTTTGGTAAATCTACCAACTACTAGGACTCCTACAAGAATGCCTCAAAAGCCAAGCACTGATGTTATGCCACTCCAAATCTTTGCACCAGGCTCAAGCTCCACAAAATTTGCAAGGGTACTTCACTATGGAGACCCTACATTAGATGAAGAGATAGTCATTCCAAAATATGACTATGACACTATTACACTTGATAAGATAAATCTAATGTAAGAGGCATTAGAAAGGAAGAAGAAGTAGGAGATACTTAGAAATGAGTATAAAAAAAATCAAGTGTTACATGAGATTAAGGACATCTTTTTAGATGCCAATAGTGGCATGTTGTGATGGCTAAGTTGTTGAGTTGTTATCCTTTCCATCAAGGTTCAAATCTAATGGGGATGAGGTCCCCCATTTATGTGCTCACTAGTTCATAGCTCCAGGTCAAAGCATTTACCCCTCTTTAAAAAAAAAAAGGACTTTTTTTTAGATGCCTTCATCTTGTAATCACTTGATGAAACAAAGCCCATTTTTGAGAAACTCTCAAAAATAATGGACCAGGTGCAAAGTGAAGACCATGACACCAATACAAAACTAATGGAATAGTCAAAGACAAAATTTCAAGTAAAGGTAAATGAAAGGATATCTAGTGAAATAGCACTATCACATATAGAGCTGGCAAATAAAATTGAGAAGGTGAAGACAGTACTTGAGAATATATTCTCACTATACACAAAATTGTGTGAACCTTTAATCTACACACAAGAAACTAGCCAAACAATAATGAGCTTGGAAAGAAACATGAAAGTATTAGGCATGCAATTGCCAAAAGATCTAGCTCAAAGTGAGAAGCACTTTCATACAATGCTTCACACACAAAAGGAACTAGCTGTATTGACAATAGAAGAGGCTAATACTAGAGCCAAATTAGTTCAAATACAAGCCACCCTAACCCCTTACATGGAGATTCTACAAAAGGAACTAGCCTATGCAAAAAATATATTGAAGACAAATCCTAATCTTTCAACATTAGATGGCTTAGTTCACCTTACAGTAGAGACAACAATACAAATCAAATCCCTAGAAGTTGCAATACAAAACTGGGATGGTGCTCTAAGAGTTCTGATGGAACTAAACAAAACCTTCTTGGAAAAATACTTAGTCAATGTATAGACCCTTTGATATAAGTGTCAAAAAGGGGGAGAAATTGTAAAAAGGGGGAGAGAAATCAAAAGGCCAGAAGGAGACTTAATCTGCAAGGGGAGACATGTGAAAGGGGGAGCCAAAACAAATATAGAAGAGCAAACAAAGGGGGAGTACAAAGTAAAAAAGAAAAAATAGAGCATATCAAACCATATTAGACAAAGAGTATCAACACAAGGCAAATCCACTCAAACAAGTAAAAGGAGTAAAATTTTGGTTAAAGAAAAAGGCACATCAACTCAGGGGGAGACACAAAATTTTGAATAGTTTTGAAGTTTTGTATATATGTTGAACCATAATTGTATTATAATTAAGGTAGATAGACTCATAATGCATAGTTAAGTGTTTTTGACACTCATGTCAAAGGGGGAATTGTTGATCTCAGATTGGTTTTGACAATTGAGTGTCAACACACTTAAGCTATTTCTGAAGTTCATGTTGAGCTAGCAACATATGCTGAGTATAATATATACAAGTGTTGGGTTGCAATATGTGCTGAGCCAGAAATACAATAAGTGTCGAGTCACTTAGGTGCCAAGAAAATAGACAATTTCAAGTGAATATATGTGCTGAGTGAACAATAGATGCCGAGCATGTTCAAGTGCCGAGAAAGACAAAATTTTAGTAAGTGTCGAGCATCAGTAGCCAACAAGTGTCGAGCAATGTAGAATCAACATAAGAGTTTGTGCCTTCACAAACTAAGATGTAAGCCATTTTGCATGCCAACTCATGGATAGATCTCGAAGCTTAGAGATAATATCAAACCTATTTAATTCCCTATGTAATCAACATGCAACCAATCAAATAATTGAAATTCTAAAGAGGCAAAATGTATAAATCTCAGTTGTAGATTCATACCTAACCATAAGTCACAAAATCCTTTTAAAGGGAGTTAAAGCCCCATAATTCATAGTGTGTGAGAGAGCATTAGAGTCTGAATGTGAAAAAGGTGATGATAGTAGTGAAAGGGGTGAATTTCTTAACATACAATTGAGGTGACTTAGAAGAAGGACAACATTTCTAAATTAGTTAGCGAAATAGAAGATCAAAGTTACAACATTTTCATATTATATTAGAGAGAATCAAGATGAAATAAATTGGGATCTAAAATCAAAAATAGAAGATTTTAAGTGTATTAGATCAAACATTCTACTATACTTTCTAGCAACTATATTAGTAGGATGAAATCCTTGTATCAAGGTTGATTTAATAGTCATATTGAAATCCTTTAATAGGGTGACATTCCAACTAAGTGTTCTAATGTCCTTTAGCCAAGAACACTTTTGACAAGGTGTTAAAATCCTTTAACAAGGTAGGATCTAAAAATCCTTTGCAAGCCTTTAATAGTGTAGGCCTTTCACAGGGTAGATCATGATAATGGTCAAAACATGTAACCTTAATAGGGGAACTTTATTGCTATAGTAATGAAGAATTGTGGGTGTCATCCCCAACCCAGTTTTACCTTCTCATTGGAAGGTTTTTGGGTAATCATATTTGGTGTCATGTGTTTATGTGTTTGCATTTGCTTTACATGGTATTTCTATATGTTTATGCATGCAATGTTTTAAAGTTAAAAGCTTTAAATGTTGAAGTTTAGTACTTATGATTCACCCCCCCAACCCCACCTCTCAGAAGTATACTTCCCACTTGTAAATTCCAATATAATTTTCTTATTTTTCTAAACTTGCTTCTAGATCATAGAACTCCCTTGAGAAGCATCATTATGAAGGAAGAGGTCAAACCCTTGATTCTCCCTATTATATTTATCATTCCAAATGTCTCTCAATTCTTCCTCCTCTTGATGCCATCTCTAAATAAGCTTAGCAAATAGAGGATCATTCATAGTTATCACCCTTCTAAGGCCAAGTCCTCCTTTATTGATTGGCATGTAAACTTTATCCCAAGCAATCAAAGTCATTATTTTCTTCTTTTCCATACCTACCCATAAAAGTTGTTTCTGAATTTTCTAAATGGCCAAAGAAAACTTCCTAGGAATCTTTAAAAAGCTCAAAGAATACAAAGGCATATTATGTAAAGTGGATTTAAGAACAATAACCTTACCAGTCTAGCTAAGAAGGGATCCTTTCTAGCCTGCTAATTTTGAGTGGATTTTGTTAATCAAAGAACTCCATAAAGTCTCAAGAGGGTTGAGATAGAGGGGTAAGCCAAGATATGAGCCTAGAAGGGTACTGATCTCACAAACAATGATTATTTTGATTTTATTTTGTCTATTCTCATTAATATTGATAAAATAAATCACAATTTTATTCCAGTTTATTATCTAACCAGAGGCTTGCCCATAATCATCAAGAGCTTTCTTGATGTTTCTTGCATTCCTCATAGAATCTTCTCCCATAACAATAGAGTCATCCAAAAATTACTGATGAGAGAAAGTAAGATCCTTAGAAGAAGGTCCAAGTCTAATAAATTCCCCCAAAGTAACCATTTTTTCAACATATCTACCTAAGCATTCAGCCATGGGAATGAATAGGATTGGAGATAGTGCATCCCCTTGCCTTAACCTAGGAGAAGCCCAAAAGAAAGCAGTCAGAGAACCATTAATAAAATAGAGAAGGTGGTAGAGGAAACCAGCAAAAGGACCATCTCCAAAAATATTTTATTAAATCCAAAAGCTTCCAACCAGCATTTGAAAAACTTCTAGTCTACCTTATCATAGGCTTTTGATAAGTCAAGCTTAAGAAAGAACCCCTCTATCTTAGATTTAGTAAGAGACTAGATATTTTCATACATTTTGATGATCAAATCCAAAATCTTCCTGCCAAGAAAAAACCCATTATGTTGTCCAGAAATTAGATTAGGTAGAAAACATAAAATTGTGAGAGTAAGAACTTTGGAGATAACCTTGTAAAAAGAGTTGCAAAGACTAACTGATCTAAAATGATCCATATAGTCAGCCCTAGTCTTTTTGGGAATCAAATCCATAAAGAAACAATTCAAATTCTTCAGGAGTTTTCTAGACCCAAAGAACTCTTTAACACCATTAAGAACATCCTCTTAAATGATATGCTACTACTTATGAAAAAAGAGGAAGGGGAACCCATCTAGTCTAGGAGCTTTGTTTACTTCAAAGGAAAATACAACATTAGTAATTTCTTCATTTTTGGGGATAGTAGTAATTTTTTATTCTTTTCATGATAAATGCATTTTGGAATACAATCTAGAAACACCTTTTTCTTGTCCTTGTCCAAATTGGGATCACTCTCTAGTAAATTACTAAAAAAGTTTATGGCTTCCTTTTTAATAGCTTCATTTTCATCAATAGGAACCCCATGAAAATTAAGCCTAGAAATCTTATTAACCATTCCATGCTTCAAATTAGTCATATGAAAATATTTAGTATTTTGATCCCCCTCACCCAAAAAAACATTTCTAGACCACTGTCTCCAATACACCTCTTCCTTAGTAATCATATCATGCATCTTTCTTAGTTTCAACTCTTCCTCCTTCCTAGAAACATTTTCATAGACTTCAACTTAGATTTTTTCCTATATCTCTTTTAATTCCTTAATACTTTTGTTGTCAAAAAATT
Organism: Cupressus sempervirens; assembly: GCA_028749045.1. Taxonomy (NCBI): domain Eukaryota; kingdom Viridiplantae; phylum Streptophyta; class Pinopsida; order Cupressales; family Cupressaceae; genus Cupressus; species Cupressus sempervirens. The sequence goes on along the minus strand of CM053786.1, from coordinate 160,696,312 downwards.
TCCCAAAGGTTTCCTTGTTCCATTTTTGGATATTCTTTTTGACATTTCTCAACATTTTAGGAATTTAAACATATTTCTTCCCTCCAAATGAATGCCCTACCTTTCCTTAATAAGGTCTTCTAGGCTAGGATGGAGAGTCCACAACTTTTGAAATCTAAAGGGATGGTTCTTCTTGCTAGTTATAGGGTCAGCCAAAAAAATGGGATAGTGATTGGAGCCCACTCTCACATGAGCAGAAAGGGAGCATTTATACTTCAAAAATCAATAATTACTAATAAGGGCTCCATCCAACCTCACTTGAATAAGGTACTTCCTTAACCTTTTATTAGTCCAAGTGTAGTCAACCCCATGCAAATCTATGTCATACAAAAGATGACTAACAATAAAATCCATCAATTCTAATCTACTGTCCAAATTGGTCTAATTGCCTCCCATATTTTCATTCTCTTTCAGAGATTTATTGAAGTTACCTTTAACAATCCAATTTTCATCCACAAAATTCTTTCTTTGATTAGAAAGAGCATTCCAAAGTGCTTTCCTACCCCATTCAGAATTGGGGGCATAAATGTAAGTTAAAACCCAAGGGGTTCCATCCTTTGCATTAGAGAATTTGATATTCATCATATTTCTATTTTCAGAGATAAGTTCCCCATAAATATATCTATCATTCCAAAAAATTGTCTTACCACCTGAGGCATCATGAAAATCACCCCCAACTACCTTAACACTTTTGAACACCAAAAGACCTTCAACTTTCTCTTTCAACATTTTGGTTTCTTGAAGAAGAACAATATATGGCTTGTTATCCCTAATCATATTCATCACCAAATCTTTCTTGTGAGGATCATTTAATCTTTTGATATTCCATGATATGAACTTCATTTCTTATGGAAATATTTTAAATCTGAGATAGTCCTCTAACTACCATCTGCTATAATTTTGTTTTTCTCCACAATGTAAGGAAACTCAGTGTAGAAATAGCTTCCTACACTAATCCTTCAAGGAAAATATTGCACAAATACCTATGAAATCCTTACAATTTTAGATTCAATATTATGTAAACAATAATATTTTAGTCAACCATGAATATAGAAAACAAATAGAGAAGGAAACTACATAAACACAAAGATATGTGGGTGGGGAAAAACCTTTTAGTAAAACAACCCCACCCCTCCAAAACCTACACAATGTATGATCTTCAACACAAAAGATTACAACACACTTGCAATGCAAGTTATTTTAGGAAATGGAAGACAAATCTAGTAGTAATATATACTACAAACAATTCTCTCTCTCTCTCTCTCCCTCCTTGCCCCCCAATCTGCAACCCTAAAAAATGCTTATATCATGCATTTTCCATTTTTAGGGAAACTTCCAAAGAACAACCATATTATAGTTTTACCATTCTCCAAAAAAGGAGGAACCAAATTTTTGTTTTGGGTTGATGCCTTGAACCCTATGTGCTAGATGGAGGCTCAAGTGTATAGTACTCAATGATCAATTGTCACATGTCTTGATATCTTCACTCATCATCATATCTTCCAAAGATAGCTCTTACGCATCATAGGAATCTATCATAACTATTTTAGCCATGATCTCCTTACACACAATTCAAGATGCCAACACATACAAGTGGAGTGACACATCAACATGCCAATTAGACATATACACTCACACTTAATTATATTATTTGCAAAAAATCTATTTACAAAAAAAAAAGAAAAGAATAGGAATTACCCAAGGCTGAGACACCTTATTCCTAACACATAATTATTTTCTACACATTAGAAGGTTAGGCCAACATCCCTAGACTTGATACCCTTCCCAACTAGAGTAGAGGGTAGACAACTATCTCTAGATTTTTTACTCTTGAGATCTTATTTTTTAATGCTCTTTCCAGTTGGGGTGCTAAGATCTGTAATATTCTTTATCTTGTTGCTCCTCATTTTCTTAATCTCCAAAGCATTCTCTTTTTTATTTTTAAAAGAAGACTCCTTTTTTAATCTTAAGAGATTCTTAGCCCCCACTACAGTCCAAACTACTTTAGAATCTTCTTCCTCAACCATCAAGGATTTAGAAATATCATCAAAATCCCCCCACTTTTGGTTGCCATCCATAGGTATTACCTTTGTGAGAGGCTTATTCTTAACTTAAGTATCCTTCCTAAGAATAATACAATCTTGATTGCTTAAGAGTTAGATTCCTTACTATTAGAAGAGGACAAACTACAATCTTCCAAGACCTCTTCAATCTGAATCTCACCATCCTTTTCTTTACCCCCATTAATGAGCCTACCCTCATCCATAAGGCTATCCTTTGGTACCAAAGTGACAACCTCCTCTATGCAAATGTGATCCAGAGGTGTTGTTCTTGATTATTCATCTCTTTAATAGTAGCCAGCTATGAATTTACCATGTGATCAAAGACCACAGACTCCAAACTCACCATTTCATTACTCAAACCCTATTGAAGAGGCCCTCCCACATAAAATATTTTCTCAACACCCCCCATATTCTTAGTTCCTTTTTGAACCCATATTTTCTTAATTTTTTCTATGGGATAATCAAAGTTGGGCATTTCTTTGCCCATTGACATGATCTTTTACAATGAAAGTAGCCAAAGGGGATGGACTCATACTTAATCTTCTTTTGCCATACTACAAGTTTGGATTTGAGTGAAATAACCTCTATCATAACAACTCCTTGAAAAACCCCTACATAGATTCTAGATTTGAGTGAAATAACCTAATCTAGTTATTATAGTTAACAATCAATTTGATGAATCATTTCCAAATCTCATAGTGGCATAACAACTAACCAACACCTTAAATTTTTCATGAACATAAAAAATTATAAATATTTCCATTCATAATAATAAAAAATGAGTAACTAATCTAATTGACCATTTTCAGTTATCATAAAATATCAATGACTAGAATTTTTTTTCAAGATCACAAAATAAGAGACATAAGAATATGAATCATATCTTTCAAAAATAATAGCTTATTAAGAAATTGTGGAATTATATTGTTAATGATTCACCAACCATCTTTGAACATAAATAAAATTTGAAAGAAACTATTATTAGTGTATGGTTGCATGGTTGTTGGTGGAGTCAGAGATGTCATATTATTTCATATATGTAGATATAGTTGTATAGTTATTTTTAATAATCTTAATGGAACTTGCTAAGAAGCTACAAATTTAGAGAAATCAAATGTTGTTTAGTGTGGATCTTGGTCAATCTCAAAGTGGGAGATTTTTAGTTTGTGATGATTGATCAAGAAAGTACTCTACACTTGTCATGTATCCTCACTAGAGTTTGGGGATTGGTTAGGCCCTAATCAAGGGTTCAAGGGTAGTATCCCACAAGGATTTTTTTGGGGGGATAATTTTTTGGCTATTTTTATGGGGGGCAACATGTTGTAACTCACTCTAGCCTTAATTTTGTAAGTGGAAAAATGCTTGTATAAAATGGATTAGGGTAGATTTTGTGTGATGATGATTTAGTAGCTTCTTGTGGCAATTTTGATTTGTAAGGGACTCCAGATTGTAATCAAGTTCAAATCACTAGAAAATAATATTGAAATTGGTTTTTGGTGTATGTAGCTCAGAGATTGGTTGAACCACATTAAATATTTGTGCCTTGTGCTCTCTTTTGTCTATTTTATTCTTTTTCTAATATTGGTTATATTTGCATGTAATTGTTATTTTTATCTCTTTAATCCTAACATGTGGTATCAGAGCAAGGTTTCTTCATTTCCTCTCTATAGGAAAGTCTCATAGTTGAGTGGGAGAAATGATAGACAAGGGTAAGCTGAAGATTGAGAAGTTTAATAGGGAGGACTTTTGGTTATGGAATATACAAATGGAGGACTACCTTTATTATAAGGATTTATGAAAACCATTCAAAAGAAAGGCCAAGAAAAATGAAAATATGACAGGTGAGGACTGGGATATTTTGGACAGAGAGGCACTTGGAAGTATTCATTCATGCATGGCACGATCAATGACATTTAAAATTATGAAAGTGAAGATGAGTGAAGAGTTGATGCATAACATATAAAAGTTGTATGAAAATCCCCCTACCTCAAATAAAGTATTTCTCATGAACCATTTATTTAATATGAAGATAGTTGAAGGTGGATTGATTGTTAATTATTGAATGAGTCTAATACAATTACAAGTCAATTATCTTATGTAAATGTTAATTTTAATAAAGAAATAGGGATCTCTTAATTTTTTTGTTTGTTGCCTCAAAGTTGGAATGACTTGGTAATGGTTGTGAGTTCTACTACCCTAAAATTTGATGATGTTATTGATGTTATTCAATGTAAGGAAAGTCATAGGAAAAGCTCAAGTTGATCTACATCAGGAATTTTCTTGAACACACAAGGCAAAGGTAGAAAAATGAGAGACAAAATGATTCTCAAAATCATGGGAAATCTAGAGGAAAACCAAAGGAAAGGAGGTCTCAATCTAGAGGACCAAGTGATTATTGGTACTATGCAAAACCAGGGCATAAGAAGAAAGATTAGTTGTCTTGAAAGAACAATGAAGGTGAAAAACAATATGGAATGAAGGAGGAAAATGTAGTGAGCAATAAATCCAAAGAGGATGAATTTTTTCTTTCATTAGAAAACATTGATGATTCAAGGGTTTCAGATTTAGGGGCTTCATTTCATGCTACACCCCATAGAGGTTATTTTCTTGATTATGTCCAAGGGGATTTTGGTTAATGAACCCTGTCAAATTATTGGAAGTGGGAAAATTAAGATTATGTTGCAGAATAGGAATCATTGGCTAATAAAAGAGGTAAGACATATTCCAAAGTTTAGTAGGAATTTAATTTTAGCAGGCCAATAGGGTGATGATAGTTACACAATTACTTCTAATTATAGAAATTGGAAGGTTTCAAAAGGTTCCTTAGTAGTAGAAAAAGGTGTGGAAGTAGGAACCTTATATCTTTGTACAAGTCGTAGCATTCCTTCTACTTTAGTTATTTTAGAGAAAAATTAGTGTTCAGGAATTGTTGTTGTAATTGACCTAGAGGAACATCAAATAGTTGTTGTAGATTTTATCATATCACTATGACACAATAGACATTGACACATGAGTGAGAAAGGTATGAAGTTACTACTTTCAAAAAAAGTTTTCACCAAGTCTATAATGTGTCAATATGGATTTCTATAAAAGTTGTGTTTATGGAAAATAAAAGAGAGTAAGTTTTGTGAAGAGTGCTAAGGAAAATAAAATTGAGAAATTAGAGCTTGTGCATACAGATGTATGGGGACTAACTTAGGTCTCTTCCCTTGGTGGCTCTTAGTAGTATTATATTCACTAATGATGCAACTAGGAAAGTATGGATTTATTTTCTTAGACAAAAATATAATGTATTTAAAACTTTTATGAAATGGGAAAGATTCATTGAGAATGAGGCTAGTGAAAGACTTAAATATCTCATATCAATGGTGATGAGTATTGAATTTTTTTTTTTGAAGATTAATATTCCTATAATGGTATTATTAGGCATAAATTTTTTACAAAGACTCCACAAGAAAATGGAGTGACTAAATGCATGAACATGGAAATAATGGAGCATGCAAGGAGCATGAGACTGCATGGGCATGAAAATGTGCAATCCTCATTCACATAAATGGTTTGAATCTAAGAAGATATAGGAGCCCAAGAAAAGAAAAGAAAAATATGATCCACTTAGCCAAAGGATGCTAAGTAAATTTTGCAAGTACAAAAGGAAGCTAAGTGGAAGAAATAATGGATTGATCAACAAGTAGATCCATCATGGACATCACAATGGATATTAAGTGAGAAAGTTGTGACTTCTTATTCATAAAAAATGGTAAGAGTGCACTCAATGTTACATTTAATGGTGATGGAAATAAAGATTATATAAATAGTGGGAATAATTTGAATTTGAATTCTTCCCAACTAGAGCGAACCATCAAAGACACAAGGCACCCGTGACTCCTATACAAACACACTACATCTGACAAGATTGACAGACTACTACAAAAAAAAAGCGAAGCTAGTAGTAGGGGTGAATTCAAAATATGAACCTAGATTCTAAGGCTTCTAAGTGAAGTTGAAAGGGTAGTATGAAAGAATCTGGAATGAGAAAGTAAAAGGTTAGATTCAAAAGTGATTATCCATAGAGCCAAAGAGGCCAAGTTAAGAGGAATCTCAAAAGGGAAAAATAAGAGTGACAAAAAAGGTCATCTTTGAAGGGTTGCACTACTAAGGAAACTTAGAAGAAGTCTCCACAAAAGGAAAACACAAGTGTTAGGATTAGTCATAGATAGAAATAACAATTACATGCAAATACAACCAATATTAGAAAATAATAAATCACATAGAAGAGAACACAAGATACAAATATTTAACGTGGTTCACCCAATCCTTGGGCTACGCCCACCAATAAAATATTCAATATTATTATTAAGTAGTGAATACAATTTGAAAACCCTAATAGATCAATATTGTTGCAAGAAGCTACAATATCACCATACATAATGAAATCCCTAACCCTAAGCCATTTTATACAAGCTTTTTTTGCTTACAAAATTAGGGATTGATAACCTCCATCGACATATTTAAGGGAAGCCCAACATACAACCTAATGTTCCTTGTGCATTTCATTATTTCCCTATTCATGAGTTCAAAAACTCCATTTTCCTACAAATTTCTTGAAACAATTTTCTATCAACGAATACCATTAGTGGAGTAATAATCTTCATATTCATGACCACAATACTGACCATCATTATCAAATCTAAGACATTTTAATCTCTTACCAATCTCATTGTAAACCAAGTATTTCCATTTCTTAAAAGTTACAAATACATCATATTTATGTCTAAGGAAATTAACCCATTCTTTTCTAGTTACATCATCAAAGAATCTAACATAATAATAAGAGCCACCAAAGAAAGGTACTTGAGCTAGTCCCCATGCATATGTATGCACAAGCTCTTATTTCTCATTTTTATTTTTTATCACACTCTTCACAAAAATCACACTCGTTTGTTTTCCATACACACAACTTTCACAAAAATCCATTTTGACACATTTTAGACCTAGTAAAACTTTCACTAGATAAATAAATTTTATACCTTTCTCACTCATGTGCCCAAGTTTGTTGTACCATAGCATTGTATCAAAATCTAGAGAAACTATTTGTTCTCCTTGCTCAATTGCAGCAATTGTTCCTAAACATTCATTTTTCTTTGAAATAATTAAAATAGAAGGAACGATATGATCTATACAAAGATGTAAGATGCCTACTTTCAAAAATTTTGCTACTACAAGGGAACCTTTTGAAACCTTCCAATTTTTATCTTCAAAAGAAACTATGCAACCCTCATCACCAAGTTTCCCTACTAAAATTAAATTTCTACTCAGCCTTGGAACATGTCTTACCTCATGTAGTCACCAATGATTCCCATTCTGCAACTTAATCTTAAGTTTTTTCTTTCCAACAATCTGACAGGGTTCATTATCCACTGAATAAACAAGCTCAAAATCCTCTTGGACATAATCAATAAAATAACCTCTATAGGGTGTAGCATGAAATGAAGCCGCATAATCTAAAATCCAAGAATCATCAACACTTTTTTCCATAGTACCAACAATCTCTTGGTCTTCTAGATTGAGACCTCTTCCCCTTTGATTTTCCTCTTGACTTCCCATGATTTTGAGAATTGCTTCCTCTCTCAATCATTATGCATCTGCTTTGCACATTCAAAGCACTTCTTGATATAGATCTGTCTAAGGTTTTTCTACAAGTTTCTTCACTTAGAATAGCACCAATCACATCATTAAATTTTAGAGTATTAGATCTAGAAATATAATTACTCATAGCAATTATCAATCCATTCTATCTTTTAGGCAAAGAACACAAAATCAAGAGAGCCCTAATTTATTCATCAAAATTCATATTCACAAAAGATAGCTAACTAGTAACTATATTAAACTCATTTATATGATCTACAATAGATCAACCTTCTACTATCTTCATGTTAAATAAATGCTTCATGAGAAATACATAGTTTGAAGCATAGGGATTTTCATACAATTTTGCTAGGGTTTGGATCAACTCTTCTAACATCTTGGCTTTTGTAATTGTAAATGCCACTTATGGTACCAAGCATAATCATATACTTACAAGTGCCTTTCTATATAAAATCTCCTAGTTCTCATCTATCATAGTTCCATGTTTCTTGGCTTTTCGTTCCAATGGCTTCCATAAATCCTTTTGATAAAGATAGTCCTCCATTTGCATTTTTCATAACTAAAAATTATTCCCATTAAACATCTCAACCTTTAGCTTACTCTCATCTTCCATTGCTCCCACTAAACCATGAGAGCTTCCTAAAGAAGATAGCTAGACAAATGACGAATTGAGCTTTTAAAAAAAAAATTGACTAAATTTTGTCTCTGATACCACTTGTTAGGATTAACCACTGACAAAAATAACAATTACATACAAATATAACCAATATCAAAAAAATACATTGCATAGGAGAGAACACAAGATGCAAGGACTTAATGTGGTTCACCCAATCCCTAGTCTATGTCCACCAAAAATAAGCCCAATATTACTATTATCCAGTGATTACAATTTGCAATCCCTTATAGCTCAATACCATTGTAAGAAGCCACAATATCACCATACATTATGAAATCTCTAACTATGTGTCATTTTATACAATCTTTTGTTACTTACAAAATTAAGGCTAGAATAAGTCATCAAATAGAAAAATGTCAATCGATGCCTTTTACAATAGTGACTCATTTTTGGCTTTGGGGGTATTGCCTCGAAAAACTCTCATGTGGTCATTGCCCCTCAACCCCACCTTGTATTGCAATTTAGGGAGTGCACATGGGGTGCTACCACAAGACCTTGCAAGGGATGTTGTCTCTTGACCCCATATAAATAATATAATTGGAAACTATGTTGAATAAACCTTCAAGTCTGATTAGGCTTCGCATCACAACAACAAGGAAATTGTATAGAAGAGCCAAAAGAGCTAAGCACACCAGCGATCAAACTCTTAGGATTGCAAAACCAAGAGGAGGTAGATAATAGTTATACATTAGTCAAGAAAGCCAATCAAATATCTACTCCAAGCTAAGTTAAGTAGCTAAAACTATTAGATCACTTTCATGTTGTTTACTTACCTTTCCAATAGTAAATCCTAGTGAAGGTGGACCCTAGAAGGTTCTTTGTATAAATCTATTAATATGGTGACACGTTAACTTATCTTCCAAAGTTCTTTAATTGGGTTTCTCCTAAAAGGGTAATATCTTAATAGGTCTTATCCAAATCCCATAGAGGATGGCATCTTATAGTGTCATTATAATCTTTTAATAGGGATAAGCTCTTAATCAAACACACTTCAGAATACTACAAATTTGTGAGGATTGACTCACACATCGTGGTTTTTACCCTATCTAGGTTTCCACAAGATAAATATTGTGTTATGTAATGTTAGTTTCATGTGATGTGTTTTTTCTTATCCCTAATAGGTTGAGTTATTGTCATAACTAACTTATAAATCAAATAAAGTATGATTAAAACTAAAAAGTTGACTATAGAGAGTATATAGTTCACCCCTTCCCCCTCTTAGTATACCAACCTATAGTTGGGACCAATAATTGGTATTAAAGCCTAGTTCCTTAGAAGAGGAAAATTTAATAACTCTAGGAAAAAAATCAAGATGTTCAAAAGAGAGGCACCAAATATTTCAAAGGAAAACTATAGCTTGTAGTGTAGAAAGATGCGATTGCATCTAAAGACTCTTGGAGATGCTTACCATATGCATGTTGAGGTCAAATATGTTAACCACAAGGTCATCTTACTCCAAAAGAGGTGAAATAAAAGGAGATAAAGATGACTTCAATGGATGCCCTAGAAAGTACCCTATCATACTATGAATACAAATATGTTATGGAACTGGAGACAACCTACAAAATGTGGGAGAAATTGAAAGTCATCCATGGAGGAGGTATACATGTTATGAGGCTAAATATGGAAGACTATGAGGAAAAATTGATGGCATGAGAATGCAAGAAGGCAACGAGATTGAACCCTATGTAAAAAGAGTAAAAATCATGCTAGATATCAGAGCATGTGGTAGAGTAATATCAAAAGATGAGTGCATGAGAAAGATGTTGAGAACCTCATTGCCCAAATATGCCATAAGAGTGGAAGCCATTATGAGAATAATAGAGAAGAAGATATATCACTAGATGCATTAATATTCAATTTCAACATTTGAACTTACCAACTTTGACAATAGTTAACTACCAAGGGTTGAGACAACTTTCAAAGCTTTGGTTGCTCTAGTTGCAACATTGTGGGAGAAAGAAGAACCAAGTACGTATAGACACATGAAGGAGATGGAAATTTTTTATGCTAAAGAAGAAGAACAAGAAGAGATGGAGGATTTATTAACAAAAAGAATGGTTAGAGGAAAATGGAAGTACAAAGGAAAGCTCCTTTTCAAATTCTTCAACTACAAAAATGTAGGACTTTATGTTGCTAGGTATTGTAAACTTGTCAGACAAGAGACAAGCAACCAGAGAAAACAACAACTAGAAAGGCTCCAACAAGAAGTGTTCAAAAGAAAAAGAAAATAAATGGTGCTATATTTTTGAAGAAGGTGCGACTAATGAACTGTCATCTAGTGATGAGAAAGATGACAAGATAAGGTATTCTTTGTTGCCATTACAAAAGAAAGGGTAGAGAGAGCCCTGATTAGCAACATTAGTATCCATAAGAACTAGATAATAGATAGTGATTATGCACACCACCTATTAGGTGATACAAACATACTCCACAAGGTTAAATTATATGATGTAGTGATGGGGTCAAGCCAAATAATATAATGGACACAACAGGAAAGGGAAACTTTATTAACTATGAAAATATGCTAATACACTTAGTATAGTAAAAAAAAACTTCAAAACATGCCCTATGGGCTTACAATAGTATAAATCTAGAGATAATTTCTCCTTCCAGTACCTCCTCTCAAACTCCACTCCAAACTGCCTTTTATAATGCCAGAAATGTTCTTAAATAGACCACAAAGGGTTAAGGATTAGGAATACATTCTAGAAAGTGCTAGTTGGCATTTAGCCCTATACGAGGTCATTTAATGCCCCTAACCTAACTTTGAAGCATTCTTAAGAGATCCCCCAGAAGCCAAAAAATTGCAATAACTTTAGAACCATAGGGCCTTTTCACCTGATTCTTTTTCTGGAATATTCTAAATTACAATTATAATCATCCCACCAATTTACACCTTCTAACTCACCATAATTATGGCTCAGTTACATAGTCCTATTTGTTTGGTATTTACATGTATCCCAAGGTGATTAAAAACTCTAACTCAGAACACTAATAGTGGAACTGTGAGAGTTGGAACCTTTATTTGACCCAAATGGGTATCTAGAAATGAAAAGACATATAACAGAAACTATGTCTAGGTATATTTTTTGGGTGACACAGGATTGTCCTTATACCTCTGGATGCTCCTGCATCAGACACCTAGGGTAGATTGAGAAGTGACCTTGTCACTTGATGGATGGTAGAGGAAATTCCAAATGGGAAACCTCAGCTACTGATATCCAAGTTGAGTCCTCTATTGGTCGTCCTTTCCACTTAACTAGGTACTCTTTGTACTTCCTATTTTTGGTACTCCTACCCACACAACTATCCAGAATCTCTTCTATCTCCTCCTTTGTAGAAGTAGGAATTGGACATGGCTCTAGCATCAAACCCTCATCTGCACCATCATCATGATACTCTGTTAAGTCTGAAATGTTGAAGATAGGAGAAATGTGAATTCCATATGGAAACTCCACCTCATATGCATTTCTTGAGTCATGTTTCTACAAAATTTTGTAGGGGCCAAATTTCTTCATCTTTAGCTTGTTGTAAGTACCTACTGGAAATCTTTCTTTTCTTAAGCGTACCATGACTAGATCCCCTACTTGGGACTCCTTACGTCTTCTCCTTTGATCAGCCCTAGCTTTATACTACTGGTTCATCTTGGTAATGTGTGCTTGAACCTCCTCATGTAGATGCTTGATATGTTCAACAAATTCTTTTGCTTCAACACTTGACCTCTCCCCTTGATCCATCTTCCTCAATTTGGGTGTAGTCCTTGGGCTATTTCCATATACAATTTGGAATGGTGATCTACCAGTACTCCTATTTATAGAGTTATTGTAAGAAAATTCCTCTTGTGGTAGAATCAAATCCCATCCCTTGGGCTTATCACCAACTAAACATCTTAGCAAATTTCCTAGACTTCTATTTACCACTTCAGTTTGTCCGTCAGTGTGTAGGTGATGCATAGAACTAAACTTCAAGTCTATTCTCAACTTCTTCCATAATGTTCTACAAAAATACCCCACAAATTTAGCATCCTTGTCAGAAACTATACTCCTTGGAAGACCATGTGGTCTTACCACCTCTTTGAAAAACAAGTCTACAATATGGATAGCCCCAATAGCACTACCACTAGCATCACAATCCACTTGGAACACCTTACTAAAATCAAGAAATGCCAACACAAGTTGTTCTATCACCTTCTTATTTAGCATTTCAAAACTTCTCGTAGCTACCACAACCCATTTGAACTCTTTTCTATCCCCTCTTATTGTGTCAGTCAGGGGTGCACATATGCCACTAAAATTCTTAATGAACTTCCTATAAAAACTAACTAGACCATTGAATGATCTTACCTCAGTAGTAGACCTTGGAGAAGGCCATTCCAAGATGGCTTTTACCTTCTTTGGATCCATTTTGAGACCTTTAGGTGATACAACAAATCCCAAGTAGACTAACCCTTTTTTAGCAAAGCTACACTTCTTTAGATTAATTAATAGTTTCTCTTCCCTTAGCCTTTCAAGGACACTACAAATACACAATAAATGTTCTTCCAAAGTCTTGCTAAAAATTAAAATATCATCCAAACAAAAAATAAAATTTTTTCCCAAGAACTTCTTAAGTACCTCATTCATAAGCTACATGAAGGTGCTTGGGGCATTCGTCAATCCAAAGGGCATGACTAGCCACTCATAAAGACCCTCCTTGGTCTTGAAGGAAATTTTCCACTCATGTCCTTCTCATATCTATATTTGGTGATAACCACTCTTGAGATCTATCTTTGTGAAGTACTAAGCTCCACTCAAGCAGTCCATAAGATCATCCATTCTTGGCAAAGAAAATCAATACTTGATGGTTATCCTATTTATAGCTTGAGAGTCTGTACAAATTATCCACTCTCCATCCTCCTTTGGTGCCAATACTGTAGGTACTGCACATGGACTTAGGCTCTCTTGAATCAAACCCTTCCTCAATAGCTCCTAAACCTGTCTGTTTAGCTCCTTAGTTTTAGTAGGAGTCATCCTATGAGCAACCTTGTTAGGAAAACTAGCTCCAGGGATTAAATCTATTTGATGACTAATTTTCCTTATTGGTGGCAATCCTTCTAGAACATTATCAGAGATGATATCTCCAAACTTACTTAATAAATCTGAAACTTCAAGTGGTATTTCATTACTACCTTCGTTATCTTTTCTAGGAATCAAAGCGTAACACATACGCTAATGTTTCATGCCATCTAAAAACTGTATTCCATCAACAAGATAGATCCTAGCACTATTACATACCTTTTCACCTTTTTTTTATCATGGGCTTTAGTTTGTGGCAAACTCCATCCTTTGTCAGAGAGTATGCGTTTGTATGACCATCATGTACTACATGCCTATCAAACTGCCATAGTCTTCCCAATAATAGATGCTTGAACATCCATTGGAATAACATCACAGAGAACTTCATCATGGTAACTCCCAATTTTGAATTTCACTAAACATTGTTCACTTACTAGGACCTTATGATCATCCTTCACCCAAGTGATCTGATAGGGCTGGGGATGTTTCTCCCTCTTGAGCTTCAGCTTAGAGACCATCTCCTCTAACACCAAGTTGTCAGTGCTACCACCATCAATGATCACATCGCAACATTTATCCTCACACTTGCACCTAGTACAAAATAGACTCCTCCTTTGCCCTAGTTCAATCTCACCACTTAGTAGGACCCTTTCATTTACTAAAGTCTCTCCTCTTTCTACATCCTCTGAATGTGATGACTATGCATCTTCATCCACATGAGCAACCCTAGCTTGACCCTCAACTCTCCTATCTGTCCTCCCTTTTCATTGAGGAAATTAAAAGGCATGATGACCTTCTTCATTGAAATGGAAATAGGTAACACAGAAGCCTCCTCTTCCTTTTCCTCTACCTCTTCCTCCAAAGTTTTGATCAAGAGAGTGGTTGAAATCCTCGTTCCTCTGGTTCCTGCTAGTACCCACTTCATTTTTATTTTGGGTCTCATTTCGGCCTCCAAATGACCTACCACTACCCATTCCTCCTTGATTGTGCCCTCTTTGTCTCCCCTCAAACCTTTTATTTAGCTTCTCTTCAACTCATAGGGTAAACTGGTATGCCTCGTCAATGCTGGTCATTCTTACCAAACTTAATTCCTCCTAGATGCTAGGTCACAACCCACTAATATAATGAGCAACCTTCTCCTTATTTGCTTCTGCATGCCCTTCTCTAATCAGAAGTTGGTAAAAATCCTCTATATATTCTTGGACTAATTTTCTTGCTTGGTTTAACACATGCATCTTCTTAAACAAATCTAGCTCATAGTCAACATGAATGAACTGCTTCTTTAGTTTTTCCACCATGCGATCCTACCTTGTGATCTTCTCCTTTCCTCTTCTATTTCTTTCTAATTGAACCTCTTGCCACCAAATTTTGGCATGGCCTTTGCAAACATAACCCTATCTGGGTCCCTAATATACCCATACTCAAAGTACTCCTCTAGTTCATTGATCCAGTTGATCAACTTATTTGGTTTTAGATTTCCTAAAAATGGACCCACATCAATTGTAGGTCTTTTTTCAAACTTAGTAATGGCCCTAAAAAGCCTCTCCTTTACCTGATTCAGAACTTCCCCTTCAACTTCCTATCCAATTTATTCTTCTTCATTGTCGTCCTCACTTTCATTGCCTGCGGCAATATTTGTTCCTCTATGGAGCTCCTCTTGCAATGCTTGAACCTACCTTTGGAGAGCTCTAACCTCTTCAGGATTAATAGCTCTAGCCCTTCCACCACACTCTCTTCATGGAGGCACCTTTTTAACTCAAACCCACAACCACATAGTCCTAGAGCAAACTGCCTCACAGTTCATACTCTATCTACACACTTAGGAAAACCTTGCTCTGATACCACTTGATGTGGTCAAGCCAAATAATAGAATGAACACAATAGGAAAGGGAAACTTTATTAACTATGAAAATATGCTAATACACTCAGTACAGTGAAAACAAACTTCAAAACATGCCCTATGTGCTTACAATAGTATAAATTTAGAGATAATTTCTCCTTCCAGTACCTCCTCTCAAACTCCACTCCGAACTACCTTTTACAATGCCAGAAATGTTCTTAAATAGACCCCAAAGGGTTAAGGATTAGGAATACATTCTAGAAAGTTCTAGTTGGCATCCACTGCCCAAATAGAAGGTTCTAGAAGTTGCATTAGAAGTCAGTGAAAAATTAGAAGAATCCAAAAATGGTAACTAAACTTCCAGGAGGCATAACTTTTGAACTGTAGCTCCAATTGATGAACCGTTTATAGTTTCAAAAAGTTTTCAAAGTGCTTTATAGCCCTATGGACTAGATTTGCGCATCCCTCATTTTTCAGCCTTGTATGAGGTCATTTAATGCCCCTGACCTAACTTTGAAGCATTCTTAGAAGATCCCCCAGAAGCCAAAAAATTGCAATAACTTTCAAACTGTGGGACCTTTTGACCTGATTCTTTTTTTGGAATGTTCTAAATTACAATTATAATCATCCCACCAATTTACACCTTCTAACTCACTATATTTATGGCTCAATTACATAGTCCTATTTTCCTGGCATTTACACATATGCCAAGGTGATTAAAAACTCTAACTCAGAACACTAATAGTGGAACTATGAGAGTTGGAACCTTTATTTGACCCAAATGGGTATCCAGAAATGAAAAGACATGAAATAGAAACTATGTCTAGGTATTTTTTTTGGGTGACACAGGATTGCCCTTATACCTCTGGATGCTCCTGCATCATGTAGGAATGGTGAAATTCATCAATAATTCACCATGAATGGTGATATTTTAGCCGTAAATGAATTCACTACTTGTGGGGATGTATATCCAATAGAAGGATTGAAGTAAAACCTATTGACCATAGCCAAACTAATGGAAAAAGGTTATAAGTTGAGTTTAACAAAAGGTCTTGCAGGATATTTAATAAGATACACAAGCTATTGGCCACAAGAGAACAAAGTAGAGGTAACCTCTTCTAACTTAATATTTCTAATTATACTTGTATGGTAGCTAGGAATGATAATAGTTGGTTATGGCATAGAGCACTATTTCATGTAAAATTTAAAAGAATTTTTAAAGTAGGAAGGAAAAACTATATAAGGAGTTTACCCACCATTTTGAGACCTGATAATTCCACGTGCAAGGATTGTCATCTAGGTAAGTTGGTAGGCTTAAGTTTCTCTATCAAGTCATTTACTTCTAAACATGTACTAGATCTAGTTCATACAAACTTGTGTGGTCCCATGAGGATGAAGAGTATCTAAAGATAGATAATTATTCTATTTATTGAAGACTTTTCTAGAATGATGTGAATTGTCTATTTGAAAGAAAAGTCAAAATCCTTCTATATGTTCAAAGTCTACAAAGAAAAGGTGGAAAGAGATACTGGTAGAGCATTGAAGTTCTTAAGATCATACCAGGGAGGTGATTTTACCTCATAATAATTTAAAAAGTACTATGAGGAGCATGGAATCAAAAGAAAAATGTTAGCTTCTAAGACACCTTAGTAGAATAGGGTCATAGAAAGAAGACACAAAATTATCATAGATTATGCAAAAATATTGGTGATCCAAAGCAATGTTGTAAAAACCTACTAGAGAGAAGTTGTAAGCATAGTTGTGTACACCTTGAATAGGGTACACATAAATAATGGGACAAAGAAGACTCCCTATGAATTATAATTTGGTCATATGCCATCTGTTAGTGATTTCAAAGTATTTGGAAGAAAGTGCTACATTAAGATGGATGAATACCAAGGGAAGTTTGAACCTAAAAGTGATTGGTATACTCTACTAAGAGAAAAGCCTATCGGTATTTGAATCTTTAGAAAAATAAGATTCTAGAATCTGCCAATATAAAAGTGGATGAATTCTCATAAAAGAATGAGGAAGGCAATAGGAAAGAACTATAATACTATAGAAATTTTTAGCACATTCCACTGAATAATATAGTGGAAGGAGCACTAGTAGAGGAGGAATCTATATAAGAAGTTATACTAGCTCAAGCAAAAGAAGCTCAACCAAAACAACAGAGAGTTGAGGCACCAAGAGGAGAACTGGTACTAGCAAAATATGTAAGAAGACATCACTCAATAGACCAAATCATTAGTGATAAGGATGTAGGAGTGATAAATAGAATAAAGACTAGAGAGATGGTATTTCTACTCTGACACATGAATCCCAAAGGAATAGGTAAGCTCTAAAAGAAGAACACTGAATAAAGTCCATGGATGAAGAAATAGATCAAATAGTAAAGAAAGATACATGGACCTTGGTAGCCTAACTTGATGACTAGAATGTCATCAGAACAAAATATGTGTTCAAGAATAATATGGACTAAGAAGGAGAGGTGGTAAAAAATAAGACCAAACTTGTTTGTAAAGGATATGCACTAGAAGAAGGCATATAACATGGAGACTAATTTTCACCAGTAGCCAAACTAGGAGTCAAAATAGTCCCAACATTTTCATCTCACAAGAACTTCAAGGTATACCAAATGGATGTGAAGTCAACATTATTAAATGGGGTTCTAGAGGAAGAAGCCTATATAGAAAAACCTGAGGGGTTTCAA
The DNA here is from genome assembly GCA_028749045.1 of Cupressus sempervirens. Lineage (NCBI taxonomy): Eukaryota > Viridiplantae > Streptophyta > Pinopsida > Cupressales > Cupressaceae > Cupressus > Cupressus sempervirens. The sequence continues at coordinate 160,678,278 of CM053786.1, read as the reverse complement.
AATGAACAAGGAAAGAATCAAGTATATAGACTAAGGAAATCCCCATATGGACTTAAATAGGCACCAAGAGCATGGTGTGAGAAACTACACTCATACTTGATAAAGATTGGGTTCATAAGAACTAGTAATAACTGCAATATGTATATGAAACAAGAAAAATAAATAGACTTTTTTATCATAAAAAATATTTGTGGATGACATCATCTTTGGAGGGGATGATAAGTTAAGTGAAGAATTTGCAGAAGTCATGAAGAAGGAGTGCAAAATGTATATGATAGGTGAAATAAAATTAGACTTTAAGTGTCCCAATTAAGAGGAGGAATCTTCATCAGACATATTAAGTACATGAAGGAGATACTTAAAACATTTTCCATGTAGGAAGAAAAATTGGTAGCAACACCAATGGTGATGGGTTTTAATTTGTCAAAGGAATATTAAAGTCTTAAAATGAATAAGACACTTTACTAATCCATGATTTTTAAACTAAAATACATGGTGCACAATAAACAAAACATTGTACAAGTAGCTAGAATAGTAGCTAGATTCTCAACCAACCCAAAGGAATCACATATGGTACTTGTAAAGCGTATCTTCAGATTTTGAAGGGTACTGGAGAGTATAGACTATGGCATCCTTGCAAAAATACTTTTTAACTTAGTCTTTTTACTAATATTGATTGGGAAGGGATAATAGATGATAGAAAGAGCACAATCGGTGGTTTATTCTTTCTTAGAGGAAAACTAGTAGCTTGGATCAGCAAAGATAAAAATTGCATATCATAGTCAACTGTTGAAGCAAAGTATTTTGTTGCATCAATGAATTATACATAAGTTGTTTAGATCAAACAAATTCTTGAAGGAATTCAAGATAAAATGGAGGAACTAATAGCTATTAATTGCAATAACACTAGTGCAATAAATATATCCAAAAACCTAGTTATGCACTAAAAGGCTAAGTGCATGTCCATCAATTATCATTTTTTGAGGGAATAGGTGTAAGAAAAAGAGGTTTTGTTGGAGTATATACCAACCAAGGTACAACTAGAAGATTTCTTCACAAATTCTCTTCAAAAGGATATGTTTGAGTATCTAAGAGATAGGTTAGGGGTCATACTCCTGTCTAACCTAAACTAAAAGCCCGATCAAGAAGACATTAATCCATATTTAAAAACTGAAAAAATATAAAGGTGGATTGATGAGAAAAAAGGACTACTCCACAAGAGGACTATTAAGCACAAGAAGATAGTCACCTTTGGCATTTTTTTTAGAGGGGGAGAAGTTGAGGAAAGAAGAAACAAGGAAGAAATGGAGGATTGAGGAAGTTAAGAAAAGATGCAGATGATCAAATGCATGACAATGTACTACCATAGGAGGAGACAATTAAAGAAGGAAAGAAGAGCACAAGTATATCTAGTTGACTAAGTGTTTCTATCAATTACAAAGGGGGATATTGTTGTCCTAAGTTTTGTAGACTAACTAGTAATAAGATTGGTAAACATAGTTAGTAAAGGTGTTGTCATTATTGGAAACAATTATGAAGAAAACAAAATTGGTAATAAGGTACAATTGATAACATGTGACAGTTTTCTATTCTGACACACATAAGTAGTCTAAGTTTGAGAAGATATGGGAGCCCAAGAAAGTCAAAGATAAAGATGATCCACATATCCAAAGGATGCTAAGTAAAGTTTGAAAGTGCAATAGGTAGAAAAGGGGAAGAAAAAATGGACATATCAACAAGAAGATCCATCTTGGATATCATGATGTATATCAAGTGAGAAACTTGTGACTACCTAATCATGAAAAGGGTAAGAGTGTACTTAAGATCACATTTAATGGTGATGGAAATAGAGATCAAAAAACAATTGGAAGAATTTGAATTTGAATTCTTCCCAACCAAAGAGAACAATCAAAAAAACATGGAAACAATGACTCCTATATTAATACACTACATCAGATAGGAGTGACACACTACTATAACAACAAGCCAAACTAGTAGTAGGATTGAATTCAAAATTTGAATTCAAAGTCTAAGGTTTCTTGGTAAAGCTAAAAGGGTGGTATAAATGAAGATGGAATGAGAAGGTAAAATGTTGGATTTCCAAGTGATTAGCCACAAAGATAGAGAGAGCCAAGCTGAGAGGAATCTCAAAAGGGAAAAAAAAGAGTGAAAAGAGAGATCATCTTCAAAGGTAAATAAAAGGAGATTGTGTGCATGAGCTAAAAGATCTAGGCATACCAATGATCAAATTCTGGGCATTATAGAGCCAACAGGAGCTAGAGCACAGTTGTAGACCAATCAAGACAGCCAATAAGAGATCTAATCCATGCTAAGTTAAGTAGCTAAAATGGTTAGATCACTTTCTTGTTGTTTAATTTCCTTTAAATACTAAATTTTGATGAGGGTGGACCATAGTAGGTTTGTTGTATAAATATCTTAATAGGGTGACACATTAACTTGTATTTGAAAGTCCTTTAACTAGGATATTCCTAATAGGGAAAGTTCTAAATAGGTCTTATCCAAATCCCTTAATTGGGCAACATCTTACAATTTTCTTTTACCCTAGTTAGGTTTCCACAAGATATATACTATGTTATTTTCTGCTAGTTTCATGTGATACATTTTTGCTTGGCCCTAACTAGTTGATTTTGTTAGAAAAAATAGTCCACCAAGATAACTAAGAGAAGGGGGTAGTGGGGGGGTTTGAATCAGATATCTGACAATTGAAACATTTATCTTCTTTAAACTAACTTAACCTTTCAATCATAGTAAACAACAACCATAATAAGATGCACATAGATAATTACACTAGATATGTTAGCTATAGAAACCATTGATGAGAGGGAAAACCCCAATGGAAATGATGCCCACAAGATGATGTACTAGTATAAATATTCCTTGTTAGAGGATGGACCCTATTAAGAGTCTATTACAACATTTAGTACATATGAGTCCCTATTAGGAGACTTTAAATCCTTGTTAGAAGATTCCAACCCTATTAGGAGTTGTGCCAACCCTGTTAGGAGTTGTAGTACAATGTATTCAAGATGAGGCCATTGCCCAAACATGCAATTTCAACTACAAGAAGAGCTTAGTGCTCAAACATGAAATTTACTATAATGTTCTTCTTTCCTTTATTTTTTCAACCAAACTAGTCACTGTTAGATGTTGTAGACTAGGTCACAAACCTTAGATCCAAATATCAAACCTCAGATCACTCAAAAAAACCTTGGCAATAAAGTTTCCTTCACTTCCACTCTACTCTACTCAACTTCACATTTCACTCTTGTACTACTTAAAAAATTACTTTTTAATTTCATGCTTGATAAATAAAAATTTCCTTCCTTTATATCGAGTCCATAATACAATTCCTTAAGTTGACTATTAGACCTTCTTAATTAATTATGATAGGACCACATTAAGAACATGTTAGACTTAGTGATAACATTAATCTTTCACCTTGTAACTTGAATAAATTTCCATACACATAATATTATGATGAGAAAACTTAGCCACATCATCCTCAACATGTCTTCATCACATCCTCAACCTTGATTCTTAGAATAATAACTTTGCTAAGACATATAAAAATTTTACTAGAACATGCCTTTGTAAACTCTATCTCAAAATAAACATCACCAAAACTTATATGAATTATCATTTCTTCTTCCAACATTAACTGCATATACTACATACTTAGAAGTATCTCTCGTAACCTTGGATAGTTAGAATACTCAACTATCTATCCATACCAACTTGATCTTTCAATTATTCTTCTATCAAATACCACAGAAAACTACTATTTTGACATCAATGAAAAATCAGTCATGAATGTAACATATCATCATAGTAACATATCTACAATGCTCCCCCATAGGAATATCATCAACATTCATGCTTCCAACAATCTCTCAACAATTTCCCCCTTCGGCATTGATGGCAACATAGATGAAAAAAATCTAGTTGCAAGAGTACCAACAAAAGATTGTTCATCTTTCTTTTCAAATATTCTTCATCAATTATTGTCCCCCATTGATATACCTTAATGTGTTGTCAAACTATTATTCTATGTTAAACTTCTTCTAAACATACTATACTCATGCCAAACTTCTCCCAACTATCATGCTATACATCTTTCAAACATGCTATTTTTCATGTCAAACTTCTCCCTATTAACATCAATGTCAAAATGTTCAACAACCATCAAACTCAGTAACAAATAATTACTGATACTTACTAGCTTAAGTTACCAAAGACAATGTTCAAGACAACATCCAACAAGAGTCCTAGATGACTCTATCCATCACAGATACTCCCCCATACACAAAGCATCAACATTTAATCCAAACAAAAATGGTGCTTTGTTACACTGGACTGATGCACTCTTGCATCTTCTATTCTGATATAGGAAGAGGCATAACCCCAATCATACCTTGCAAATACTCAAAAGTCTCTTTGGAAAGAGGCTTAGTGAATATATTTGCAATCTACTCTTTATTTCTCAAATACTCCAATCTAATTTCCTTTTCTATAAATTTCTCTATCAACATGTTATACTTAATAGAAATATGCTTAGTCATTGAATGCAACACTAGATTCTTAGACATATTTATTGTGCTTGTGTTGTGACAATGTATAACAATGTGTTCACTGATTTCTACCCTTATATCCTTTGGCATCTGCTTCATCCAAACAACTTGATTGCAATTGTTTGCTACTACAACATATTCTGTTTCCATTGTACTTTGTGATATACAATCCTATTTCTTTCTTAGCCAAGAAACTAATCTTCCTCCAAGAAAGAAGGCTCCATTATTGGTGCTCTTTCTATCATCCATATTAACTACATAATTTCCATCACTATAAGCACTTAGAGTAAAATTGTTAGATATATCATACCACAATCCAAACTCAAATGTTCCTTTTAAATATCTAAATGTCCTTTTGACTACTACATAATGTGCTTCTCTAGGATCAACTTGGAATCTTGCAACAATTCCAACTACATTTTCTATATCTGGCCTTGTGTGAGTCAATTTTTGCAATCCTCCAATCATAGATCTATACTTCTTCTACTCAATGGTAGGTGTCTTATCCTTTGTAGATAACTTGCCTCTAGTTATCATAGGTGTTCCAATGGGTTTGCATGTTATGAAACCAAATATTTTTAGTAAATCCTTCAAGTACTCAGTTTTAGAAATAAAGATTCTTTCTTTATTCTATACAATTTGTAATCCTAGAAAATATTTCATTTCTCCTATCATACTCATCTCAAATTGTTTTTTCATCTCTTCAACAAATTTTTGACTCTCTAAGATACCATCAACAAATATTGCCAAAATCATCAAACCATCATCAATTTCTTTCCAATATAGATTACTACCTACCATACCTTCACTATATTCAAGCTTTGTCAAATGCTTCTCCAACCTTGCATACTAGGTTCTAGGTTCTTGCTTCAAGCCATACAATGCTTTCTCCAATTTTCATACTATGTCCTTGTCATTTTTCATAGGAAAACCTTTAGGCTATTCAATGTATACTTCTTTTCCAATTTCTACATTCAGAAATGTTGACTTGACACCCATTTGATACACTTTGAATTTCTTTTGTGCTACATATGCTAAGAATAATCTTATTGCTTCTATTATAGCCACTATAGCATAGGTCTCATCATAGTCTATTCCTTCTTGTTGTGAGTAACCTTTACATACCAATCTTTCCTTATTCCTTTCAAATTCACCTTGTTCATTCATCTTGTTCCTAAATACCTATTTAGTTCCTATCACATTTTTGTCTACTAGTCTGGGAACCAATTCCCATGTCTCATTCTTTACTTCTTTCATAGCTTGTTTGCAATAATCAACTTTATATGCTTCATTTTCATTCTTAGCTTCAATTTTAAATATCAAACATAGTTCTTCATTGACTCTACTTCTTGTCATCACACCTTTATCTTTGCTTTCATTGATCTACTCGCATGGGTGATTCTTTATCATATTCTTTCCTAGAGTAGGAGTTGTTATCTCAATCATTGGCTCCAATGAAGTTTCCAAATTTTGTTCCTACCTTGGCTCTCCTTAATTTTTCAAATCATTATTAGTCTCAAGAAATACCTCATCATTCATTGGCTTAGTAACATTAGCATCATCTAAATTATAATCAACTATTATCTCTTGTATCTTGAATTTCTCATCAACTCACATTTGCACTTTCCATAATAGTCTTAGTTCTTTGATTATAACATCTATAAACCTTTCTTTTCAATGAGTAACAAAAAAAAATACCTTCATCAGTTCTAGCATCAAACTTACCAATATCATTATCTCTTTTGATATAACACTCACTCCTAAAAATTCTTAAATACTTAACTGTAGGTGAATGACCAAACCACAATTTGTAAGGGGTCTTGTTTGTGTCTTTCCTAACTCACACTCTATTCATAGTGTAGATTGTTTTAATTAATATCTTCTCTCTTAAACATCTTGGATACAACATTCTCAGTAAACATAGCTCTTTCTACCTCTATAACTGATCTATTCCTTCTCTCTACAATGTCATTCTATTTAGGGGTTCTCAAAGCTAATAATTGTCTTTTCATTCTATTTTCTTCACAAAACATGTTAAACACATTTTAAGTAAATTCTCCTCCTCTATCTAATCTTAAATATTTAATCTTCATACTAGATTCATTCTCAACTTTATTCTTGAATATCTTAAATTTATCAAATTCCTCATATATCTCTTTAAGAAATGGAACCCATGTCATTCTAGAAAAGTCATCAACTAGAATCATAAAATACCTTTCACCGTAGAATCCTTTAGTCTTTATAGGACCACTAAGATCTTTGTGTACAATCTCTAATTTTACTATAATAGTAAACTTATTATAGGGAAAAGAAGTTTTGTTATTGTTTTCCAACACACATTCCTTGCAAATTGTAGTAGTAGGCTTTACAATCTTAGGAAAATCTCTAAATGCAAACATACTACTAGTCTTCACAATACTGTCAAAGTTTATATGACAAAATCTCTTATGCAATAACCAACTATCATCTACCTTTGCTACTAAAAATTTCATTTTAGTGGGATTCAATTGAAATACTTTACCTCTAGATTTGGTTCCTATTCCAATTACCTTTTTATCTTTATCTCTAATCATGCATGTCTTTTCTATGAACTGCAATTGATAACCTTTGTCCACCACTTGTCCAACACCCAGAAGATTGTGCTATAAACCATCAACACAATATACATCCTTAGTGTAACTTTTACCATCAAGAGTTATAGATCCAATACCTTTAACTTGTCATGTTGTATTGTTTCCAACTCTAACAACACCTCCATCCTAACTTTTGAAGTCAACAAACTTGTTCATATCACTAGTAATATGATATGAACAACCATTGTGATGGGGACACAACCCAAGAATAGAATGGACACAACAAAAAAGGGAAAAATTATATTGACTAAGAAAATAAGCTAGTACAAATAGTACAGAGAAAATAAACTTCAAAACATGCCCTAAGGGCTTACAATAGCATAAATCTGGAGATAATTTCTCCTTTCAGCACCTCCTCTCAAACTCCACTTCGAACTGCCTTTTACAATGCCAGAAATCTCCTTAAATAGACCCCAGAGGGTTAAGGACTAGGAGTACATTCTAGAAAGTTCTAGTAGGCATCCACTGACCAAATAGAAGGTTCTAGAAGCTATGGTAGAAGTTGGTGCAAATCTAGAAGAATCCAGAAATGGTAACCGAACTTCCGCGAGGCATAACTTTTGAATCGTAGCTCCGATTGACAAACCGCTTACATTTTTGGAAAGATCTTGAAGCGCTCTATAGCCCTATGGACCAGCTTCACTCATCCCCCATTTTTTGGCCCTTTTTGAGGTCATTTAATGCCCCTAACCTGACTTTGAAGCATTCTTAGGAGGTCTCCAAAACTCGAAAAACTGCAATAACTTTCAAACCGTGGGGCCTTTTGACCTGATTCTTTTTCTGGAATGCTCTAAATCAAAATTACATTCATCTGGCCAATTCACACCTTCTAGGTCACCAAAATGATGGCCAAATTGCATGCTCCTATTTTTTCAAAATTTTCTAGCACACTGATAGTTGAACTGTGAGAGTTGGAACCTTTATTTGACCCAAATGGGTATCCAAAAATGTAAAGACATGAAACAAAAACTAAGTCTAAGTACATTTTTTTTGGGTGACACAGGATTGCCCTTATACCTCTGGATGCTCCTGCATCACATTGTCAATTATCCAATTAGATTTCTTTTCAACCCATAACACCAAAGCTACTTTCTCTAGACTTTCTTCTTTAATTGTCACAAATCCAATTTCATCATCGCTAGTACTTAATGCTTGTTCATCAGAATCATTTTCTTCATTTACATATAAACACTCTCTATCTCTTTTAGGTTTGTAATTTTCTTTATACTTTTTCTCTCCTTTAGGATACTTAGATGCATAATGACCATGTTCATCACAAGTACAACATTTAAAGATTTTATTACCTCATTTTTCTCTTCTTACCAGAAGGGCTTCTCCTTCAATCTTTTTTTCTTCCTCAAATCTACTATTGTGAGAAAAATCTCCTCTAGTAGTTATGCTCTTTGATAAACTAGGTCAAATATTCAAGGCACTGAAAGCTATCTCTATTTCGGTCAACTCTCTAGACTATCTAAGCTTATTCTCAACTGCTTCAATTCTTCCAAGCAATGAATCCTTTGTGAAATCTTTGGTACAAGATACCAACAATTGTATCATTTGAACTACTAACTTAATTGGTGGTATTAGAGTCATCAATATCTTTTATATAACTTCATCATCCTGTTTGGTTCCTCCTTGATGTTTGATACTTGTAGTAATTTCTAATATCCTACCTACATATGTTCTTATAGATTCATCTTCCATCATTTTAGCATTTTGAAATGCACTAATCCAACTTTGTAGCCTCAATTTCTTAGAATGTTCATCACCTTCAAAAGTAGTTTCCAAAAGCTTAGAAATCAAATGTAAAGTAGCAAGTGATATTACTTGATTGTATTCAATTTTAGGAAGTGTGGTCAATAGTGCTTCTCTAGCACTCATGTCATACATAAAAAGATCTCTTCCATCCTTGGTACAGCTTTTGAAATCCTTTTCAGCAATGGTTGTCTTCATTGATTTTGTCAAGATCCAATATTGGAGACCCATACACAATAAATGTGTCTTCATCTTTTCCTTCTAGTTGTTATAATTTTTCAATTGAACTTTAGACTATCTTTCCTAAACATGCTCACTATGGATCTCCCAAAGTTGTTAAACTTTATCTTCAAGGACCTAATGCTCTGATACCAATTCTTGGCAATAATAGTTCACCAAGATAACTGAGTGGGGCGAGGGGTGTGAATTAGTTATCTGACAATTAAAACATTTATCTTCTTTAAAAAAACTGATGCAGGAGCATCATGGGTTTCCTTGCAAAACCTACACTTTGTTCTTTCTGACTATTGTTGCCCAGTGATCCTTTGGGTGCCGAGTTCCTATTGGTGCTGAGTGATTTCCTTTGGGTGTTGAGTTCCTATTGGTGCCAAGTGATTTCTTGTGGGTTCTGAGTTCCTATTAGTGCTGAGTGATCCTTTGGGTGCCAAGTTCCTATTGGTGTCGAGTGATTTCCTTTGGGTGCCAAGTTCCTGTTGGTGCTAAGTAATTTCCTTTGGGTGCCATGTTCCTATTGACATCAAGTGATTTTCTTTAGGTGTTGATTTCATAGTTGCTACCAAGTGATTTTATTTGGATGCAAAGCTCATATGGATGCTGAGTGCTAGTTTCCCTTTGCTGAGTTGTCTGTTTCTAGTTCTAGTTTGGGTCAACTCTGCTGGTATTTAATTTCTATTAGGTAGTTATTATTTGTAAAGAGCTGACTTCTGGCTTCTCTATGTTCTAGAATGTTTTGTAATCCATTTTGGAAAGTATAAATAGAGTGCTTAGTCTTAGATTAAAGGGGAAGAACTTAGAGGATTAGGTAGAAGATGCAAACTTGAAGTTGGTTGTTTAGATTTGAATCTATTTATAATTGGCCATAACCCAAAAAGCCTTATAGCTAGGAACGTATGAAGATATTTTGATGAATTGATAAAAGAATTTTTCTCTTCTTCCTCCTTTGGTTTTTGTTCCTTATGTTTTCTTCTGTTGTGTTAACTCTTGTAGGGTGGTTTGGATAGTTGGGTGAGCCCTTGGCCCTAGTTATTCACCCTTTGCCTATGTCAGTATTAGAGCTTGAGGTTCATCCTTGTGGAGATTGGATCATGTAGAACCCTAATTTGGATTTGGTTGTAGAGTTACAGATCTATAGATTTGACCTATAACTTGCAGAGGGTTACAATCTTGCATAAACTTGATTTGTAAAGATGGTTCGTGGTAGAGGAAATAATGTTGATAATGCTATATTGGATTAGTTGAGAAAAATTGCAGCCCAATTAGATGCTATGGAGATAGCCCAAAGGAGAGGAGTGCATCTTAAAGATGTGAGTGATGATGAAGCAGCAACACCAAACCATAATTTAGAACCTAAAAAAGATCAAGATGTAGAAAGATTGTCACGAGTGTTGTCTAGGGAAAATTCAAAGCCCATTGTAGAAGTTGTTCCTTATGATAAAAAATTGGATACCAATGCTGTGTTGGATTGGATCTTTGATATGGAGAAGTTATTTGAGCATGCAAACACTCCTAATAATAGAAAGGTGAAGATTGCAATCACTAGGTTGAAAGGTTATGCATCACAATGGTGGGAACATTTGCAAACTAATAGACAAAGGAGAGGAAAGGAGAAGATCAGAACTTGGCCAAAGATGGTAAACAAGGTAAAGAAAAAATTCCTCCTTGTTGATTACCAAGTTATCTTGTTGAGAAAGATGCAAAATATGAAAGAAAAAGACATGACTGTGAAAGAATATATTGACAAATTCTATAGATTGGACATCAAATCTAGACATGTGGATGATGATATTGAGAAAATTGCAAGGTACATTAAAGAATTGAGATCTAAAATTCAAGATGAAATAAGTTTTGTGAAGTGGGAAAGTGTAGAAGAAGTATATTAATATGCCTTGAAAGCTAAGGAGATCTTGACAAAGAAGCATAAACAAAGACAAAAAGGTAGAGGTGGTAGATTCTAGAGAGGCAGATGTAGATCTTATAGTGAAGGTGGCAGATCTAACAATTTTGTATAGGATAAAGGAAAATCTAAATGGAAGAATGATGACAAAGGAAAGATTAAATGAAAAAGTGGTAATTCTTATCAAGTAGGCACTAATTCTTACCAAGGAAGAGGTAATTCTTATTCTAGAGGTGGATTTCAAGGTAATTATTTTAGATGTGGTAAAGAGGGACATAGATCTTTTGAATGTAGATCCTCTAAAAGTAGGAAAGCTAAAAAAAATGTTGTGATTCAAGGAGATGATGAGGGTTCACCAAGTGGACTTGAGGCTAGAGACAATCTTATGGTGAGAAGAACCTTACGTAATAAGGGAAGTGATGAGGAACCTATTTTAAGGAGAAGTCTTTTCAAGACCAAATGTAAGATGGCTGGAAAATACTTCAAAGTGATCATTGATAGTGGAAGTTCCACAAATTTGGCATCAAAAGAGTTGGTTAGCAAGTTGCAATTGTAGAGGCTAAAACATCCCAAACCTTATCATGTTTCATGGATCAAAGATGAGCATAAGATATTGGTAAGTGAACAATGCCTTGTGAAGTTCAAAATTGGACATTACTTTGATGAAGTCTTGTGTGATATTATGCTTATGGATTGTTGTCATATTTTTTTGGGTAGACCTTGGCAATATGATAGATATTCTGATCATGATGGAAGATTTAATCAATATACTCTTTAGATGAATGGGAGGAAGAAAATATTGTTCCTTTGATTGAAAGTCCAAATGAGGTTAGTTGCACTACAATACAAGTTTGCATGGTTAATGGGAAACAATTTGAAAAGGAAGTGAAGAAGAATCAAGTCTATTTTTCCATAGTTCCTAGAAGAGCGAGTGTTGGTAGTAATGACCGAGTAGCAGAAGTTGGTAATGACCAAGTGACAACAGATAGTGATAGTCAGGTACTAGTAGAGATTATAGAATTGTTGAATGAGTATAAAGACATTATTGCTAATGATATTCTTGATGGTTTACCTCCAGTAAGAAGCATAAGTCATTGTATGGATCTAATTCCTAGAGCTAGTTTTCCAAACAAAGCACCATATAGATTGACACATACAAAGAATAAAGAACTTAACAGACAAGTACATGAGTTGTTGTAGAAAGGTTTGATTGAGGAAGCCTGAGTCCATGTGTTGTACCTACTATATTAGCACCTAAAAATAATGGAGAATGGAGAATGTGTACTAATTCTAGAGCCATTAACAAGATAATAATGAAATATAGGTTTCTTATGCCAAGGATGGATGACATAATGAATTTTTTGAGTGGAGAAAAATATTTTACCAAGATTGATTTGAAGAGTAGCTATCATTAGATCAATATCAAAGAAGGTGATGAATGAAAGATTACTTTGAAGACAAAAGATGATTTGTATGAATTGTTGGTTATGTCTTTTGGTTTGACTAATGCACCTAGTACTTTCATGAGGTTGATGAATGAAGTTCTTAAAAGATTTTTGGTTAAGTTTTTGATTGTTTATTTGGATGATATTTTGATATTCACTAAGACTAAGGAGGAACATCTTGAGCATATTAGACAAGTATTACAAAGGTTGAAAGAGGAAAAGTTGTTGATTAATCTAAAAAAGTGTTCTTTTATGCAAGAAGAGATTGTGTATTTGGGATTTGTGATTTCAATTGATGGATTGAAGATGGATCTTGAGAAGGTTAAAGAAATTTTGGAATGGCCTACAGTTTAGAATGTGGGTGAGGTAAGATCATTTCATGGTTTGGCTAGTTTTTATAGAAAATTTATAAAGAATTTCAATTCTATTTGTAATGCTATGACTGAGACAATGAGGGGAGATAAAAAGGAATTCAAGTGGACACATGGAGCTGATAAGAGTTTTAAGACTTTGAAACAAAAGGTTGCTAAATTACCTATGTTGGCTTTACCTAATTTTAACAAAGTATTTTCAAATTGAATGTGATGCAAGTGGTAATGCAACAGGAGCTATATTAAGTCAAGAAGGTAAACCTGTTGCTTTCTTTAGTGAAAAGTTGAATGATGCTAAAAGGAAGTATTTTGTGTATGATCAAAATTTTTATGTCATTGTTCAAGCATTGAAGAAGTTGAGACATTATTTGGTTCCTAAAGAGTTTGTATTGTATGCTGATCATAAAGCTTTACAATACTTGGGAAGTCAACATAAATTGAATCAAAGACATATGAAGTGGGTTGAGTACTTGTAGAGTTCTACATTTGTGATCAAGCATAAGAGTGGAGTTACTAATAGAGTTGTTGATGCATTAAGTAGAAGACATTCTTTGTTGATTGAAATAAAGGTTGAAGTTCTTGGTTTTGATGAAATGAAAGAGTTGTATGATGCTGATCCTAATTTTTCTAAGGCATGGAGAGAGTACAGAGCACCAAATCTAAAAAATCACATAAGTAAGTATGATGAATATTTCATTCAAGAAGATATGATGTTCAAAGGCATTCAGTTGTGTATTCCTAGAAGTTCTATGAGGTCAAATCTGATTACAGAAAAGTATAGTGATGGATTAGCTGAACATTTTTGGAATTGATAAGACATTAAATTTGCTAAAAGAGAAATATTATTGGCCACAAATGTATAAGGATATTCAAAAATTTGTAAAGAGTTATGGAGTTTTTCAAGTTGCAAAGGGAATGAGTCAAAATACTAGTTTATATACACCTATTACTGTTCTTGAGAAACCTTGGACTGACATCAGCATGGATTTTGTTCTTGGATTGCCTAAGATAGTGAAAGGGTATGATTCCATCTTTTTTGTAGTGGAAAGATTTTCTAAGATGGCCCATTTTATACTACGTAAGAAGACATCAGATGCTGAGCATGTTGCTGAACTTTTTTTTAAAGAGATTGTGAGATTGCATGGATTTCCAAGAAGTTTTATTGTTGATAGAGATAGTAACTTTTTGGTTATTTTTGAAAGACTTTGTGGAAGAAGATGGGTGCTAAGCTAAAATTTAGTTCTACATTGCATCCACAGATAGATGGATAGATAGAGGTTGTGAATAGAAGCTTGGACAATTTTCTAAGATGTTTAGTTGGGAATAAGCCAAGTAAATGGGAGATGGTATTGGCACAAGCTGAATTTGCATATAATAATTTTGTGAATAGGAGTATAGGGAAGAAACATTTTGAGATTATTACTAGAATGCATCCTAGAGGTATATGAGATTTGAGAGAAGTTTCTAGTGAAGAAAAGAGAAGCACTATAGGAGAAAAATTTACTGATTTATGGAGTCTTTGCATAAGGAAGTGAAGTTGAGGTTGGAACAAAGTAATAAAAAGTATAAGGAGAATTATGATCAATCTAGAAGACAACATAATTTTCAAGTTGGTGATGAGGTGATGGTTCATCTGAAGAAAGGAAGATTCCTAGTTGGAACATACAGTAAGTTGAAGATGAAGAAATTTGGACCTAGTAAGATCTTGAAGAAGTTTGATAGTGGTAATGCTTATGAAGTTGAGTTACCTAATGACATGGATATATCTCCTATATTCAACATTGCTGATTTGTATAAGTATCATGAGTTAGACAATGAAGTTGTTGTACCTAATGGTTACCCTAAGAAACAAAGGGAAGAAGTTGAATAGATATTGGAGAAGAGAGTTGGCAAGAGCACAATAGGAAAAGATTATTTTGAGTATTTGGTGAAGTGGAAGAATAGAACTATTGAAGATGCTACATAGATTTCTCAATCTAAGTTGGATTTAGCTCAAGTTGTGACACTTGCATGATTTAGGAGAATCATTTTCTCCAACCTCGATTGTCTAATGAAAGAGCATCCTGGGTTTCCTTGCAAAAATTGCACTTTGTTCTTTCTGTCTATTGGTGTTGAGTGATCCTTTGGGTGCTGAGTTACTATTGGTGCCAAGTGATTTCCTTTGGGTATCAAGTGATTTCCTTTGGGCATCAAGTTCCTATTGGTAGCAAGTGATCCTTTGGGTGTTGAGTTCCTATTGGTGCCAAGTGATTTCCTTTGGGTGCCAAGTGATTTCCTTTAGGTGCCGAGTGATTTTCTTTGGGTGCCAAATTTAGTTATTTGTGAGTGATTTTTTTGGATGCTGAGCTTGTGTCGATGTTGAGTGTTAGTTTCCATTTATTGAGTTATCTATGTTTGGCTCTAGTTTGGGCTAACACTACTTGCATTTAATTTCTATTAGGTAGTTAATATTTTTAAAGAGCCAACTTGTGGCTTCTCTATGTTCTAGAATGTTCTATAAGCCATTTTGGCAAGTATAAATAGAGTGCTTAAGCTTAGATTAAAGGGGAGAACTTAGAGGATCAGGTAGAAGATGTGAACTTGAAGTTGGTTGTCTAGATTTGAATCTATTTTTAATTGGCTATAACTGAGAAGGCCTTACAGTTGGGCATGTATGAAGATATTTTGATGAATTGATAAAAGTATTTCTCTCTTCTTCCTCTTTTGGTTGTTGTTCCTTGTGTTTACTTCTATTGTGTTAACTCTTGCAGGGTGGTTTGGATAGTTGGGTGAGCCTTTGGTCCTAGTTATTCACCCTTTTCCTGCATCATAAACTTAACCTTTCAACCAAAGTAAAAAATAACCATAATAAGAAGCACATAGACAATTAAACTATATATGTTAACTAGGGAAACCTTTGATGAGAGGAAAAACTCTAGTGGGAATGATGCCCATAAGATATTGTACTAATATAAATATTCCTTGTTAAAGGATGGACCCTATTAGGATTCTATTATAACATTCAGTACATATGACACTCTGTTAGGAGACTTTGAATTCCTATTAGGAGTTATAGTACAATGTATGCAAGATGAGCCCACTGCCTAAACATGCAATTTAAACTGTAAGAAGAGCTCACTACTCAAACATGCAATTTACTATTATGTTCTTCTTTTATTTTTTCAATTGAACCAATCACTATCAGACCTTGTAGACCAAGTCACAAACCTCAGATCCAAATATCAAACCTCATATCACTCAACAAAACCTTGATAGTGAAGTTTCCTTCACTTTTTCTCTACTCTACTCAACTTTGCATTTTGCTCTTGTATTGCTTACAAAATTACTTTTGTATTTCATGCTTGATAAAGAAAAATGTACTTCCTTTGTACTGATTCCATAATACAATTTCTTAAGTCAACTATTAGACCTTCTCAATTAATCATTATAGAACCACATTAAGAACATGTCATACTTAGTAATAACATTAATCTTCTTCCTTGCAACTTGAATAACATTTTGTAAACGTAATATTATGATGAGAAAACTTAGCCATGTCATCACCAACATATTTTCTTCATATCCTCAACCTTGATTCTCAGAATAAAAACTCTACTAAGAGATATAACAAGTTTACCAGAGCATGTCTTTGTAAACTACGTATACTAGATACTCAAAAGTATATCCTATAACCTTGGATAGTTAGAGTACTCAACTAGCCAAAATAGATACCAAAGAAGATTTCTATGCTGAGATCAATGAAAAACTCAGTCATGAATGTAACATATCATCATAGTAACATATCTGCAATACTCCCCCATAGGAATATCATCAACATTCATGCTTCCAACAATCTCTTAATAGATTTATAGTCAACACTAACTCATGAAAATAAGTAAAGTGTGATTAAGAGTAAAAAGTTGAGCATAGAGGGTATACTAATTTACCCCCCCACCCCACCCTCTACATACCAACCTATATTTGGGACTGACACCCTTAAACATATAGACATTGGTTGTTAAGACTATTATATATTTCATAAATAGAGGTTGTGGTATTCAAGAGGAAGCATGGACTAGTAAGAAGGTGAGTTCTTTTCTTAGAATCTTTAATTGTGAAGCATTCAAACATATAGATTCTGAAAAATAGCACTATTATCACAAAAGGTTATATGCTTTCCTATAGTTTTTACCTAAAGGAAACCTTATGAAAAATGGAAACAATCTCCAAGCTATGGGAATTAAACTATGAGATTGAGTCTCTAGAGAAGTTTAGCTTCCTTACTGTTAGGGTGCATCCAACTACTCTTTGAGGGGAAAAGGGAGAAGAAATAAATGCAAATAAAACTACCTAATATAATCTAAAGTGGGTGATACACAAAATAGTTTTGTTCAATTTTATTTCTGGCTAACAATGCACTATTTATCAGCATATTCTCAAGATACATAGATTCAACCTTTGTTTCAATCCAATAGCTAAAAATAGATTAGAAACCAAATAAAATGCTACTAGGAAGGAACTTCACTCTATAAAATCCAAGGAAAAATAGATACTATTATGCAAATGGAAGAATAGAAAAAAAATTATCAACAAAGGCAAGGAAGTTTTACACTTATATTAATGGGAGAATGAGGCAAGACAAAGAATACATTCAGGCATAGACAAGAGGAAAATTATAATAGAAAAAGAGAATCAAATGCATTAAAAATGAATCAAAAAAATGCCAACCCTAAGAAGGGTTACAAAACTTTCTTTTATAGTTCAAGCATAACTGAGATAGCTTCTTCCCTAAGGCATAGCACAACAACTACATTTAAGGTTATAGAGAATAATCATTACAAATCTAGAGAAGATCTAATCTTGGTAAACATCAAGGTGCAGTGAAATCATATCTTTCACCAAAAAATAGCCATGAGAAGATAGAAATGGAAGCCATTAATGCTTTAACTAAGTAGATGGATAACTAGGAGGTGATGAAGTGTCCCATTTCATTCATAAGGTATGGGGATTGTTTAGGGGTGGTTGTAGATGATCAAGAAGATTAGATTTTCCATTATAGGGTAGTTTCTTCTTGCTATTAGCACACCAAGTCAGTCATGGAATTAGTCAACTAGAGTCAATCCTCAAGCTTTTCCATGTGGACCAATAAATCTTCATTATTTTGCCACCCTTCCATCCCTTATATTTCATATTTGATCACTGATTGCCCATGATCATGGCTTCACAACCTCCAACTTTATTAGTCATTTTAACCATGTGAAGCTATGACACCATCAACTGACTATTATTTCTACTTTGTAGCTTGCTTTCTATTTATTCCACTAAATGTAGGGACCCACCAACTATTTGAATTCTATCCATTGCACCATGGCCATAGTTTATGCTTAATAGCCTTCTAACCATGTGATGATGTAAGATCAACTAACCTATCTTGATCACACCTTCATAGCTAAAAACTCACTCCTACATACAATGTCTACAACCATGCAACTACTATTATCTTTACTACATGTATTTTCTTCACATGGTTGCACCTTGATCTCCTAACTATGATTCTAACTCTATGAACATGTGATCAAGACAATAATAGCATCATAGCTCAAACTGGGGGTAATCATTAACTCATCATAACTATGTGAACACTGAGATTCACAACTTCACCATGCTAACCATGGGTTAAACTTAACCTTCTACAATGGTGCGAATAGAGAAGATCACCATTTCCCAGCATGAACCCTGGGTTAGACCTAACCCTTCATGACTAAGCAACAATCAAAGAAGCTCATATGGGGGGTCCACTAAGATGTGTGGCATGCTGTCATTATGTTACTATGACTAAAGCTCTTGCATTTTTCTATAGTGACAAAATGACAACCTTAGATCTATCCAAAGATCTACGATGAAGATGTTTTCACTAATTTGTTGCCTTTAAAATAGATTAATGGTTTAACTCGATGACCCAACAAACAAAGGTATTCATTGTGTCACAACCCCAACCATGATTAATTGTTAACCCATTGTAACCATGTGAAATGAAGGAAGGCATAAATTTACAACTACTAACTGGATGGTTTCTCTTTAGACCGTGACACTACACCAACATCATGAAATGACTACCTCACACCTTTATGACTTCCTTAATGGTTAAGACATATTATCCTATGATCGGGTGGTGAGAGATAGTTGCATGATCAGACTTGAATCTCCAAGGGGATAAAGCATGAAAAGCATGAGACTTAGGATATAAAGATAACCTAAGGTTTTATTACGTGTATCCTTATACCATTAGAAAATTAGAGAATTTGAAAAGATATGACCATTGGCCATGCTTGAGAGGAAAAACTAAAATTTGGTGAGAGGGAAAAAATGGCTAACAATTTGGTGACTCATAGGGGATACTAGTGTGCTAAGTATATGACTAGTGACCTTAAGTATCCATTGGGCTATGGATTCTTAAAATGAAACATGTGCTTTGTGAAACCTGAACTCTTCCTCTATTTTCTCTACAACTACAAACTCAAAACCTATAATCTCTAGAAGAAATAACATGTACTCCTAGACTTATTAGAGAACATAAAATTGATCTAAATATATATTAAAAACCCTAACCCTCTCTAAAAGCACAATTTGAGATAAATTCCATTAACTGGAATGGGTGGGACATCACCATTGGGCTTAGATAGCTAAAAAGCATTGGCCTCTTTGAAAATGGTGATAACATAAGGCCCACTCTAGGTGGCATCAAATTTAGAGTGCCTAGTTGGTTTGTCTCTGTTTGCATCCCACTTGAGAACAAGGTCTCCCTCTCTGAAAACCCTACCTTTGGCCTTCTTATCAAATATCTTTTTGACCTATTACTTATGAATTTCAAGTGTCTACATAACTTGTTACCTCTTTTCTTCTAGCTCCATTAATTATGTCATTCTGATAGTCATGGCATCATAATCTTCTAGCTCTAATTGATGAGCTAATCTAAGAGATGGGAATTCTAGTGAAATAGGAAGCTTGGCTTCCCTCCCATTTACTAACATGAAAAGTGAATTCCTCATTTCTCTCTTAGGTGTAATTTTGTCAGCCCAAAGGGCAATCTTTAATTTTAAATGCCAACACCTCTGGTTATCCTCAATGGTATTCTTCATGATTCTAATTAGGTTCTTATTATAGGACTCAGTCAAGCCATTTCCTTCAGGATAGTAATTTGAGAACATTCTCAAATATATACCATGATCAACTGCCCAAGAGAAAACATGAGTCCCAAAAAAGGACTTAGCATTGTCTAATATTATTGTTGAAGGACTACCAAACCTATTAACAATTCCATCAAGGAATTTAAATAATGAAGTCTTTGTGGCATCCTTCAAGACTACTAGCTCTATCCACCTTGTAAAGTAATCTATGTTTGTCAAAATACATTTGTGACCAGCACTGTAGGGTAGATTGATTGGACCAATAAAATCTAGTCCCCATTGAGAAAATAGTTGATCAACATGAATAGGATGTAGGGGAAGAGTTGCTAACCTTTGTTTACTTGAGAAGAAAGCACACTTCTCACATTTCCTTGCACACTTATAATAATCATGGAACAAAGTTGGCCAATAATAACCAACCCTCATGACCTTCATAGTTGTAGTTCTAGTTGAGAAATGGACAGCATCAAGATCATCATGGAACTCCTTAATCATCTTGTCAGTTTGATCTAGATCAATACATCTCAATAGGGATCCGTTGAAATCTATCCTAAAAAGAATCCCATCCACAAGGAAAAAAGGAATAGATTGAAAATTGAATTACCTTCTTTTATATTTTCTTAATCCCTATGGATATCCTCCTCCTAACAAGAAGTTTTTCATGTCATGCATCCAACTATTTTAGTTTTCATCCCCTGTTAATTTTGCATTTTCTATAACTAAAGAAATTTCTTTAGTTGGCCCCTAAAATGAAATCATCTATTCACATAGCCCTTTACCTTTGATCATCTTGGTTATCTTGGTGTCTATGTCATACTCCATGATCTTTGTGACCCATCCAACCCTTTTCTCATTGTCATATTTATTCAAAAGGAAGCTTTTCACACCTGTATGTGGGACTAGGAGCTAGATCCTATTGTGAGACAAAAGATTCCTAAATTTCTTCAAGGCTTTTACTTTAGAGAGGACTTGTTTCTCTGCATAACTATATTTATCTTCATAATAATTTATCCCTTCACTAAAAAAGGCTACAGGTTGTTCTTCATTTGCATCATTCAGTTGTGTCAAGATAACTAATATACTTGACTCACCTCCAAAGGTATAGAGAATGAAATCCTTATCAAAATTGGGATTAACAAGGGTAAGAGCTAATGTTATTACTACCTTAATCTCTTTAAAACTAGCTCTCCCTTCCTCTTTCTAGTTGAAGACCATATTCTTTATTAGCATAGCTATAAGGGGTTTAACCATGGTAGAAGGATTAGGAATAAATCTCCTTACAAAGTTGATTCTACCAAGGAAGCTTTGTAACCCATTTTTTATGAGTAGGAAGTGGGCGAGCAAGAATTGCCTTTGTCCTCTTTGGATCAAAAGTCAAACCTTCTTTAGACACAATATGTCCAAGAAATTTTTGTTGATTAGTGGCAATTACACACTTGCTTCGGTTGAGGGATACACCATATTCTCTATATTTGATGAACACCTATCTTAAATGACCAAAATGATCTGACACATTCTTGGAAGCAAACTATTATATCATCTAGGTAGACCAACATATACTTCTCAGTCATGCTCCTAAAAGCCATCTTCATTTCTTTTTGAAAGGTAGCACCTACATTAGTTAGTCCAAAATGTATCTTTCTATGGACATAAGTGCCCCATTTAGTAGTGAAAGTAGACTTGTGGGTAAGGCCACAATAATGGTTATCACTTTTCATCATGAAGCAATTAGGTGAAAAGTGGGAAAGTCATCTTCTAGGGGCTTCGAATGAAGCCCATGCTCCAAATGAAGCCTCCCTAGGGTTTTCATTCAAAGTCGTAGCCCTAGGGGCTTCATTTGAAGCCCTAAGATTCATTCAAAGCTCCTTGCAACAACTGCCACAAGGGCTTCAAATGAAGCCTTAGGGCTTCAAGTGAAGCCTCTAAGGCCATTAGGTGGCCAAAAAGTGGGCTAGGGGGCTTCATTAGGACCCCCCTAGGGCCACCAAGTGGCCAAAAAATGGGCCAGAGGTTTCATTTGAACCCCCCTAGGGCTGCCCAAATAAACCCTTAGGGGGCTTCTGTAGGGCCCATTTGCCGTTGCACCAAAAGCCATGACTTTTAGTGAACATGGAACACCACATAATTAACCACCTGTGGGCAAGGGAGCATGTCGCATCACCCAAAAATCTCCCCCTCGATGCGCATACCAGGTGCTTACGTGGGTCGAGAAGGCACCGGGGAGATTTGAACCCATGACCAAGCCAAAACCAGGCTCTGATACCAATTGTAGGGCCCATTTGCCATTGCACCAAAAGCCATGACTTTTAGTGAACATGGAACACCACATAATTAACCACCTGTGGGTAGGGGAGCGCGTCGCATCACCCAATAGCTTCAAATGAAATCCCTTCATTCAAAGCCTCTCCAAGGGCTTCATTCAAAGCCCCCTTCATTCGAAGGTCCCAAAATTGGAAATTTTACAAACTTACTCAAATTTTTATCAATTTTTGCCCTTTTGATGGCTTAAACAAGGGCTAAATAGGTCCATATTCTAAAACAAAAAATATAAAATTTTTTTTACTCTAAATAAGCTTTCCAATGACTACATTTTTAGTATATATTGTGTTTATCATGATGTTTAATTTTTAGTTTTATTAAATATAGGTTGTCTGGCCATTTCACAAATATGGATTTGAAGCTTCAAGAAAAATAGATAATGAGAAAATTCAAAAATTCAAAAATATGTCCATCAAAGGTATGTGTGTTAAATTTCTAGAAAATCAAGAAAAAATTCATTTCAATATATATAGCCTAAATTATATTGATAAAAAATAAGCTATGTCTAAGTTATCATTACCATCAATTTGCCATTAAATAAAATCTATATTTTTTAATGAAATTAAATGAAACCAACTAAACTTGCTAAATATTGATGTTACTATTCTATCCTTGAAAGAATTTTGTCACTATCATTTTTAAAAATATAGTTGTCTTGATCAAATGACTCATCACTCTTTGAAAATGGAGATTTTCATATAAACAACTTCTGAAAGGAGATGGAAAAATGAACTTCAACTAATTTTTTTTTTAAAAATTAAAAAAATACTTTTAGAAACTAGATAGAAAATGTTAAAAATCACTAGTTTACATCAAATGCCAAAAAGTGGGAACCATTACTATGGCCTTACCCTCGTATCTATCAAACTCTTGGACTAACACTTGGTTGTACCTTGAAAACCCATCTAAGAAATAAAATCTTTCAGAGGCACTAACCTTGGACAAAATTATCTCCATGGAAGGGAGAGGATGATGATCTTTAAGAGAAGCCTTATGCAGATCTGTGAAATCTATACATAGTCTAATCACCCCACTCTTCTTCCTAACAGGAACAAGGTCAGCAACCCAAAAGAAATGCTTAATAGAAAAAATTATATTGGCCTTTATCAACTTGGATAACTCCTTTCTCATTATAGGCTTAATCTTAGGGTTTACTAGTCTTCATTTTTTCCTAATAGGCTTTGCATCACTATTTAAATCTATGGTATGTTGAAACAAACTTGGGTTAAAACCCTTTAAATCATCATATGTCCATGAAAATTACATCATTAAACTATTGACATAGATGAACACATTTTTCTTATTCAATTTTAGAGCATACCTTTCCCATATTTAAAGTCTTTCCATTAGCAATGACAACTAGTATATGATCATCTTTATTTGAAATCAAGTTTAACCCTCTGCCCCTTGCTTGATCATTGGGGTTGAAGGTACTCTCCAAAGTAATTAGGCCTTTGGCTAACTTGTTTGAATTGAGGTTCATGATTTGATCACCATACTAGCCTTGTAGCCTAGACTGATTCCTCTCAGAGAATTCTACTTCACTTTGCAAAAAGATGACAATTTGTACATTAGAATCAAAGACTTTCCAATTTGTGCAGTTACCAATGATGATAGGCCTTATAATCATTCTGATTTCTTCTCTTTTTCATCTTCCACATGCTTTGATGCATCATAATGAGCACCAATGGCTACAATCATGTTGACATGTTTATTTTCTCTTCTAGGGATGCTCTAGATGTTGAATGCTTAAAAAATTTCAAGTAGATCCCACACTCTATACTTGTATGATTTGAGGAGGTTGTTCTTGGTAATGTTTTAGCTTCTTACTCGATTAAAAACCAACTTGCTATCCTCAAATACCCTTAGATCCTTGATTCCTCTCTTTAGTGTAGGTTGGATACCTTGGATCAGAGTTTCATACTTTGCTAAAATATTGGTGCAGCTAAATTGGAGCCTATAAGAAAAATAACACTTCTCCAATTTAGGAGCGATGAGCATGACACCAGCCCCTAAACCATTTCTATTTCTTGATCCATCAAAGAACATGCTCCATAAACCATTAGTGTCCTCTTGTGTCCTTATGAGACTAGGAGTAGGAGTGTCCTTTTCCAATATGAAATATGTGCCAAGGCCTATCTCTAGAGCCTCTTTCTCTCAATCAAACTAATGAGTAGTGGCCCACTCATCCAAAAGATAGTCAGGCACTTCTACCAAAGTAGTAGGCTTACAAGATTTGTATCCTTCATCCCCCCCTAATTATACAATTCATGTTTATAGGGATTGGAGTATAAGTTGCTATGTGATTAAGGGTCAAAGGCTCCACTCTCAAAGAAGCTCTTTCCCCATATATTTCCTAAAGAACATATAGGAACAATCTACTAAAATGTGATGTCTTATTTGTGTAGTGAAGTCTCTAGAATGAAAAATGGAAAAATAAGGTTCTACCTCAGCTACTGATATATCTTGTGTTATAGTACAACCAGGGAAATCATGCAATGCCATCTTCATATCCCTTAGAATCCCAATAGTCTTGATAGAGCTACCATCTAATTGAAGGACATCCCTAACTATGGTCTCATATTTGATGCCAAGGAGATCAGCTACACTTTTAGGCATTACAGAACTACTAGCCCTTGAATCTATCATAAAATTATGGACTAGTTTATCTCCTATGATAAAAAAAACATGAAAGGGAGGAGGCCTAATTTTCATACTTGTTTCTCCCCCTTTTATTGGTTGCACCAGGCTAGTTGCATTCTCCTCTCTAGGTGGTTTCTCCTTCATCTCTATGCTCTCTAATTATTGTTGTAATAGCTTCCTTTGTGAAGGCATGGCATAAATAGCATCCTCTATGGAAGGATTAATGGTATCCTTCTTTATTTGATCTACAATGTTAAGAGGAGCACCTACTTCTTTAGTTGGAACTTTAGGAGCTACATAGAATGGTGACTAAGATTGAGTGCTGTGAGGTTCAACAAAATCCTTGTTGCTTATATTTTGCTTCTGTTGAAGAGCAACATTAGATTGTGCATTTATTGCTAAAACATGTGGAGAAACACCAGAGGAGAGGGGAATATAGCATCTTGAACAAATCTCCTTTTACTTCTGATGTTGTGAGCTATAGTATCATGATTGGCACAACAATGCTCTTCTAGTTGATCATTCATGAAAGAAAAATCACCTTGTCACTAAAAATGAGAATCATTAGTAGGTTGACCAACACTATATTGTTGTCCTATTGCTTTCTCTTATGTAGTCAACACTAAGTAAGACTCTATCTTCTAGCACATACAATATCCATACAAATAGTTACAAGAAGGGCATAAATCTTGTTCTTGAGCAAGATTATTTTGAGGGACTAAAGTTGATGAAGGGTGCTCCCCTTAATACCATAAACTCATAATAGAAACAAAGAAACAACAACAAATGTGAGAATAAAATATGAAGTTCTTATTTGTGACACAAATGTAGAATTATAGAATCACAAGTACAATATGCTAACCCACATGGGTGCCTTCATTACAGTAATCTACAAGACAAGCTACAAACTATCATCTAGAGCTATCCTAGACAATGTTCAACCCTTTCTTAAATAGGCAATTTCATGCCACCTGTCATGTCCCCATTTTTGGTGACAGTTCGATTTAATTAATTTAATTAATCTGGTTGTCCAAAATAATGAATATTTTATAAGGACGACTAATTAATTATTTTAATTAAATAAATAAATGATATTAAGTTAATTACTTATAAAGTTATCAAATAAATAAATAACTTTATATTTAATTAATTTAATAAAGTGATTTGGATCATAAAATATTTAATAAAGTCACTTAAGAGATAAGATCAAAAATGTTCTAGAAGTCTCTGGAGAAGATGGAGAGAAAAGAATAAATAGGCACCCCGGGGCTCCATTCGAATCAAGCAGTTGTTTATCTCTCTTTTGATTTTTAGATTGTGATTCAATCACAGGTGCATTGTGGAACCTAGGGTTTCTGCAATTGTCACAGTTGGCCATTGAGAACGATAACTCTCAATTGGTACGCAATTTTGAGGGTGTGAAATATCATCTGAATTATTGCAGATTGGAGGTGACATTCAGTCATTTCATCAGGGCGACTATTTGTGGCTTAGGGCCAAATTCAGAAGATTGAGTTTTGAGGATCACTTTGGGTATTGAGATTCGAAGATATAATCAACTCACAAGGTTCAAAAGATCAGTTACAGTAT
This sequence comes from Cupressus sempervirens, assembly GCA_028749045.1. NCBI lineage: Eukaryota > Viridiplantae > Streptophyta > Pinopsida > Cupressales > Cupressaceae > Cupressus > Cupressus sempervirens. The sequence goes on along the minus strand of CM053786.1, from coordinate 160,651,633 downwards.
TGGACAAAATAGGAAAGAAGGAAAGTCTTACTAGACAATCCTCCCAGCCAGCGTTTTCGTATATTAAGGATCAAGTTTGAATCGAGGGAATCGACTCAGATTTAATTAGGAGCTGTTGGATAGAAGTCAGAAATAATTTACACAAGGCTAGCAGATCGAATGCGTCATCGATTTAATTGTCAACTTTTGAGATTCTCCTAGGGCGGGTTTCATTATTGGTATTGCCATGGATCATGAGTCAAAATCTGCCGCATGCAAAAGTATATATGAGCACGCAGGAATCCAACTGTGAACAAGTAGATTTCCGATCAAGGATGGTGTAACTGGCAGCACTCCAGTCCGGCCAGACACAGGTTATGCGGTTTGAACGAGCATATTTTCTAGCTACACTACCCTAATGTTCTGCAGAAGCTTTAGCTTCCTTCCCAGAATCTAATTTATCAAGGCCTAATTCTTGTCCAATATTGTCATTTGAGTTGTTCTCCTATGACATCCCATCTTGACTATTACTTTTGGAATTGAGAAACCAGCCACCACACCCCCTTGCCCGCTTAATTGCATGCAAATGTCGCGACTCATGTAGATAAGGCTTTCTGCTTTTTATGAGTTTGTTCTCAGATTCTACTTTTGCTCGAGATTGCCAACGCCTCAAAATTCCATGATATTGTTTGGCATTGACATAAACTAGCTCCTCAATTGCATCTGATGGTAATGGAACACCAATGTGTGGAACACCTAGTATGTGGGGATGAACCATTGTCTGTGGTCCATAAGCTGCAACCATGCCTCCATAATAAGGATCTGCATAATGATATGCAGCCCTAACCATAGATTTTTCTATTTCAAGTTGAGAGTGAGGGATCATGAGTTCAGGATGTGGCAAAGGCACAGCAGGTACTGGAGCCATTATAGCTGGCGAAACCTGCTGTTGATTTGTCTCATTCTACTGCTACTGTTGTTGCTCAACTAGAGCACTTCCAACCACACCACGAAATAAGTTGACCAGGCAATAGAGACAATAATCCATTGAATAGCTGGAGGAAATCCGTATTCCGATCTTCCTGCGGCAGATTGCACTAAAGGAGAAATGGCACCCAAATCATGGTTAAGCAATGAAACATTTGATTGTAATAGGAATTTCTCCCTGAACATTGAAGGTATGATTATATTTTGCATTTAGAATGTCTTGGTGAATTATGTGAGGAATTACTCCATTCATAGTGTATTAGTACAACTCTGATTACAAGAATAGAACTTGACATCAGTTTGTAACCAGTTCGTTAAACAACCTTGGGTGCTAACTGTTTGACGAAATGCCTAATCATTGAAGTTTTAGTATTTTGGTGTCTAAGAAGCAATAATCCTGTTGGGGATATTTCAGTGGTATCACTTCAATGTTCAGGGAGAAATTCCTATTATAATCAAATGTTTCATTGCTTAACCATGATTTGGGTGCCATTTCTCCTTTAGTGCAATCTGCCTCAGGAAGATCGAAATACGGATTTCCTCCAGCTATTCAATGGATTATTGTCTCTATTGCCTGGTCAAATTATTTCATGGTGTGGTTGGAAGTGCTCTAGTTGAGCAACAATAGCAGCAGCAGAATGAGACAAATAACCAAGCAGGTTTCGCCAACTATAATGGCTCCAGTACCTGCTATGCCTTTGCCACATCCTGAACTCATGATCCCTCACTCTCAACTTGAAATAGGACAATCTATGGTTAGGGCTGCATATCATTACGCAGATCCTTATTATGGAGGCATGGTTGCAGCTTATGGACCACAGACAATGGTTCATCCCCACATATTAGGTGTTCCACACACTGGTGTTCCATTACCATCAGATGCAATTGAGGAGCCAGTTTATGTCAATGCCAAACAATATCATGGAATTTTGCGGCGTCGGCAATCTCGAGCAAAAGCAGAATCTGAGAACAAACTCATAAAAAGCAGAAAGCCTTATCTACATGAGTCGTGACATTTGCATGCAATTAAGCGGGCAAGGGGGTGTGGTGGCCGGTTTCTCAATTCCAAAAGTAATAGTCAAGATGGGATGTCACAGGAGAACAACTCAAATGACAATATTGGAAAAGAATCAGGCCTTGATAAATTAGATTCTGGGAAGGAAGCTAAAGCTTCTACACAGCATTAGGGTAGTGTAGCTAGAAAATATGCTCGTTCAAACCACATAGCCTGTGTCTGGCCGGACTAGAGTGCGGCCGGTTATGCCATCCTTGACCGAAAATCTACTTGTTCACAGTTGGATTCCTGCGTGCTCATATATACTTTTGCATGCGACATATTTTGACTCATGATCTGTGGCAATACCAATAATGAAACCCGCCCTAGGAGAATCTCAAAAGTTGACAATTAAATCGATGACGCATTCAATCTGCTAGCCTTGTGCAAATTATTTCCGACTTCTATCCAACAGCTCCTAATTAAATCCGAGTCGATTCCCTCGGTTCAGACTTCATCCTTAATATACGAAAATGTTGGCTGGGAGGTTTGTCTAGTAAGACTTTCCTTCTTTCCTATTTTGTCCAATACTGCAACTGATCTTGTGAACCTTGTGAGTTGATTATATCTTCGAATCTCAATACCCAAAGTGATCCTCAAAACTCAATCTTCCGAATTTGGCCCTAAGCTACAAATAGTCGCCCTAATGAAATGACTGAATGTCACCTCCAATCTGCAATAATTCATATGATATTTCACACCCTCAAAATTGCGTACCAATTGAGAGTTATCATTCTCAATGGCCAACTGTGACAATTGCAGAAACCCTAGGTTCCACAATGCACCTGTGATTGAATCACAATCTAAAAATCAAAAGAGAGATAAACAACTGCTTGATTCGAATGGAGCCCCGGGGTGCCTATTTATTCTTTTCTCTCCATCTTCTCCAGAGACTTCTAGAACATTTTCGATCTTATCTCTTAAGTGACTTTATTAAATATTTTATGATCCAAATCACTTTATTAAATTAATTAAATATAAAGTTATTTATTTATTTGATAACTTTATAAGTAATTAACTTAATATCATTTATTTATTTAATTAAAATAATTAATTAGTCGTCCTTATAAAATATTCATTATTTTGGACAACCAGATTAATTAAATTAATTAAATCGAACTGTCACCAAAAATGGGGACATGACAGTCCGCCCTTCCCAAAATTGCTTGTCCCCAAGCAATGGCTGAACCATAAACCAATCAGTATGCCTGGGTCCCAAATGTAAATTTGTATATCATCCCAATCCTCATCATACTCTCGTGGAGAAATCATCAATACCAGTAGCTGAAAAACTGTACTCAACATCCAAACAACTGACAACTCTGATGAAATCATCTGTAAACCAACTGTAGATGGTGATAGAAGAAACCTTCTTGTAGATCTCAACCCAACTGAAACATCAACTCTATCGAAATTCAACCCCCTGTCAGAATGACACCTACACCCAACTGCACTGTAGATATGACAATAGCCATAGGTACCTGAATCACTGCCATCAAATCCAATCTCTGAAAAACTGCTCCGAGTGTGTCGATGTTGTAGGATGAGTAACTTGCTACTACCAATTTTATTTTCAAAAGATGGTGCCAATCTATCCCCTAATGGATGGTAAGAAACTGGAGCCAATCTACATTTGCATGAAATAAAAGCTTCTATCTTTGTGTCAAAAGAAAAATGATGAGCATACCCTACCGTATAATGCCGGTAAGAACCTCCAAATTCTGCTGCGAGCTCATCATCACTGAACTGGTGATCAACATATGGCTCCAATCTCTGACTCTGAGTGACTGTAAGTCAGATAGGTCCCTGTGCACTCTGATCAACAAACCCCTCCTCGAGATCCCTGTGAGGTAGCATAGTAGAAAGGACCCCTATAATCTTCTCAACCAATCTGCAAATAACACTAGTATCATGGATGAGAACACCTTCTGTCACTTTATGCGAGTCCAAATGAACACATGCACTATCCAGAAAATACTCCATGAACGGTTCAGTGCAGTAAAAATTATATGAGGAAACATTAACATACTCCCCTTTACACCATAACTGGTCCTCCTGTAAGGGTGGCATATTCAACTGTACCACACTATCAACTATCTGAGAAGAATCAATCTGGAAACTAGACTCTACCGGTATCCCGAACTCATTAGAACCAGCTACTACCAAATCCTGAATATGTGTGTCAGCCTCAACAATATGCTCCTTAGTAGCAACTGTGGAAGTGTACTTACCATCGTCCACCTCAATAGTCAAGTGAACTGGGTCTGGGGCTGGTTTTGACTGCAAATCCTCCAACTCCATGGTCACCTTCTTTAACTGAAGTTGCAACTTTTGTAGATCTCGCTGTGTGTCCTCTAAAACCTTAGTAGTTGCTGTGAGCTCCTGGGAAAGCTCGCTCACCTCTTCTTCATGATCCAAGAGTGCCTCATAAGTTGTACTTCCCCACTCAACAAAGTGATCACGGTTGGCTACCAATCGTAAATAATCCTACTTCAAAATCCGAACAGCTTCATGCAAGGCATGAATCTCTGCCAAAGAAAAGTAACCACTGCTGGACTCATCTGTCATAGAAGAACCCCAACCAGTAATAGCCAACAACTGACGAGCAGTATTAAAATGCTCACAAGCGATAGCAATGTCTCACTCACTAACTTTCAACTGGCTAATCACATGATGGCTCTGGCTAAACTGTCTTCCATAAACCTTCTCTGTCACATTGTCTAAAGGAGTATCTTCAAGGTTACTGGTTTCTAGAATATTGTCATCCATATCTTGCAAATCCTCTCCAAAACTCATATCCTCATCCGGAGTGTCAAAATCTATAGTACTTCTGTTAAACTCCCCTGTACCTAAAGAATTTGTCAAGGAAGCTGAGTCTACAAAACTATTCACTTCATCCTCTTGGATGTTATCAAGGTTGAAACGATCCTGGGATTCATCTGTACACACTGTCAAATATGAAAAATCTTCAACACCTTCCAGCAAGAACAATCGTCTGCATATATGAACCAAACCCAATACCGGTGTATAAAAACTAATACCAACATCGGTCAAGCTGCTAGCATAAAGAAAGACAACACCGGGTATTCTGCTAATCCAGTCCATGATAGTATTTAAACAATCGCTGCTACCATTAAGTGTTCTCCAGTCAATTGAATCCCAAACACTGCGGAAACATTCTTGAGTCCATGTCCGTAAACAAGGAACAACTAGTAACTCAAGCAAACTACTTACCTGAGTAATGTGACCAATACCAACTAACTCCTCATATTGGTTTGACATTGTCCTTGTATCTTGGATGTGAATGCAAGATGAACTCGTAGCATTATCAGCAACCTCATATGATCCCTCTTCTGTCAAAAACTGAGTGCAAGATGAACTTAACCTCAGCTCCATGTCATGCTCATTCCCATGTCTCTCCCAGTCCTATAAAGCCAAAGGAGTATTTACCAAGGTTGCTTGATTGTCCTCAAGCTCACGAGAAAGCTTGGAAACTTTCTCCTCCTTCCTCCTCAAGGCATCTGAATAGTCTTTGGTAAGGCTAAGAAGATGGTCATAGTCTGATAGAAGATGTAAATAGCTTGACTTCATGGTTCCGATTCCTTCACTAATTGCCTGTAAGTCAAACCAAGAAGATTTTGCCTGAACTCCCTTATGTCTTCCTTGTAACTGAATCATTCAGATGTGCTCTTCTATCATCTCTTGCATCCTGTCATGATGAGATAAAGAAGTCACAACACTATCTTCGCTCACCTTCAGCTGGCTAGACCAATCATGTGAAGTACCACCAATTTCATCCTCATGTGACGAAGCATCTAACTGAGCCTGGTATTCTCTGTCAGCAAAATCATAAATGCTCGATGTCTGCTCATTTCCACCAGGTATCTCATCATCATGCACAATGACATCTTCATCATCATCTGAACTCACTTCACTGTAATCATTGACTGTCAGAACCAAACCACCTTTAGTATCTGAGACATCACCCTTGGGAAACCTGTATACAACTGTCTCAATTGAAGTATCAAGTTGACCGTTACTATCCATCAGCGTAATATCCTTCACCACTTCTTCCTGTGACCGAACTGAAGCCTCTGACCGGTTGCACACTTGTTTCTCGAATTCCTCATTAAGGTTCCTAGTAACATCTCTCATTGTATCAGTCAATGCTTTGTGAGAAGATTTGACAAAATGAAATCCAGTTGATTTATTCACCTTAGCTGGGTCGGACAGCCTGTCAATCATATGGTGGTGCTTAACTAACAGTTCAGACATGTTATGCCTTATTTTCCTGAGCTCATCCTGAATGTCTAAATAGTCCTCCTTTCCACAATTCCGACTATGAATACTATGTCTATTACTTGACCAAGATTGTGTCCTTGGAGACTTTGTGCTGTACTTGTCCATCTTGGTTGAAGTAGAGTGCTGATCACTCATGTACGTCGGTTCTCACCCCACAGGATGGCAAGAAAACCACTCTGATACAACTTCAATGTTCAGGGAGAAATTCCTATTACAATCAAATGTTTCATTGCTTAACCATGATTTGGGTGCCGTTTCTCCTTTAGTGCAATTTGCCGCAAGAAGATCGAAATACGGATTTCCTCCAGCTATTCAATGGATTATTGTCTCTATTGCCTGGTCAACTTATTTCGTGGTGTGGTTGGAAGTGCTCTAGTTGAGCAAAAACAGCAGCAGCAGAATGAGACAAATCAATAGCAGGTTTTGCCAGCTATAATGGCTCCAGTACCTACTATGCCTTTGCCACATCCTGAACTCATGATCCCTCACTCTCAACTTGAAATAGGACAATCTATGGTTAGGGCTGCATATCATTACGCAGATCCTTATTATGGAGGCATGGTTGCAGCTTATGGACCACAGACAATGGTTCATCCCCACATACTAGGTGTTCCACACACTGGTGTTCCATTACCATTAGATGCAATTGAGGAGCCAGTTTATGTCAATGCTAAACAATATCATGGAATTTTGCGACGTCGGCAATCTCGAGCAAAAGCAAAATCTGAGAACAAACTCATAAAAAGCAAAAAGCCTTATCTACATGAGTCGCGACATTTGCATGCAATTAAGCGGGCAAGGGGGTGTGGTGGCCGATTTCTCAATTCCAAAAGTAATAGTCAAGATGGGATGTCATAGGAGAACAACTCAAATGACAATATTGGACAAGAATCAGGCCTTGATAAATCAGATTCTGGGAAGGAAGCTAAAGCTTCTGCACAGCATTAGGGTAGTGTAGCTAGAAAATATGCTCGTTCAAACCGCATAACCTGTGTCTGGCCGGACTGGAGTGCGGCCGGTTACGCCATCCTTGATCGAAAATCTACTTGTTCATAGTTGGATTCCTACGTGCTCATATATACTTTTACATGCGGCAGATTTTGACTCATGATCCGTGGCAATACCAATAATGAAACCCGCCCTAGGAGAATCTCAAAAGTTGACAATTAAATCGATGATGCATTCAATCTGCTAGCCTTGTGCAAATTATTTGTGACTTCTATCCAATAGCTCCTAATTAAATCCGAGTCGATTCCCTCAGTTCAGACTTCGTCCTTAATATACGAAAACGCTGGCTGGGAGGATTGTCTAGTAAGACTTTCCTTCTTTCCTGTTTTGTCCAATACTGCAACTGATCTTGTGAACCTTGTGAGTTGATTATATCTTCGAATCTCAATACTCAAAGTGATCCTCAAAACTCAATCTTCTGAATTTGGCCCTAAGCCACAAATAGTCGCCCTGATGAAATGACTGAATGTCACCTCCAATCTGCAATAATTCAGATGATATTTCACACCCTCAAAATTGCGTACCAATTGAGAGTTATCGTTCTCAATGGCCAACTGTGACAATTGCAGAAACCCTAGGTTCCACAATGCACCTGTGATTGAATCACAATCTAAAAATCAAAAGAGAGATAAACAACTGCTTGATTCGAATGGAGCCCCGGGGTGCCTATTTATTCTTTTCTCTCCATCTTCTCCAGAGACTTCTAGAACATTTTCGATCTTATCTCTTAAGTGACTTTATTAAATATTTTATGATCCAAATCACTTTATTAAATTAATTAAATATAAAGTTATTTATTTATTTGATAACTTTATAAGTAATTAACTTAATATCATTTATTTATTTAATTAAAATAATTAATTAGTCGTCCTTATAAAATATTCATTATTTTGGACAACCAGATTAATTAAATTAATTAAATCGAACTGTCACCAAAAATGGGGACATGACACCACCGAGGAAGGTTCTAGACAATTAAACTTAATACTTAGGGATGACAAACCCTAACAATACATATGGAGCTAGCCACATACATCTTTGACAATTATTTTAGATATTTTGGGTAGCCCAACTTTGAAAGGCCATAACTCACAAACCATTTCTCCAGCTGTCTATTATAACCACTTTTTAGAAATGTGAGCTCTTGATCTACAGCTTAGAATGGTGCTAGCACCCTTCCATTGAGTTTATAGACCTCACCTGGGCACTCTAAGGCCTTCAATGTGGAGCTTAAAAATTTTTCTACAAATTTTTCTATGAAAAATCCACAATAACTTCTCCAATAGTTATGCTTGAGCAATGAGATTTTTATGGTAGGCTTATAACTCTAAAATAAACCTTCTAATAGAAAATGAGAACATTAAAAACTCATATGAAAAACTTACTAAAAATAGCAATTTTCCATAAATAGTAACCACATTTTCTACTAGTCCTTATTAAGATAGAAAAGATTGAAATAAAAATATTTTTGGGTGATGCAATATTTCTCTTACACCCAAGATGCTCCTGCATTAGACACGTAGAGTAATTTGAGAAGTGACCCTGTCATGTCTCAGGTGTTCAAAGGAAAACTAAGATGGTTAACCTCCTCCTTTGCTAGCCATGATGAATTCTCTACTGGCCTCCTTTTCTATTTTACTAGGTATTCCTCATAAGTTTTTCTCCTAGTACTTTTGCCAATATGACTTTCCAATATCTCCTCAATCTCTGTTTTAGCCAAACTACCTACTGGAATACTCCCTTATGCTTCTGTAACTTCATCTCCATCACCTCCTTCATAATACTCTATCAAATCTAAAATATTAAATATTGGTGAAATATCCAATTTAGTAGGCAACTCTACTTCATAAGCATTTGCAGAATCATGCCTTTTCACTATCTTGCATAGTCCAAACTTCTTCATTTTTAGCTTATTATATGTACCCTCTAAAAAATGCTCCTTTCTCAAATGAACCATGATTTCATCTCCAATCTAAAATTCCTTATACCTCATTTTCACATTTTTCTTAACCTTGTACTATGTATTTATCTTTATAATGTGCTTCTTGACCTCCTTATGGTTGTTCTTCAAATGTTCAACAAATTCTTTTGCTTCAACACTACTTATCTCTCCTTTATCCAACTACCTCAATTCAGAAGCATTTCTTGGGCTACTCCCATATACAATCTAGAATGGTGCTTTACTAGTACTCCTATTGATAGAATTATCATATAAAAATTCCACTTTTGTTAAAATCATATCCCATCCTTTTGGTTTATCTCCAACAAAATATCTTAGCAAGTTTCCCAAACTATGATTCACAACTTTTGTCTATCCATTAGTCTATGGATGATGTGATGAGCTTAACTTCAAATTTGTCTTCAACTTCTTCCACAATGTACATCAAAAATACCCAAATAATTTGGTATCTTGATATGAAATGATACTCTTTGGTAGATCATGTAGTCTCACTACTCCTCTGAAAAATAACTCTACCACATGAACAACATCATTAGTCTTCTTACAAGGAATAAAATGGGCCATCTTTGAAACCTATCAACCACCACAAAAATAGAATTATGCCCACATTGCATCCTTGGTAAATTAAGTACAAAATCCATGCTAACATCCTCCCATGACTTCTTTGGTATAGGTAATGGCTGATACAATCATGTATTATACTTCACTCCTTTTGCCATCTAACATACTCTACAACTCTATACAAACTTCTTCACATCTATTTACAATTGTGGCCAATAATAATTCTTAGGAACCAAAGCTATGGTTTTATCTCTGTCGAAATGCCCAACCAATCCTCCACTATGCTTCTCTTTGATAAGATTCTCTCTCATTGAACTTTTGGGAATGCACAACTAACTTCCTTTGAGAAACATACAATCCTAGATCATAAAATCCAACCACTTTGTCCCATCAAGTGTAATAGGTTTTGTGCAAGCCTTCCATGCTTCACCAAACTTAGGATCATCTAGATACAATGTACTGAGTTCCTTGAACCCAACCACCTTTATTTGCATTTTTTTAGAAAAAGTTGCCTTCTACTAAGAGAATCTAAAACTTGTTAGACTTCCCATTCCTGATTTTCAAAACAAACGTAAAACTCTACAAAAACTCAACCCACTTTAAATACCTTTGGTTCAATTTTTCTTGACTATTCAAATATTACAAATGTTAATGTGTGGTAGTTTTAGTTGGATAAACCTATGAGATATAGTTATATATGTGTTTATTATTATATGAGATAAATTAATATAATAATATATATAACTATGTTTATATATTAATTATAAATTAATATAATAATAAATAACAATGGTTATATTTATTATAATATTAATTATTAATCAACAAATAGACATGTCCCTTAAAGGGACATGTCTATTCATGTGTTACTCTTATTTAATTGAGGAAAGCTACCTTTGGAAAACACATACCAATTATCGCGATAGTACTTAATACATTTGTAGTAGATCCTCTTGAAAAATTTAACATGGTATCAGAGCACATTTCAATCCTTGGAGAAATTATATATAATTTAAGTTGTGAAGATTTCACTTGTTTTGGATAATCTAAGTTTGATATCATCAATGTCAAGCTAGTGGTTTGTGGATGAGAATAAGATGTTTATCGATCAAGAACCTTTTAGGATGGGTTAGACTTGGCATGTAGAGAAGTGCATCACTTCATTGTTGTATTTATTGTAGAGTACTAGTAATTATGGTTCTAAATTGGTAGGCAAGATGAGCCTCCACCACTATAGTTTTGGGGGCAGTATACTAGTTCTAATTAGTGAACTTGTCATTACACAATCACAAAAGGATATGAATTATGTATCTAATCTAAAGATATGGTTATGCCTCAGATGGAATTTGTATCTGAATATGTTTCTAAATACAAATGATGGTACAATCCATGAGTTGAAACAAGGGGGATGGCTTTGAACAAACTTTTCACTATATATCATTCTCATGAGAATCTAAACTATTGGAAATCTGTATGTTGATCTTGAATGGTAGTTACTTGATGGTGTTGTATGGTCACTCAAACTATATAAAAAAAAATATCATTATGCAATGTTGGTATGATATGTTACAAAGAGTTGCTTGTGATCCTTCATATATTCACTAGTTTTATGACCGCCTATTCAAAATGATGTAGAGATGTACTGCTTAATTGTTGGGTATGAAGATTATCGAAGCCACATATTTAATATCACAACAATTCCAAACTGATTTGATCACCACATGTATCATTGAATGCTCAGGCATGTATGGGTTGTGGTTATTTCAAAGATGTTGAATGCTAGTATGTCCTAATCTTTAGTGAATAATACCACAATCTCATAAAGTTGATCAGAAATTGTAGTAACATAATGCCACCCCAAGAGTGTAGATAGTTATATAAATAGAATATTGATGCATTTTATGTGCCATAGATAGCAATAAATATCATCACTTTCTTATTGTAGAGTTGTCCCCTTGATATGTATGCAATCAAAATGTGATAATCTTTGTGACCACCTACAAGAATGCAATGATGGGATTATACTAGATATCACATTGGCATCTAAGCAATATGATCTGCAAGAATGTCAATGGTGATAAGGATCAAAGATCATTATTGGATGATGTGGGATTTGTGACTGTGAAACATAAGGGTATACATTCAATAAAATACTAAGGTAATAGAAGTATTGGGTAGCAATTCTAAAGGTAAGTATAATATATTATTATTTTGTATGTAAATGAAAATAGCATGAATATATGAAATATATCTATGTGTAACATCTTTTAATTTAATAATTTGACATTATGAAATGTAAAAGAACTAGTTGATGTACATCAAGATAGTAATATAACCTCTTATAAATAGAAGTGAGTATTGATTAAAGCATATCTTTAAATTAGATATTTATCTATATTAAATTATAATGATCTTATATTATACAAATTATTCTTATTTATATTATAAGAGCTATGCTCCTTGTTTTTTTCCCTCTAAGAATGTTATTGCAAGAAAAGGAAGATTGAGATTCAAAGGGAGCCTAACATGTTATTAGAGGCAACCTTAAAAGAGACGGAGAATATTGAGGATTTTAGTAATCTTCAATGATCTTGATGTTATTGATTAAGAGAGAGTAAACCATGATGAGATGGATTGTCTAGTGATGAATAAGTTTCCATAGTCAAGAGGACCTAGATTTATACATCATAACCATGTGATTTTAATGGGCCTACCCCTTGTGTACATCATGAGGGAGTGATGACTTCCAAATTACCATCACTTGTATTTGGAGAAGTTGTTGTAAGGTTACAATCTTACAATAACTTGTATTATGAGATCAAACAATTGAGTATATGGGAGGCCATTGCTCAAAGAGTACTTGGTGAATATCATTAATATTTTAAGAGGCCAATACTCTTGATATCAAATGTGATATCAAACCTTATTGAGTATTTTTTGAATATCATTGACATTCTAGGAGGCCAATACTCTTGATACCAAATGTGATTTCAAACCTTATTGAATATTTGGTGAATATTGTTGATATTCTGGGAGGCCAATACTCCTAATATCAAATGTGATATTAAACCTTATTGAGTATTTGGTGAATATCATCGATATTTTGGGAGGCCAATACTCTTGATATTAGATGTGATATCAAACTTTATTTTAGTACTTGGTGGATATCTAATGTTGATATTCTAGGAGACCAAGACTCATGATATCAAAATATTGAATATCTTCTAATCAAAGATATTTTTATATTGTGGTGATATATGATCCTATGTTTATCCTCCATAGCTAAGAGGGAGTGTTAATGTGTGATAGCTTTAGTTTGATAAACCTATGAGATATAGTTGTATATGTGTTTATTATTATATGAGATAGATTAATATAATAATAAATAACAATGGTTATATTTACCATTATATCAATTATTAATTAACAAATAAGCATGTCCCTTAAAGTGACATGTCTATTCATGTCTTACTCTTATTTAATTGAGGAAAGTTGCCTTTGGAAAATACATACCAATTATCACGATAATGCTTAATACATTTGCAGTAGATCCTCTTGAAAAATTTAACAACAAAGCTTGATAATTAGTATACAAAACAAACTCCTTAGGAAGAAGATAGTGTCTCCACTTCTTTAATGCTTGAACTATAGCATAAATTTTCAAATCATAAAAAAAAAATCTTTTTGCATCATTCAATTTCTCACTAAAATAAGCAATAGGTCCACCTTCTTGGCTCATAGCAGCTCCTATTGTAGTACCACTAGCATTACAGTCTACTTGAAACATCTTATTAAAATTAGGAAGTGCTAAAATAGGTTGCTCAATAACTTTCTATTTCAACAGATTGAAAATCCTATCTACTCCTAGAGTCCACTTAAATTCTTTCCTATCCCCTCTAATTATTCAATCAAGAGTCCACAAATACTACTAAAACCTCTTATGAACTTTTTATAAAAACTAGCTAGTCCATGAGAATATCTTACCTCTATCACACTCCTTAGAGTAGGCCATTGAAGGATAGCCTTCACTTTCTCTAGCTCCATTTTCAAACCTTCTGTTGAGACTACAAATCCTAGTTACACCAACTCCTTTACAAAATTGCACTTCTTCAAGTTTATCAATAGCTTTTCTTCCCTCAACTTATCAAACACCTTGTGAATATGGATCAAATGCTTCTTCAATGTCTTACTAAAGATCAAAATATCATCTAGGTGAACAATGACAAACTTATGTAGAAACTCCTTGAGTACCTCATTCATGAGCATCATGAAACTATTTGGTGCATTGGTTAGTCCAAAAGGCATGGCTAACGACTCATTTAGGCCTTCTTTTGTCTTGAAAGCTATCTTTCATTCATCTCCTTCTTTGATATGAATATGATAGTACCCAATCTTAAGATATATCTTTGTGAAACACTTAGCTCCACTCAAATAGTCCATAATATCATCTATCCTTAGTAATGGAAATCTATACTTGATTGTGATCTTGTTGATAATGCAAGAATTTATCCACATCCTCCATTCTCTATTCTTCTTTCATGCTAATACTACTAGTATAGAACATGGACTCAGACTCTCTTCAATCAACCCATTCTGCAATAACTCATGAACTTGTCTATTCAACTCTTCACTTTCTGTTGGTTTCATTTTGTGTGCTACCTTGTTTGGAAAATTGGCTCCTAGAATCAAATACATCTGGTGACTAATCTTCCTCATTGGGGGAAATTCATTAGATACATTATCTAACACAATATCAAAAAACTCTCCCAATATATCTACAACTTCTACAGGAACGTCCTCTACTCCTTCTTTACTATCTTTTGGAATTATAGAAAAACACATACACTCATGCTTTATACCTTTGAGAAACTCTTTTTCATTAAAAAAAATATATTCTAGCAGTACTACATACCTTTTCTTCTTTCTCCTTGAATGGCTTCAACTTATGTTTCACTCTATCCTTGGTCCGAGTGTAGGTATTTGCTCACGCATTGTGTACAACATGCTTATCAAACTGCCACAACCTACCTAGCAACATATGACTTATGTCCATAGGTATGATATCACAAAGTACCTCATCCTAGTAGCTTCCAATATTGAACTTCATTGGGCACTACTCATTAACCATGATCTTGTGGTCATCTTGCACCTAAGCAATATGGTATAGACACGGGTGTTTCTTCCTTTTTTGCTTTAATGATACTTAATTGTTAGTATTTCCACCATCAATGACCACATCACGAAACTTATCTTCATATTTTCACCTTGTGCAAAACAAGATCCTTCTTTGATGAGGTTCATTCTCACCACTCAATAGGACTCTTTTGTTAACTATGAATTCTCCTTTTTAGCATCTTTAGAATGCAATGATCTAGAATCTTCATCAACATGTGCAACTCTGGCCTAGCCTTCTATTCTTTGATCTATACTTCCTTGGCACTAGGTACATTCAAATGCTCTATTCCCTTCTTCTTTGTAGTGACAATATTTCCCATGGAAGCCTCCTACTCCAGGTCCTTGTCCTCTGCCTCTTTCCATCTAATCTTTATTGTTCTGATCATGGAAATGATCAAAATTATTTCCCTTCTGGTTCTAACTACTACTTCTAGCCTCATCCTTGTTCTTATGATCACCATTCTAACCTTCATAAGATCTTCTACCAAATCTTCCACTATGACCTCTTCTACTATTCTTGTTATCAAACTTCTTGCTTAGTGTCTCCTCAACTCTTAGGGAAAACTAGTATGCCTCCTCAACACTCTTCATTCAAACTAGACTCAGCTCATCTTGAATTCTTGGCCTTAACCTATTAAGATAGCAGGTGACTTTCTCCTTATCACCTTCTACATGGCCAGTTCTAATGAGAACTTGGTAGAACTCTTTGGCATATTCTTGAATAGATTTTCCCACTTGCTTCAACCCTTGTGTTTTCTTAAATAGATCAAGCTCATAATCCAAAAGAATGAATTGTCACTTTTGTTTAGCTATCATTCAGTCCCATCTAGTGATTTTGTCCTTTCCATTTCTATTTCACCCCAACTAA
Organism: Cupressus sempervirens; assembly: GCA_028749045.1. Classification (NCBI taxonomy): domain Eukaryota; kingdom Viridiplantae; phylum Streptophyta; class Pinopsida; order Cupressales; family Cupressaceae; genus Cupressus; species Cupressus sempervirens. Next base: position 160,635,739 of record CM053786.1, on the reverse strand, counting down.
ACCTCTTGCTACTAGATCTTTGTATGTCCCTTCAGTTTCACCTTCGCAAACTTGACTCTATCAGGATCATCAATATTTTGATACTCAATGTTCTCCTTCAGTTCATAGATCTAATCAATCAGCTCCTCTAGATTAAGATTTCTCAAAAATGTGGAAACTTCAAACTTAGGTCTTTTTCCAATCTTGGAGATGGCTCTAAAAATCCTTTCTTCATCTGGGTTTAGAACTGCTTCTACTTTGGCATTTTCTTCTACTTTGTCCTCATCCTTGCTTTCATCTCTTACCAGAAGATTCTTTCCTCTATGCATTTGTTCTTCCAATGCTTGCATTTGTCTTTGGAGGGCTCAAAAATCCTCAAGTGTAACACCTGAAAGTCTTCCACTACACTCTCTTGATGGAGGCATTTTCATGCTTCCACCTAAAATTCTTCCACCACACTCTCTTCATGGAGGCATTTTCATGCTTCCATTAAAACCCTAGTGCAAACTACCTCATAATTGGTGATCTGTCTACATGCTTAGGCCAAACAATAGTCCTAGTGTGAACTACCTCACAGTCAGTGATTTGTCCACATACTCAAGAACTCTACCTCTAACACCAATTGATGAAGGGTGTTCCCCTTAATGCCATAAACTCATAACAGAAACAAAGAAACAACAAGAAATGCAAGAACAAAATATGGACTTCTTATTTGTGTCACAAATGCAAAATTATATAATTCACAAGTACAATATGTTAACCCACATGGGAGGCTTCATTATAGTAATCTGAAAGACAAGCTGCAAACTATCACCTAGAGTTGTCCTGGATAATGTTCAAGCCTTTCTTAAATAGGCAATTTTATGCCACCTAGGAAGGTTATAGACAATGAAACATAATACCTACAGCTAATAGACCCTTACTGTAAGAATTTGGCTTAGGCCAAAATTCACCCAAGAACAAAAGAACTCAACACAAGCACACAGTAGACCAAAATAGGCAGAGTATGATCAGAATGATGATATTCATTCAATAATTGGATACAACCAACATGAGAGTACACTAGGAGTGCCTAAATATAAAGGCCTTTGGAGAGCTTCTAGAATGCCTAGAAGTCAGCATCATGATATGTCATACAACCAGGCATATGTCCACCAGATATGGATTATCCTCCATTAAACACAGGATTAAGTGTGATGATGTGAGGATAAGACTACAATGGTGTAGCACATAAATCAATGGAGTAGACAACATGTGCTAAATGAGGAGTGCAGAAAACTGTGTTGTCATCATGACAATTCAGTGAATTGATGCATACTCCTGTGTTGTAGACACCATGTGCATAATTAGAGTTGCATAACTCAATGAGAGTTCATAAACTCCGAAGTGTCTCACCTAAAATAATAATAAAATAATGTAAAATATTTAAATAATGCATTAACCTAAGTAAAACTTAAGTAAGTGTAATAAGTAAATACTTATTTACACCAACACTTACAATACATATAGAGCCAACCAAATACATCTTTAACAATTATTTTAGATATTTCAAGTAGCCCAACTTTTAAAGGCCATAACTCATGAGCCATTGTTATGATTAGCTATTATAACCAATTTTTTGAAATGCCAGCTCCTAATCTATAGGCTAAAAAATGGTGCTAGTGCCCTTCCATCGAGTTTTCAAACCTCAACCGAGCACTCTCAGGCCTCCAACGATGAGCCTGAAGATTTTTCTACAAATTTTTCCATTGAAAATTTGCAATAACTTCTCTAATACTTATGCTTGAGCAATGAGATTATTATGTTTAGGCTTATAACTCTAAAATGAATCTTCCTATAGAAAATGAGAATATTCTGAGCTCATATGAAAAATTTACTAAAAATAGCAAGTTCCCATAAATAGTAACCACCCTATCTACTAGTCCTTATTAAAATAGAAAACACTGATATAAAAATATTTTTGGGTGATGCAAGATTGCTCTTACACCTAGGATGCTCCTACATCAAAAGCCCTATTTAGGTTTGTATTTGTAGTAGGTGCATTACCAATAGGTCTATTCAGATTGTAGGGAACATGACTTTGGCTTTGATTTGGGGGTTTGCTATGCATAGGACCTTGGTACTAAAGTTGGGGAGGCTTATTGCTTTAAGATTATTTCCTCTCTAGGGTCACCACCTTGTTTCCCACCTTATATATCATTGAGAGGCCATCTTAAGGCTTTTTATCCTAAATTTACAACTTCTTATCTATATTTTGCATTAGATCCATCAACTCTCCTAACTCATTAGTAGATGTAGAGGCTATAGGAGTTATGGAGAGAGGTTGACATGTAGATGTGGTAGGAATGGGGACTATAGTAGGCTAATGATTAGGCATCTTAGGAAAGAAAGACATAAGAGGCCTCAAAGCTAACTTTTCTTCTTGTATCAATATATTTTCTACCTTTATAGCAATCTCATAAGCATCTGGTAAAGTATTCCTTCCCATAGTTTACATTGTGGTAGCTATATCACTATTAAAGGCTCTAAGGTAATATAAGAAAGCATTACTAGGAGAAGACTTTATTGTAGTAGGTATTTTATCCCATGTCTTTTGAAATCTATAATTGAAATCTATCATATATTAATGGGGCGCTCTCTTGATAGTTGTTAGCTATTACAAAAGTGATAGGTAATTAATTTTATCCTCAAAATGCTTACACAGCCCTACTCCTAACCCATCCCAATCAGTAATAGATTATGAGGCAAACCTTTATACTACTGTAATACTTTTCGCTTTAAAGATGAAGCTAGAATCCTAATAGAAATTTCATCCATTGTAATCCCATGTATATTACATGTTGGAAATATTCAATACCAAGCTAAGTTACTGAGAGTGAAGGGGTGAATCAATAACTTTTAAAAAATTTATCAATTTTAATAAACTAATTACCATTCATCACATCTAATTCAATTGTATGCATGAGAAACTGAAAATATAAAAGCATCCATAACACTTGAACACAATGATTTGGTGACTTAGAAACCTTTCAAATAGAAAGTAAAACTAGTGTGTGGATAAAACCCACAAAACCTAAGTACTGTAGTATAAAGTTGGCCTATTAAGGCTTACATTGATCATTTCTAATGATCTATCTTATTAGAAGCAAATAGGACTACTAGGTCCACCTTGTGAGAGGATTTATAAACATATAATGAAGTATGCACTTGGTAAAAAGATTTAGGAAAGATTGTTAGGTCTACCTTGTTAGAGGTTTTTTACTAGTTCACCTATTAGGATGAAGTAGTAGATATATGATTTGAAACTAAGTTTGATGATAGAGATTCCTTGATGTGCTGATCACCTTTTTGTGATAGATTTGTCACTATTACTCTTTATGATGATATGGCCTTCATAAATCTTTATTTGTTGCTTACATTTGCATTCTTGCACTTGCATTACATATACATTACAATTCATACATATTGATATGATACAATGCATTACTTACATATACCAATATAACTTACAAAATTACAAAGTTGACCATGACACAAGTTAACACAAATATCATAAAGTTAGCCAACATGAAGATACTCGGGTTCTAAAGACTAACTCAGTGAGGTTCTAATACTTGGCATCCACTGTCATTGGTTGGCATCATCATGCTCTTGGTGAACATAGAAGCTTGATTCATACTAATCACTTTCAAGTAGTCTTAAAATTGGTCTGTACTAGTAACTCAGTAGATATTGTGCAACTTGGTAAACACTAAATCACTTGGTTATCATGGAGTGGCTTGATCAACACTTCCTTTACATTGCATGAACTAAGAACTTGGTAGACACTGCAATGCTTGATAACCATTGGTTTCACATCACATGGACTATTAACTTGGTAACCATTGATAAACTTGGTATATACTAAACTACTTGGTTTGCACTGTTGAACTTCATACTAACTAAATCTGCTCGGTAACCACTAGAAATAGTCCAAAGGACTTAGTAGCAACTATAGAATCTTGGTGGCTACTGAATTACATGGAAAATACTATAAACTATTCAATGAGCTTGGTATCTATATAGAATCTAAATAAGTGTGTGTCACTAATAACAAACTTGACTAATATGTCAACAATCTCCCCCTTTGGCATTAGTGACAAAAACACTTATTAGCTCAAAACTGAATACCTTGTATTCATCACCATGTGATACTAGCTTGGTCTATTTTTTTGAGATTTTTCAAAATTGAGTTTTGTAAGACATATATAGAGTATATTTATATCATAGCATATATCTATTATGTACATGAAATTTTTCTCTTATATGAATATCTCATTCTCCCCCTATAACTCTGCTCTTCTCCCCCCTTTTGATAGTAATGCCAAAGATTTATTTAACCTATTTACATAGAGAAACCAAAATGAGATAAGAATTTAGAGTGTACCTTGAGGGTAATTGCCAATTTTTTAACCTAGTTTTCTTGTAAGACCTTACATGTTTGAATGGAAATTTGTACTTCTATTAATAGTTCAATCATGTGATCAGCAACAGAGAAGTTGTTTTCCTGGATCAGGGTTTTTGAGTAAACAATGTGTTTCTACATAGAATCCATGACAGAAAGGATCATATTTTAGATATCAACTAGTGTGGAATAGATCCTTGCTTCTTCTCATAACAAATCTACTTGCATATCTGACAAAAAAATGATCTTCTTAAAATGTGTAGAGCTTGAACTAGAGTCAAGTTGCAATTGCTGAGCACTTGCCTTGAGATCAATATCAATTTTGGACAATTTGTCCTTAACTTCTTTGGTATACTTAGTGACATCACATAGCTTAGCAAAAAGTGATGACACATTAGAATAGGATGCCTCAAGATTGACCAAATTTTTTGATAATTCAACTTGATTAATAGCAATTTGCTGAGCAATGTGCTCCAACACTTTCTTTTTGAACTTCTTTTCTACTTTTTCAGTTAATTTCTCTTGTCCCTCAGTGTCATTTTTAAATTTTTGGACTACCTCTTCAAGTTGAAACAAAATATGTTGAGAATAATCAACCTTAACTCAAATAGCCTTAGTCAAAATGTTTGTAGAATCATCTAATATCTTATATTCTTTGTCCCTTTCTTCTCTCAATTTTTGTCGCTTAGCCTTTTTCTGAAGAAGTTCACCAACCATGTGCATTTGATTTGCAGAAAGATAGTAGAAATCCCATTTGAGAATTTATATTTCCTCATCTAGATCTATATCTTCTTCTGTTTCATTTCCTTTAAAACTTTTGTACTTGATTGAAACTTTGGTTCAACGGTGCTTGTACTTATTGCCTTAGTACCCATAATGGAAACAATGGTAGACATACTCGAGATTGCAATAAATTTTTTATAGCACTGACTAGTGGAGTACTTGTAGGGATGCTATAAGAATGCAAAATTGATGAAGCCAAAATTAAAGAATCCAAAACTAAAGTAGACAAAACTAGAGTGCTTACCATGGATGAACTCAAAACTGAAGAAGTCAAAATTGGAGAGGAGATGACTAAAGAAATCAACTTGATAGATGAAGGAGTAACCTACAACTCAATTGATGAAGTGGATGTCACTTTTTTCAATGATATGCTAAGTTGTGTTGGGGTGAAGAGTGATTGGACATTTGATATATTTGATGTAGTCACAACCACACTTGCTGAAGCTACCTCCATACTTGATGTTGTCGAGGGTTTGTTTAGGGAGTGGGGAAGTGAGGCAATGATTGTAGCTACTATCTTTATTTGGTTAGTCTCCTCATCATTTTTCTTATCTTCCTCAATAACTTCTACACATTTCTCCTCTTCTTCTTCCTTTTCTTTAGCTAATTTCTCCTTATATTCTTCATAATCAATAGTAACATAATGAGTTGATCCTTCATCATCCTCTTTATCCTTACCTTCTTCTTCTTCATCATCCTTTACATCCACTAGGAAGTTACTTGGTTTATGAAGATGATAAACATTCTTCTACATGTTTGTAGCATTCTTAACTACATGATCTATATCTTTGATCAAAATTAAACATGTATTAAACCTTAGAGTCATTTTATCTTCATTTTTCTTTAAAAATTCTTTTACCTTAGCATCTATCATGCTCACTAGTAACTACCTTTGGGTTTGTGCATAAATGTCTTTTTCTATTTGCATTTTAATTGTAAAGTCCCATCTTGACTTTATTTTCTCTAACAATTCATTAGATATTTGAGAGGTGATCTAGTTCGGTGAATACTTCCATTTTCCCATTTTGGTCAACACCAGTTCTTCAACCTATTTTTTCCCAGCCTCTATCCCTATCTCATACTTCAAAGATTTGAATTTTGTTATATGAGCACCTTCTTCCATTTGTTTCAACTTTTCTTAAAAGGTGGGAGGAGGTTTACTAAGAACAATATCACTTCCTTTCTTCCTGAACCTCCTTGTGAAGGCTGTAGTGGATGCCTTTGGAAGCTTGGTGATGATCACCATGCCCTTTTTCTTTAAAGGTTCTTCTTATTCATCCTCTACCTACTCTTCATCTTCACCTTTTCCCTTGGTTAACATGAGAGGTGCCCTAGATTTTAGTTTTGCTATCCTCCTCTTTCCTTTGTTAACCACCTGAGGTAGCTTAATTTCCATCTCTATTCTTGCCTTTGCTTCATCATAGGTACCAAAGTAAGGGACCTTGGAATCCACAAGTTCATTTACAAGGGCTTCAATGATATCCTTGGTCTCATCAATGTTTAGTTCATAGCCAAGAGGCTTTGCCCATACAGTTTTAGGCTTGACTGCCTAGATGTATATGTTGTCACAATCAACCATAAAACACACATCATCCTTGTAATCCTCAAATAACTTCTTAGGTATTTTGAACCTATTATTTATTTTGTCTTTAAACACATCGAAGTAGTTTTCAATGATGCTCTCATAGTTTTCTCTCATTTATACAATGTATTCATTTATTTGGTATAATACTAGCACATCCTTTTTCTAGACCATAGTTCCTTTAGAAGGGAAAAAAATTTGCACATAGAAGAACAAACATGTTAACAGAGAACCAATTTTGCAAGGATTATTCTTCAAGGTTCTAATTTTTTCCATATTTTTGTTGAATTGCCTCAAAGACAACTCGACAAGGTCACAAGACAAGTTATTTTTCACCACTTTCTATGTCAAGTCCATAGCTTCACATGATACACTGTTGAGATGGCTTGAACTATATTTATTGTGCGCTATAAAATAAATACCAAACTTGAGTTTTGCATCAGTGACACTACTTATTTTCATGCCTCTGTCATCCTACTTAGCTAGGGTTTTCTTTTCCAACTTAGCTCAACCTAAGGTTTTTTTGGTTTTGGCTTTTGCGAGAATGAGAAGACCAATGATTCAATGAATCATCTTTTTTGGTTATTAATACTGGCTACTCCAACCATAATTGACCAGTGTACACTTGGCTAAGTATATACCTAATCCATTTAACTTGAAACTCTTAAGGCACATGGGGAATGTGAGTTAAACCTTTTGTTTCCAAATATTTATGCTCAGGTTTGAGGGTTCCATCAACACACAACTAAGCTAGGGCATCATCCATCTCAAAAGTACCAATTTATTGAATTGCACATTTAAAATGAGTTCTAATGTCATTAACAAGAAGTACCTTGGGAGGGATTTTTGATTAAGCTCCATTGGGGTTTATGGTTTCTACAACCATGGGCATGAGTTTGAAGTCCAATGCCTTCCACTCAACACCTTGAACCAACATATCAGAACCTTTCTTTTCCTTGTTGCTACTGTTGGATGCCATTTTCACTTAGTAGCTTGAGAGAACTTTGAAAATGATTGCAAGAAATTTTCTCAAGTCCCTTGATTGCATAAAAAATAGCACTTCACAATAGCTCTTTGAAAGTTCATGGTGAAGAATGAATTCACTTTCATGAATTTTGTTAAAAATTTTCCATTAATACTCAATACAGTGGTAGATGAGTTAACATAATGCTTGATAGGCTATCATCCACTACTCTATCTTGATCACTCAGCGAAGTCTTCATGATTCAGTAACCATAAGTGTCAATGTTACTCTTGACCTTGCTCAGTGGAGTCTATGACCCAACCTTACTTGGTAGAGAAGGTAACTTGGTAATAACTGATTTAGATCTTGCTTAGTGATCCCTTTTGTATGTTACATATGGATTTGTATCTTTGTTACCTTTCAACTAGAACTAATTCTGATGTTTTCTTTGATAGCTTGGTTCTAGTTCTTTCTTAAGAACTTAATTAGAAGTGGTAGAGTTACACAATTCTTGAGTGACTTGACCATCATTACTTGGACAAGTATTCTTGATAGAATTAGAAATGGATTGCTATCTCATTTTCTTTTGAATGTTATCAATTTTTTCCTTCTTCTCATCTTCAATCTTACTAGTATTCATATAATTTTTTGCAATATGGCCAAACTTTGTACAAATGTAACATCTTATAGTGGTATCCCTTTTTCTCATATGATGTTTAACATAATTCATACCAATGTGTCCATATTCACCACAGTAATGACATCTACACCAAGTATTTTAATCCCAACCAAATATTGCTTTCATAATTTTCTCTATAGGATTCAATGTCTTTGTTTTGTAGTTTGATGCCTTGTGTCCATTTTTCTTGCATTTATGATAGTTGCCTTCAAATTTTGGTTTCTCTTTGCATTCATTAGCCTTGTAGCATTTTCCATTGAATTTTTCTTTTCCATTACTCCAACATTTGTTAGATGTATGACATATCTTACCGAAGTCATTGCAAGTAGGTTTTTGATTCCTTTGAGCACATTGTTTGGAGGATTCACCTTCATCTTTGTATCCAATTCTTGTTTTTCCTTTTTTCCTATAGAGGTTTCACTCATTCAGTTGAACCATGTCTACTTGAGATTTCATCATTTTTCATTGATTTGCTTCTTAGTGTTTAGGTCATTTTTCAATCTTTCACTAATTTTCTTTTTAGATCTCATCTCATTTCTTATTCTTTTATTGATTTGTCTTTCTAAATTTAGATCATTCCTTAATCTTTCATTGATCTATCTTTGGCTCATGATTTCCAAATTTGCATTGGAGATTTGATTCATAAGGTTTGCATGCTAAAGGGATTGGTTCTCAATCTCATTGCTCCTTCCATCTATTTCTTCTTTTATCTTGTTCCTTTGTTCCAATATTCCACATAACCTCACTAATTGAATTTCTTGTTCTCTTTTCAGCTTTCATACTTCTTCTTGTAGGGAACCATTCTTCTCTAGGAGTTCTTTGATTGCATCATTTGCTTCACCTAAACTACTTGAAGAGAAAAAGTCTTCAATTCTTTCTTCAATGTAGAGATGGTCATTCACTTGATTTGCAAGTTCCTTTGTTCTTTTTAGGGATTGGGAAAGTTTCTCCTTAGCTTTCTTGAGTTGTGCAATGGCCATTTTCATATCTAACTTTTCATGATCAGTAGCCTTATCAAGTCCTAATATCTCCATATCCCTGATCTTTACTCAAGCTGTTAAACTTTCTCTTGAGAACCACAATGCTCTGATACCAATTATTTGAAATATTCAAGACTAAGCTAAGTTACTAAGAGGGGAGGGGTGAATCAGTAACTTTTAAAACTTTTACCAATTTTAATAAACTAATTACATTCATCACATCTGATATAATTGTATACATGAGAAACTAAAAATATAAAAAACATCCATAACACTTGAACACAATTATTTGGTGACCCAAAGACCTTCCAAGTCGAAATTAAAATTAGGGTGGTGATGAAACCCACAAAACTTTAGTACAATAGTATAAAGTTGGCCTATTAAGGCTTACATTGATCACTTTTGATAATCTGTCCTATTAGGAGGAAATAGGACTACTAGTCCACCTTGTGAAAGGATTTACAAACATACAATAAAGTGTGCACTTGGTAAAGAGATTTAGAAAAGACTATTAGGTCTACCTTGTTAGAGGATTTTAATTGGTTCACCTATTAGGATGAAGAAGTGGATCTCTAATTTGCAACTGAGTTTTCTAATAGAGATTCCTTGATGTACTGATCACCTTTTTGTGATAAATTTTTCACTTCTACTCCTTATGCTGATATGGCCTTCATAAATCTTTATCTATTGCTTACATTTGCATTCTTGCGCTTACATTTGCATTCTTGCACTTGCATTACATATACATTACATTTCATATATATTGATATGATACAATGCATCACATATATATACCAATCTAATTTACAAAATTACAAAGTTGTCCATGATACAAGTTAACACAAATATCATAAAGTTGGTCAATATGAAGATATTCGAGTTTTGAAGACTGACTCGGTGAGGTTTTGATACTTGGCATCCACTGTCACTACTTGGCATCATCATGCTCTTGGTGAATGTAGAAGCTTAGTCAATACTAATCACTTTCAACTAGTCTTGAACTCAGTCTATGCTAGTGACTCTGTAGATATTATGCAACTTGGAAAACACTAAATCACTTGGTTATCATGGAGTGGCTCAGTCAATACTTCCTGCACATCACATGAACTGACAACTTAGTAGTGGCTTCACATCACATGAACTATGAACTCAGTAATCACTGATAAACTTTGTATATACTAAACTGCTCAGTTTACACTGTTGAACTTCACACTAATTGAATCTGCTCAATAACCACTAGAAATAGCCCAAAGGACTTGGTAGCTACTAAATTACATGGAAAACAATGTAAACTATTCAATGATTTTGGTAGCTATATAGAATCTAAATAAGTGTGTGTCACTAATAACAAACTTGACTAATATGTCAACAATTACAAACATTTAAAATATCTCAAATATGTTGTACAAGGGATATGGAAGTTTCACTAGTAAAATTAGGTATACTTTTGAGAGCTGATGCTAGGATGTCATGTCTTTGAGCCAAAAGGAGAGGAATCCCATCATTAAAGGTGGAAAATGCATGTGCTCTAGGCTGCACCATATAAAATAATGTCCTATTTAAATGAAAAGATGATAACCTAGGCTCTGACCTATCAATAGGGGGAGTTGAGAGATATCTTGCAAGTGTATTTGTTACTACTAAACTCATAATTGGTGATAGAGATAATCTATTTCTCTTCCTTATAGGGTTTCAAAATGAGAGCTTAGTATATTGAAAATTACTTTCAAAAAATGCTCTTCTATGAGCTTTTGGCATGAATCATAATAGCTTTGGTCTACGAACCAAAATATAGAGTTGGAGTTACCAAGTACTTGAAAATGAGCCTCTTGAAGGCCTGAAATATTGAGAGCAACACTATCTTCTCAACATGTATTTGAAGTTCTTCACTTTGAGATCAGTGAACTAGTAGACATAGAATGCTTAAATATAAGTCCCACTAGGCATGCCAAAAACTATTGTCACAAGAGCTTTCACCCTTGCCTAAATTTTTTACCTAAAGAAAACCTTATGAAGCATGGAAATAATATCCAAGCTATGGTGCTTGAACTATGAGATTGAGTCTCCGGAGAACATTGGCTTCCTTGCTATTAGAGTGCACCTAACTACTCTTTGAGATTAGAAGGGAGAAGGAATGCATACAAAGAAAACTACCTAATCTAATCTAAAGGGGGTGATACACAAAAATAGTTTTGTTCAGCCTTATTTTTTTCCCTAACAATGCACTATTCATCAACATATTCTCAAGATATACTAATTTAACCTTTGTTTCAATTCAATAGCCACAAATAGATTAGAAATGAAATGAAATGCTACCTAGAAGGAACTTCACTCTATAACATCTTAGGAAAAATAGATACTATTATGAAAATTGAAGAATAGAAAACAAAACATCAACAAAGGCAAGGAAGTTTTGCACTTATAAGACAAAGAATACATTCATGCATAGAAAAAGGGAAATGGTTGACCCTAAGAAGGGTTACAAAACTTGCTTTTATAGTTCAAGAATAACTAAGATAGCTTCTACCCTAAGGAAAAGCACAAAAACTCCATTTAAAGTTGCAAATAATAATCACTACAAATTTGGAGAAGATATTATCTTCATACACATCTAGATGCAAGAAAATCATATCTTTCACCAAAAAATAGCCATGGGAAGACAAAAATGGTGGCCATTAATTCTTTAACTGAGTAGATGGATAAAAAAGTGGCGATGGAGTGTCCATTTTCATTCATTGGGCATGGGCAACATTTAGGGGTGGCTGTGGATGATCAAGAAGATCTTATTTTCCATTAATGAGTTTTTTCTTCTTGCTATTAGCATGCGAAGTCAGCCATATCATCAGTTGACTGGAGTCAATCCTCATGCTTCACCATGTGGACAAATAGATCTTCATTATTCCACCACCCTACTAGCCCTTATATTTTATGTTTGATAATTGACTTCTTGTGATCATGGCTTCACAAACTCCAACTTTATTAGCCATTTTAACTATGCAAAGCCATGATACCATCAAGTAACTTTTATCGTTGCTTCGTAGCCTACTTTCTCTTTATTCCACTAACTGTTGCAACCCAGTGACTGCATGGATTTTTTCCATCACACCATCACTATGGTTTAGGCTTAATAGACTTCTAACCATGTATGATGTGAGATCAACTAACATATGTTAGTCACACCTTCGTAGCTAAAAACTAATTTTGGCATTAAATTTCTATGACCATACAACATATATTATCTTTACTACATGTATTGTCTTTACATGGTCATAGCTTGATCTCGTAACCATGATGTTAACTTTATGAATACACAATCAAGAAAATTGCAGTGTCATAGCTCAAACTAGAGTTAATCATTAACTCATCATGACTGCACAAGCATTGAGATTCATGACTTCACCATACTAACCATGGGTTAAGATTTACCTTCTACAATGATGTGAATAAAGAAAATCACCATTTCACAGCATGAACTTGGGGTTAGACCTAATCCTCCATGACCAAGTGATTGAAGAAGCTCATACAATGGGTCCACTGAGACGCATGGCACATTGTTGTTATATCACTATGACTAAAGTTATTGCATTTTTCTATAGTGACAAAATGACATTCGTAGATCTATCTAAAGATCTATGGTGGAGATGTTTTCATTGATTCATTGCCTTGAGCATAGATTAATGATTTGTCTTGGTGACCCAACAAACAAAGCTATTTACTATGTCATGGCCCCAACCATGATTAACTATTAATCCATTGTGACCATGCAAAATGAAGGAAGGTGTGGCTTCACAAATGCTAACTAGATGGTTTCTCTTTAGACTGCGATAGTCCACCAACAACATGGAATGACTGCCTCACACCTTCATGACTTACTTCACAATTAAGACATATTATCCTGTGACTAGATAATGAGAGATAGTTGCATGATAATCACTTGAATCTCCAAGGGGATAAAGCATGAAAAGCCTGAGACTTAGGATATAAAGATATCCCAAGTTTTTTTACATGTATACGTATAACATTAGAATGTTTGAAATTTTGAAATTTTGAAAAGGTATGACCACTAGCCATGCTTGATAGGCAAAACTCAAATTTGGTGGGAGGGAAAATATGGTTAACTAACACTAAGATGGAAGCTAAATCCAAGAAATGTGGATTTTTTGTATATGAAATTGATGAATTTGGCTATATAATTTTGGATTTTGAAAATCATAAACTTTCTAGAAGTAGGAATGTCATATTCAATGTGAAAGTGTTGTACAAGGATTTGTTGTAGAAGCATGAGAAGAAAGAAAAGTATTATGTAGTTTTGGATGATACTCCAAAATATGATGTTTTAGTAGCTCCTTATGATCTACAACACTAGGAAAAATTAATATCACAAACTCTAGGGAATGTTAGGTGGTCAACAAGGCTCAATACACCTCCAAAAAGAGCTTCTCCCTCTTTGTACTCTATTTTATTAACAAGTGCTAGTGAACCAAAATTTTATGATGGAGATTTGTAGGTGGATACAAAGTTTTAATGGGAGTCTACAATGACAAAAGAAATGGATTCCTCACTGAAATATTAGACTTGGGAGTTATGTAAGTTATGTGCATTTAAAAGGGCTTTACATATTTAATTGAGTTTACAAGATGAAAGAAGAGGTTAGAGGTAAGAAAATATTTAAATTTGGGTTAGTTGTAAAATAATTTTCATAGAAAAAGAGAATTGATTTTGATGAGATATTTTCTCTAGTTGTTAAAATGACTTCTATCTACACAATTCTAAGTATTGTGTCTACTAAAGATTTTTATTTGGAGAAACTTAATGTTAAAATAATTTTGTTCATGGTGATTTTGATGAAGAAATACATATGTAACAACCATAGGGATTTAAGTAAAGGGTAAGGAGAATTCAATATACAGTTTGAAGAAACATTTACATGGCTTCAAGCAAGCACCTCAAAAACAGTGTCTTAATTTTGATATTTTTATGAATGAGCATGGATACACTTAGTATCATTTAGACAATTGTGTTTATTTTAAGATATTGGATGATGAGAACTACATTATTTTATATTTATATCTTAATGATATTGTCTTAGTTGGGTCAAACAAGGATCACATCAAGAGATTCAAACAATAGTTAGCACATTCATTTTCTATGAAGGATTTGGGGATAGAAAAATAAATATTTAGTATAAAAATTTGTAGAGATGGGAAAAATAAGAAATTGACTCTATCTCAGGCTAATTATATTGAGAAGGTGTTATAATGTTTTTATATGGAGAATGCTAAAGCATTCAGCACACATTTACCTAGTCATTTAAAATTAACTAAGTGCATGTCCAAAGACAAAAGAAATGTTGAATCTAAGACTAGGTTTTGACTATTTCATTTCAACACACTTAAGATGTTTACTAAGTTCATGCCAAGCTAGTAACACATGTTGAGAAAAATATGTATAGATGTTGAGTAAATAGTTGATGTTGAGCTAGAATGTATGCTGAGCCAGACAAAACTACAATAGGTGCTAAGTGAACTTCATTTGTTGAGTGATCTTCAGGTGCCAAGTGAAGATCAAGTCCTGAGCAAAGTATAGGTTTTGAGTCACTATAGAAATTGAGTGAAATGGAATTTCTACAAGTTCTAAGTGAACCATTTTTTCTATATGAGTCAAGCATCAGATGTAACAAGTGTCGAGTAACACAGACTAGACATAGTTGTTTGTAATTGCACAAACACCTATGTAAACCATTTTTTGAGCTAACATAGAAGAATCTCAAAGGATATTAAAGATAAGAATGAATCTTTTACATTTCCTATGCAATCAACATGAAACTAATAAGAAAAATGGAGAAGGTATGCAACTAGTAAGAAAAGTGCAAGGAATGAGCAGGAAATAAAGATTTAATATGGAACATAGATTAATACCTAACCCTAAGTCATCAAAATCCTCTTTTAAGGATGAAACCCCATTGTATGGATGGATGAGAGAAGAGTATGGGTAAACTATAGCAAAATTTAGAGGAAAGTGTGAAAGACTTAGTGAATGAATCAACATTGTATATTTAATTGATCTGACTAGAGCAAGGGCATCAAACAGATATAAGATCTTAGAGGATCAGGATCAAAGAGAGTAGATCAAGTTCCTGAATTCAACAATCAAGGATTGTAAGCTATCATGTTTATTAATCTAGTACACTCTAGAAATTGTATTAGAAAGAAAATACTATGCTATAGGTTAGCTTAACAACTAGGTTGTAGAACCTTTGACAAGGTGATAAAATCCTTTAATAGGGTGACACTTCATTAAAGTATTTGTAAGTCCTTTAGATAGGTCACTTTTGACAGAGTGTAAAGTCTTTAATAAGACATGCCTTTAACATGGCAGAGCATCAAAAGTGGTCAAAAATTATTGCTGAAGTGATATTTTGTAGGTGTCATCCCCACCCCAGTTTTACCTTCTCATTTTGGAGGGTTTTTGGGTTACCAAATTTGTGTGTTGTCTATTTTTATGCATGTCTTCACTTTCAAGTTCAATAGATAGATTGAATGCATGTGACTAGTTTTAGTCAAAAGAATTTAAAAGGGTTAAAGTTAGTTACTTCTAATTCACCCCCCTCTTAGAAGTAAATCTTCCCACTTGTTAATTCCAACAATTAGTATCAGAGCAAGGTTCTCACAAGGAGAAGCCTAATAGCTTAGAGAAAATACTTGAAGATGGAAGGCTTCAAAATTGAGAAGATTATAGAGAATTAGGTGATTGATGTGCACCTCACTCTACATAACTTGGAGGAAGCCACAGAAGAATTGAGAAAATCCTTGAAAAGAAGGAAGGATATAGCCATAGCTGAAAATGACACACACTACAAGGAGATTGATACCACAAAAGTGTTTGCCAATGAAGATACTTAAGAATTTGATGCAACAATAGTAGAATTGATGGAGAAAAATAGAGCTCAAGTAGAATAAATCAA
The DNA here is from genome assembly GCA_028749045.1 of Cupressus sempervirens. Classification (NCBI taxonomy): domain Eukaryota; kingdom Viridiplantae; phylum Streptophyta; class Pinopsida; order Cupressales; family Cupressaceae; genus Cupressus; species Cupressus sempervirens. The sequence goes on along the minus strand of CM053786.1, from coordinate 160,619,364 downwards.
AATACTCAAGCTTTAACAAGAATCATAAGCCATAATGTTTTGTGAAGTAACTGAACAAAAGAAAAGAGCCATTGAAGACAAGGCTATGATAGAATATGTCAAGAGAAATCTTACCAATAGACTAGAGGAAAAGACAATTGAGTTTGAAAGAATCTCAAACATGCAACTAGAAACCCTAAGTCAAATGATGAATGCACGTCATGAGCTAAATATGAAAGACATTCAGATCTCTACACTAAAGATGTAGAATGAACAACTACAAAATGACCTAAAAAGAGAGAAGTAATTTACAAAAAGTTTTAACAAACCCAATGAGGCTATCAAGTACTTTAAGTAGCTACTAAAATCTCCAAGGGCTAGCAATGATACTTCAGGGTTTGGTTACACTAGCACTGAACAAGGAGAGTCTTCCAAGACTGCAGAAGAAAGGAGCAACAATGGTAAGAACACTAAACCCACTTGTCATTTCTATGGTAAAAGGGGACATAATTCTAATGTATGTAGGAGCAAGAATTCCTATCAACATGATAAGCCTAAGAAGGAAAGCTACTATCATAAGTGCAAAAAGCAAGGACATCAAGCACATGAATGCAGGACTAGGACTATCAGGACACCAAAAATTTGAAGATCACTGCTACAATTGCAAGAAGTATGGACATAGAGCTTTTGAGTGTAGATAAAAGCCTATGTGGAAATCAAATCAGGCAACATGATAAGGTAACCATGGTCATCACTACAATTGGGACTATAACACCAGGCATAGCTATCATTACTATCAAGAATATGGACACATTCCTGAAAACTGCATAAGGACACATTTCAAAGGAAACTATAGCAGATGGTTAAGTCAAGCCACATGTTTCAGTTGCTTGAAGACTAGTCATATCAGCAAGAATCAGCCAACAAAGTCAAAGGCACCCAAGTTAGAAGTCAAAAAAGGATAAGAGAAGGTAGATGTTGAACACATCAAAGGATAAATGAAGAAGACTTGGAAGAAGAAAGATGAGTGTAGCTCATCAAATGAAGGGATCACTTCACCTAATAGATCAAGTGGTCACACTTCACCTAAGTAAAAGAAGGCATAAGGGACTAATCTATAAAGGTTTATCATATATCAGTTCCCAAATAATATAGTACTAAAAACAAGATATTAGCATGATTAGAGATGTGAAGTTGAAATTCAAAGTTTTCACTAGTATTTCCAAGCTGTCCTTGGATGCCGAGCAAATTTCAATATATAACAAGCTGCTAGTAGGAGCAAAGTGATTGGTCATAGCCAAGTTGGCAATGGGAACCAAGTGATGGAAATTCAATGGAAGCTGAGTTATGCTGAAATCCTTAAAGAGCCGAGTGTACAGCTGGATATGCACTAAGCATTTAATGCTATGTTTTGAATGGTATAAGGTTTCTTTTTCAATCATTTCTCATCATTTTGAACATAGAGTAGGAATAAGAAGAGCATAAAAGTGATTGAAAAATAGTAATTGAAGCTTTAGTGCAGATTTCAACAAAGATCAACCACTATTTTCATTGATCTAAGGTATTCCTCAAGTGTTAAGTTGCATAGTTATAAAGTTTTATAACTTTTAAAACCCCAAATTTTCAAAATAGCATCCAGTTCTAAAAACCCTAAGGAAAAGGAAGGTTTCAAGGTTCAATTGGTTAGCAATGAGGTCAAGCAACTAGATTTTAGGCAAAGTTGTTTATAAAAATGACCCTACTAGTGCATTATCCATGATTCTACCCAAAGTCGTAATGGTACAAGATGTTAGGAAATGTTACAATTGCAAGATAGGTGCAATAAGAGACTCGAAGATTTTTCAAGCATATGATAAATTGTGTGAAAATTGAGTTCTTAAGGAAGAATTTAAAATACTTGAGAAGAAGGGCTTGACCCGTGCCCTAGTTTTCCCCACAATTTTCAAAACAAAATGGATAATAATTGTCTTAAGTAGCATACATAATGGTTTTTTATGGTTGGAATGAGGACCTATCAAGATAACAAAGAGAATTGTGCATAGATTTATAGGTTTTTGAACCCTAGATTAGCACAAGACCCTACAAAGTGATTCAAAGGAACTTATTGAAAAGAACATCAGGGAAAAATGGAACTAAAGGGGCATGAATATTGATACAACCATAGATCCCCTTCTAGACTTTATAATGAGAATCATATCTCACAAGTTTTATTAATCAAGTAGATTGAATAGTGTTCCATGCATTTTTGTGGATGTGGCCTATAAAATTATCAAGAAGGATCATTCATATGATCTAGTAGAATTGTTGTTATAATAGATCATGGAGAATCTAGGAGCAATAAGAAGATCAAAAGGTGCTCAATGTAAGTTTGGATCAGTTCTAATTTGTATATTTTTCTATATTTTTCTAATTGGAAATCAAATGGGTCAGCTATTACTCAAATCAATGAGTACATAGAGCAAATGGGAAACAACTTTGACTCTCTTATGACAAGTTACTTTGAGGACTTCAAGAAATCCATAAAGAAAAGATTGAGTATTCTAGTATCCCTAGTGGAGCAGCACATCAATGATATTTGTTTCTTGGTTGATATTGATTATACTTATGTCTATAAGGAAACTCAGATGTAGAAACAACTTTCTACACTAATCTCATAAGGAAAGTATGGTGCAAATACTTTTAAAATCTTCTACACTTACAAATTCAATATCATGTAAAAAACAATATTGAAGCCAACCATACATACAAAAAATAGATAGAGAAAGAAACACATAACACAAAGATTTGCCGATGGGGAAAAACCTTTCGGTAAAACAACCCCAACCCTCCAGAACCTGCACAATGTATTATCTTCAACACAAGATTACAATACACGCGCAATGCAAGTTCAATAGCAACAATAGAAGACTCCAGTAGCACCTCAATACCTACAAACTTTCATCTATCACTCTATCACATTACAACATGCAATACTCCTTTTATGAACATCTTAAGACCCAAAAAAATGCCCACAATGGAATTGGGCATTTTTCATGGCTCAACCACCAAGAAACATGCACAATGCCACATGTACATCTAATAGCAAGAAAAGGGCATCCATCCTTTGAATAGGCAATGATAGCTTGTCACAGAATCTGCCAAAAATAGCAGTCACAGGAGAAATGTAAGGGAATCCGTCATACCAACCTATTTTTGGCATATTCTCTTACACACACCAACCACTCATTCTTGGGTGCCCAAATAGGCCTCATGTCATAAGATTCTCTTACACCTGTCATAGCTCATTCCTTAAATAGCTCCTACGCATCATAGGAATCCGTCATAACCATTTCAGCCATGATCTCCTTCACACACTTCAAGATGCCAACACATGTAAGTGATCAACATGCCAACTAGACATGTACACCCACATTTACATATTATTTTCAAAAATACATTTTACAAAACAAATAATAATAAGAATAGGAATTAAACAAGCCTGAGACACCTTATTCCTAACATTCTCCCACTTGAGGAACACCTTGTAAGAGCAATAGGAACATAACAGGAACTAATCGCAATAGGCCAAAAGGCCCATAGACTCCGAACACCATCTGAACTTCTCAGTGCCCACTAGTTTCGTTAATGCATCTGCAACATTCTTCACAGTATCTACCTTCTCCAAATTTACCTTTCCATCTTCCACCATATCTCTCACAAAGTGAAACTGCACATCAAGGTGCTTCATTTTGGCATGGAAAGTTGGATTCTTCGCAAGATAAATAGCACTCTGACTGTCACACCAAATAGTAATCTATTCTACATCAACACCAACATCAGAACACAATCTCCTAAGCAAAATGGCTTCCTTACAAGCATGAGTAGCAGCCATATACTTAGCTTCCGTAGTGGACAAAGCAACCACAGGTTGTTGCTTACTCATCCAACTGATGGCACCACCAAACATAGTGAACACATAACCACTGGTGGATCTCCTGCAATCAATATCACCTGCCCAATCTAAATCCACAAACCCATGAATACAAACTAAATACGGAGATCCAGAAGAGTTACCATGATAACATATGGAGTGATCTGATGTACCCCTCAAATATCTGAATACTCGCTTAACTGCATCCCAATGTACCCATCCAAGATTAGCCATAAACCAACTCAGGACTCCCACTGCTTGGGCAATGTCTAGTCTAGTACAGCCCATAGCATACATAAGACTGCCAACTGCACTAGCATAAGGTACTCTACTCATGTCCTCCACCTCACTAGGAGATTTTGGACAGTCATCTATAGATAACTTTGTTCCCATAGAAATAGGAACACATAGTGGTCTACAATCTGCCATGCTGAACCTATCCAACACAGACTTCACATACTTACTCTGACTCAACCAAAGTTTTATGTTAGACCTGTCTCTACTGATTTCCATACCCAAGATGTACCTATCTGCCCCAAGATCTTTCATCTCAAACTGTGCTGACAACTGAGATTTAAAATCAGAAATCATACCCTTACCCTTCCCAAACAGCAACATATCATCAACATATAATGCAACAATAAGAAGGCGATCATTTTCAACTCTGAAATAAACACAATGATCTGATTTCGATCTTAAAAATCCAATTACAAACACAAAGGCATCAACCTTAAGGTACCACATCCTAGGAGATTGCTTCAAACCATATAGAGATTTTTTTAATCTGCAAACTAAGGATTCTTTACCTTTAACAATGTAGTGCTCAAGTTGTGACATATAAATCTCTTCCTCTAAATCACCATGAAGGAAAGTTGTCTTCACATCCATCTATTCTATCTCTAAATCATATGATGCAGCAAGAGATAATAGAAATCTAATGGATGTCAACTTTGCAATAGGAGAGAATATTTCACCATAATCTATTCCCTCTATCTGTGAATACCCAATTGCAACCAATCTAGCTTTGTACCTTTCAACACTGCCATCTGCATAGAATTTCTTCTTGAACACCCATTTACAACCAACGGATTTTCTCCCTTTAGGAAAAGGTACAAGGTCCCAAGTTTTGTTTTTCTCTAATGAAGCCATCTTATCATCCATAGCCTCAATCCAGGAACCTGCATCTTCCATGCCGAAAGCCTCTTTCACAGATCTAGGCTCATCAGTGTTAGTAATCAAAGAAAAAGCACAACTGAAATCTAACATAGAATAACCAAACCTTTCTAGTTTCTTTCTTTCTCTTGTGGATCTTGTCAAGGGCTGAGGTTGAGGTTGTTCTTCCTCTTCTTCTAAACTATCAGAGCTGCTAGAGCTCTCCTCATCATTAGACCCAACATGGTGTCTCTATTCAGTCTTCTTAGGGGTAGAAGGCAACTAAACAACATCTTTTTCCTTTTCTTTTTCATCTAGTTGTAGCACAACAGGAGAAGATGTTAGATCTCTAAAAATAACATTTCTTCTATACAACATCTTACTAGTCATAGGATCCCAAAGCTTGTATCCTTTTGCACCAGCACTGTACTCGATGAAAATACATTTAATAGCTTTGTTTTCCAACTTAGATCTTTTCTCCTTTGGAACATGTGCATAAGCTTCACAACAAAAAATACAAAGATGTCTAATTGAAGTCTTGTTACTAGACCACACCTCCATGGGTGTCTTACCAACAAGGGCTGATGTTGGAGATCTGTTAACTAGATAGCAAGCAATGGCCACAGCTTCAGCCCAAAACCTTTGTTCTAAACTAGCTCCACTAAGCATACTCCTAGCCTTCTCCATCAGTGTCCTGTTCATTCTCTTTGCAACTCCATTTTGCTCCAGGGTATAAGGAGTTGTCTTATGCCTCTCAATACCTTGTTCTTTAAAGAACTATTCAAACTATGCTAAGCAAAACTCACCACCATTGTTAGTTCTCACACACTTAATCTTCTTACTAGTATGATCCTCTACAAGGTCTTTAAATTCCTTGAATTGACTAAAGACTTGTGTCTTACTTTTAAGGAAATAAATCCATGTCCTTCTACTATAATCATCTATGAAAGATACAAAAAATATAGACTTGGAGATCGAAGGAACTTTTATAGAACCAAATACATCAGAATGAATAAGATCCAAAACATCAAAAGATTTGTGAGAACTAGAGTAAAACTGAACACGATTTTGTTTACCATATACACAGTGTTCATAGAACTCAAACTCGAGATTGCAATCATTTAACCACTCAATGAGATTTTTCTTTTTCAGGGTTTTGAGACCCTTCTCACCAATGTGGCCAAATCTCATATGCCAAAACATTGTCTTTTCTGCAGGAAGCTTTCCTTCCAAAGTGTTTGCATTGCCATCGGAACCAATAACCACAAAATTCTTCACTGCTCGTTCAGATGGTGAGGATGAAGAACTATTACATAGAGGAATACATGCATCTAGCTGAAACAAAGTACCTCTCCTAGTACCCTTAGCAAGCACCATCAATCCTCTAATCATCTTACATCCTTCTTTCGAAAAAACAACTTGCACACCTACATCATTTAGCATACTTACAGATAATAGGTTTCGTGCCAAACCTGGAATGTGCATAACTCCATTGATTCCCTTTACTCATCCATCAAGAAATTTGATAGTGACCCTTCCGCGTCCAACTATCTTCAGGTGAGAATCATCACCCAAGTACACCTTTCCACCATCGAACTCTTCATATCTTGAGAACCAGTTTTGATGAGAGGTCATGTGAAAATATGCACCCAATTCAACCAACCACACATCATCAAATGCATGGGCTACCAAAGCTACGATGAATGCATCGCCATCTTCTTGAGATTTTTCAGAACTAGAATTTGAGGCTTTCTTCTTCTTCTTAGGCTCTGTACAGTCTTTATGGAAGTGCCCAGTCTTATTATAGTTCCAAAATTTTTCCTTGGACTTATTGGAAGTCTTTGACTTCCCACAAGATTTGGATCTACCCTTATTGTCAAACTTATTGTCATTTTTCTTTCCTCTTTCCATGGATCTCCCACAAATAGCAAGGGCTTCTTTTTCCAAAATGGAAGCCTTTCTTCGCAAATCCTCTGCTAGTAGCGAAGACACCACATCATCCATTTTGAAAGTGACTAATGTGCTTCTGAGAGCCATCACAAGATGTTCCCATGAATCTGGTAAAGAACACAAAAGTGTGTAGCAACGATCCTCCTCCTCTAACTTGACACCAGCTAATGTCAACTATGTAGCTAGCAAATTAAATGCATTTAAATGATCCATTAAGGATCCACATTCCTCCATTCATATAGAATAAAAATTATTCCTCAGGAACAACTTTTTCACCAAAGATTTGGCCTAATACACGGCCCCAAGTCTCTCCCACAAACTATATGCAGTTTTCTCATCTAGAACATTTAGAAGGACTGCATTGGTTAAATAGAGTCTTATGAGACCCTTAGCTTTACGGTCTTTGATATCCCAATCTACTTGAGCTATAGTTTCTGGTCTTGTAGCAGTTGTAGTCACTTCCAATAGATCATGATCTTCCAACATGTCTTCCATCTTGAGTTTCCACAACTCAAAATTAGTGCCATTAAATTTCTCCACCTCCATTCTTCCATATGATGAACTCGCCATCTCAATTTGCAAATAAGATTTAGGATGCTCTACACAAGACTCCCACTCAACTTGAGATTAGCTCAAAAAACCCTACCCAACAACTAGGATCAAAAGTTGATCAAGCTCTGATACCACTTGTAAGGAAACTCAGGTGCAGAAACAACTTCCTACACTAATCTCATAAGAAAGTATGGTGCAAATACTTTTAAAATCTTCTGTTAGGAATAAGGTGTCTCAACCTTGTATAATTCCTATTCTTATTATTATTTGTTTTTTAAAATGTATTTTTTGCAAATAATATGTAAATGTGAGTGTACATGTCTAGTTGGCTTGTTGATCACTTACATGTGTCAGCATCTTGAAGTGTGTGAAGAAGATCTTGGCTGAAATGGTTATGACAGATTCCTATGATGCGTAAGAGCTATTTAAGGAATAAGCTATGACAGGTGTAAGAGCATCTTATGACATGAGGCCTATTTGGGTGCCCAAGAATGAGTGGTTGGTGTGTGTAAGAGAATATGCCAAAAATAGGTTGGTATGATAGATTCCCTTACACTTCTCTTGTGACCTCTATTTTTGGTGGATTCTATGACAAGTTGTCATTGCCTATTCAAGGGATGGATGCCCTTTTCTTGGTATTGGATGTACATGTGGCATTGTGCATGTTTCTTGGTGGTTGAGCCATGAAAAATGCCCAACTCCTTTGTGGGCATTTTTTTGGGTCTTAAGATGTTCATAAAATGAGTATTGCATGTTGTAATGCAATAGTGTGATAGATGAAAGTTTGCAGGTACTAAGGTGCTGCTAGAGTCTTCTATTGTTGATGTTGAACTTGCATTGCAAGTGTGTTGTAATCTTGTGTTGAAGATAATACATTGTGCAGGTTCTGGAGGGGTGGGGTTGTTTTACTGAAAGGTTTTTCCCCACTGAAAAATCTGTGTTATGTGTTTCTTTCTTTGTCTATTTTCTATATGCATGGTTGGCTGCTATATTGGTGTATTGAATCTGTAAGTGTAGAGTATTTTAAAAGGATTTGTACCATACTTTCCTTATGAGATTAGTGTAGGAAGATATTTCCGCACCTGAGTTTCCTTACAAGTGGTATCAGAGCTTGATCAACTTTTGATCCTAGTTGTTGGGTAGGGTTTTTTGAGCTAATCTCAAGTTGAGTGGGAGTCTTGTGCAGAGCATCCTGAATCTTATTTGCAGATTGAGATGGCGAGTTCATCATATGGAAGAATGGAGATGGAGAAATTTAATGGCACTAATTTTGAGTTGTGGAAACTCAAGATGGAAGACATGTTGGAAGATTGTGACCTATGGGAAGTGACTACAAGCACTACAAGACCAGAAACTATAACTCAAGCAGATTGGGATATCAAAGATCGTAAAGCTAAGGGTCTCACAAGACTCTATTTAACTGATGCAGTCCTTCTAAATGTTCTAGATGAGAAAATCGTATATAGTTTGTTGGAGAGACTTGGGTCGTGTATCAGGCCAAATATTTGGTGAACAAGTTGTTCCTGAGGAAGAAGTTGTATTCTCTACGAATGGAGGAAGGTGGATCCTTAATGGATCATTTAAATGCATTTAATCTAATGGCTGCACAGTTGACATCTACTAGTGTCAAGTTAGAGGAGGAGGATCGTTGCTACACACTTTTGTGTTCTTTATCGGATTCATGGGACCATCTTGTGATGGCTCTTGGAAGAATATTAGTCACCTTCAAAATGGATGATGTGGTGTCTTCACTACTATCAGAGGAATTACGGAGAAAGGCTTCCATTTTGGAAAAAGAAGCCCTTGCTGTTTGTGGGAGATCCATGGAAAGACGAAAGAAAAATGACAATAAGTCTGACAATAAGGGTAGATCCAAATCCTGTGGGAAGTCAAAGACTTCCAATAAGTCCAAGGCAAAATGTTGGAACTGTGATAAGACTGGGCACTTCCGTAAAGACTGTAAAGAGCCTAAGAAGAAGAAGAAAGCCTTAGATTTTGGTTCTAAAAAATCTCAAGAAGATGGCGATACATTCATTGTAGCTTTGGCAGCCCATGCATCTGATGATGTGTGGTTGGTTGACTTGGGTGCATCTTTTCACATGACCTCTCATCGAAATTGGTTCTCAAGATATGAAGAGTTTGATGGTGGAAAGGTGTACTTGGGTGATGATTCTCACCTGAAGATAGTTGGACATGGAAGGGTCACTATCAAATTTCCTGATGGACGAGTAAAGGGAATCAATGGAGTTATGCACTTCCAAGCTTGGCATGAAACCTATTATCTGTAAGTATGCTGAACAATGTAGGTGTGCAAGTTGTTTTTTCAAAAGAAGGATGTAAGATGATTAGAGGATCGATGGTGCTTGCTAAGGGTACTAGGAGAGGTACTTTATTTCAGCTAGATGCATGTATTCCTCTATGTAACAGTTCTTCATCCTCACCATCTGAATGGGTAGTGAAGAATTCTATGGTTATTGGTTTCGATGGCAATGTAAACACTTTGGAAGGAAAGTTTCCTACAGAAAAGACAATGTTGTGGCATATGAGACTTGGCCACATTGGTGAGAAGGGTCTCAGAACCTTGAAAAACAAAAATCTCATTGAGGGGTTAAATGATTGCAATCTTGAGTTTGACTTCTGTGAACAATGTGTATATGGTAAACAAAATCATGTTCAGTTTTACTCTAGTTCTCACAAATCTTCTGATGTTTTGGATCTTATTCATTCTAATGTATTTGGTCCTGTAAAAGTTCCTTTGATCTCCAAGTCTATATTTTTTTTATCTTTCATAGATGATTACAGTAGAAGGACATGGATTTATTTCCTTAAAAGTAAGACACAAGTCTTTAGTCGATTCAAGGAATTTAAAGCCCTTGTAGAGAATCAGACTAGTAAGAAGATTAAGTGTGTGAGAACTGACACTGGTGGTGAGTTTTGCTTAGTAGAGTTTGAACAGTTCTATAAAGAACAAGGTATCAAGAGGCATAAGACAACTCCTTATACCTCGGAGCAAAATGGAGTTGCAGAGAGAATGAACGGGACATTGATGGAGAAGGCTAGGAGTGTGCTTAGTGGAGCTGGTTTAGAACAAAGGTTTTGGGCCGAAGCTGTGGCCATTGCTTGCTATCTGGTTAACAGATCTCCTACATTAGCCCTTGTTGGTAAGACACCCATGGAGGTGTGGTCTGGTGAGAAGCCTTGAATTAGACATCTTCACGTTTTTGGTTGTGAAGCTTATGCATATGTTCCAAAGGAGAAAAGATCTAAGTTGGAAAGAAAAGCTGTTAAATGTATTTTCATCAGGTACAGTGCTGGTGTGAAAGGATACAAGCTTTGGGATCCTATGACTAGTAAGGTGTTGTATAGCAGAAATGTTATTTTTAGAGAGCTAACATCTTCTCCTATTGTGCTACAACCAAATGAAAAAGAAAAGAAAAAAGATGTTGTTCAGTTGCATCCTACCCCTGAGAAGACTAAATAGAGAGACCATGTTGGGTCTAATGATGAGGAGAGCTCTAGCAGCTCTGAAAGTTCAGAAGAAGAGGAAGAACAACCTCAACCTCAGCCATTGAGGAGATCCATGAGAGAAAGAAAGAACCCAAAAAGGTTTGGTTATTCTATGTTAGATTCCAGTTGTGCTTTTGCTTTGATTACTAACACTGATGAGCCTAGATCTATGAAAGAGGCTTTGGGCATGGAAGATGTAGGTTCCTGGATTGAGGCTATGGATGATGAGATGGCTTCATTAGAGAAAAACAAAACTTGGGACCTTGTACCTTTGCCTAAAGGGAGAAAATCTATTGGCTGTAAATGGGTGTTCAAGAAAATTTTTTGTGTAGATGGCAGTGTTGAAAGGTACAAAGCTAGATTGGTTGCAATTGGGTATTCACAGGTAGAGGGAATAGATTATGGTGAAATATTCTCTCCTGTTGCAAAGTTGACATCCATTAGATTTTTGTTATCTCTTGCTGCATCATATGATTTAGAGATAGAACAGATGGATGTGAAGACAACTTTCATTCATGGTGATTTGGAGGAAGAGATTTATATATCACAGCCTAAGTACTACATTGTTAAACGTAAAGAATCCTTTGTTTGCAGATTGAAGAAATCTCTATATGGTTTGAAGCAATCTCCTAGGATGTGGTACCTTAAGTTTGATGCCTTTGTGTTGTCAATTGGATTTGTAAGATCGAAATCAGATCATTGTGTTTATTTCAAAGTTGAAAATGAACGCCTTCTTATTGTTGCATTATATGTTGATGATATGTTGCTATTTGGGAAGGGTACGGGTATGATTTTTTATTTTAAATCTCAGTTGTCAGCACAGTTTGAGATGAAAGATCTTGGGGCAGCTAGGTACATCTTGGGTATGGAAATCAGTAGAGACAAGTCTAACAAAAAACTTTGGTTGAGTCAGAGTAAGTATGTGAAGTTTGTGTTGGACAGGTTCAGCATGGTAGATTGTAGACCACTATATGTTCCTATTTCTATGGGAACAAAGCTATCTGTAGATGATTGTCCAAAATCTCCTAGTGAGGTGGAGGACATGAGTAGAGTACCTTATGCTAGTGCAGTTGGCAGTCTTATGTATGCTATGGTCTGTACTAGACCAGACATTGCCCACATAGTGGGAGTCCTAAGTTGATTTATGGCTAATCCTAGATGGATACATTGGGATGAAGTTAAGTGAGTATTCAGATATTTGAGGGGTACATCAGATTACTCCATATGTTATCATGGTAACTCTTCTAGATCTTTGCATTCAATTTGTATTCATGGGTTTGTTGATTCAGATTGGGTAGGTGATATTGACCGTAGGAGATCCACCAGTGGTTATATGTTCACTATGTTTGGTGGTGCCATCAGTTGGATGAGTAAGCGACAACCTATGGTTGCTTTTTCCACTACAAAAGTTGAGTACATGGCTGCTACTCATGCTTGTAAGGAAGTCATTTGGCTTAAGATATTATGTTTTGATGTTGGTGTTGATGTAGAAGAGATTACTATTTGGTGTGACAGTCAGAGTGCTATTTGCCTTGTGAAGAATCCAACTTTCCATCATAGAACGAAGCACATTGATGTGCAGTTTCACTTTGTGAGAGATATGGTGGAAGATGGAAAGGTAAATTTGGAGAAGGTAGATACTGTTAAGAATGTTGCAGATGCATTAATGAAACTAGTGGGCACTGAGAAGTTCAGATGGTGTTCGGAGTCTATGGGCCTTTCAGCCTATAGCAGTTAGTTCCTGTTATTTTCCTATTGCTCTTACAAGGTGTTCGACAAGTGGGAGAATGTTAGGAATAAGATGTCTCAACCTTGTATAATTCCTATTCTTATTATTATTTGTTTTGTAAAATGTATTTTTGCAAATAATATGTAAATGTGAGTGTACATGTCTAGTTGGCATATTGATCACTTACATGTGTCGGCATCTTGAAGTGTGTGAAGGAGATCATGGCTGAAATCGTTATGACAGATTCCTATGATGTGTAAGAACTATCTAAGGAATAAGCTATGATAGGTGTAAGAGCATCTTATGACTTGAGGCCTATTTGGGTGCCCAAGAATGAGTGGTTGGTGTGTGTAAGAGAATATGCCAAAAATAGGTTGGTATGATGGATTCCCTTACACTTCTCTTGTGACCACTATTTTTGGTGGATTCTATGACAAGCTGTCATTGCCTATTCAAGGGATGGACACCCTTTTCTTGGTATTGTATGTACATGTGGAATTGTGCATGTTTCTTGGTGGTTGAGCCATGAAAAATGCCCAATTCCTTTGCGGGCATTTTTTTGGGTCTTAAGATGTTCATAAAATGAGTATTGCATGTTGTAATGCAATAGTGTGATAGATGAAAGTTTGCAGGTACTGAGGTGCTGCTGGAGTCTTCTATTTTTGGTGTTGAACTTCCATTTCAAGTGTATTGTAATCTTGTGTTGAAGATAATACATTGTGCAGGTTCTTGAGGGGTGGGGTTGTTTTATCGAAAGGTTTTTTCCCACCGAAATATCTTTGTGTTATGTGTTTCTTTCTTTGTCTATTTTCTGTATGCATGGTTGGCTGCTATATTGGTGTATTGAATCTGTAAGTGTAGAAGATTTTAAAAGGATTTGCACCATACTTTCCTTATGAGATTAGTGTAGGAAGTTGTTTCCGCACCTGAGTTTTCGTACATCTTCTACACTTACAAATTCAATATCATGTAAAAAACAATATTGAAGCCAACCATGCATACAGAAAATAGATAGAGAAAGAAACACATAACACAAAGATTTTTCAGTGGGGAAATACCTTTCGGTAAAACAACCCCACCCCTCCAGAACCTACACAATGTATTATCTTCAACACAAGATTACAATACACTTGCAATGCAAGTTAAATAACAACAATAGAAGACTCCAACAGCACCTCAATACCTGCAAACTTTCATCTATCACTCTATCGCATTACAACATGCAATACTCCTTTTATGAACATCTTAAGACCCAACAAAATGCTCACAATGGAATTGGGCATTTTTCATGGCTCAAGCACCAAGAAACATGCACAATGCCACATGTACATCCAATACCAAGAAAAGGGTGTCCATCCCTTGAATAGGCAATGACAGCTTGTCATAAAATCTGCCAAAAATAGTGGTCACAAGAGAAATGTAAGGGAATCTGTCATACCAACCTATTTTTGCCATATTCTCTTACACACACCAACCACTCATTCTTGGGCACCCAGATAGGCCTCATGTCATAAGATGCTCTTACACCTATCATAGCTCATTCCTTAAATAGCTCTTACGCGTCATAAGAATCCATCATAACCATTTCAGCCATGATCTCCTTCACACACTTCAAGATGCCGACACATGTAAGTGATCAACATGCCAACTAGACATGTACACTCACATTTACATATTATTTGCAGAAATACATTTTACAAAACAAATAATAATAAGAATAGGAATTATACAAGGTTGAGACACCTTATTCCTAACAATGGCCAACTAGAAATTCCAAGAACTAGATGGTTAAGACCATTAGGATATGAGATAAACATTGATGAAGCATTAGAAACCATTGCAACATTGCTTGTAGAGGAAATTGATAAGGAGGCACCAAACTTTGGAACATATAATGTGGTACGATCCAAGGTAGATATGGAGCTAAAAACTACCTCCACTTTAAAGAAGAAAGATAAGTTTGTAAAGAAGCTTTAAGCAAAGTTTGGAGAAGGCACAACAGGAGAAGTAGAAGGTAAAGGTGTTGAAGTCAAGGAAGAGGATGATGATGATGATGAAGAGGAACATCAACCTCTTGCATTGACACAAGTCTTAGGTGAGGATGAAGAAGAGGAAGAAGGTGCTGAGGAAGAAGAAGCCAAGGAAGCACCAGCTCAAGCTAAGCCCAAAAAGAGAAAAGCCAAAGCTCAACCTATAGCCTAGCCTAAAACAAAAAAGGGTACAAAGAGAACTCAAGCAAAGCCAACCATACTAGTGACAAGGGCTACCACAAGAGCCTCAACTCAAAAGACCAAGAAATAGGACAAAGAGAAGAAGAAGGCTACTAAGTAGATTGGTCATGTGTAGAAGAAACTAAGGAGAAAATATGTTGCAAAACTAGAATTAGATGATAAGGAAAGGATAGAATCAAAATATATCAACCAATTTAGAGTGGTAAGCCATGTTTCTAAGTCTAACATTGATAAAATATGTGATAATGTTAGGAAAAATGCAAATTTTTCTGGTTTGAAAAATGTTGATTTTAAGAAATTAAGTAGAGGAGATCAAAATAAAATAGAAGAATCAATATATGCCATGATGGTAGAATTCAAGAACACCCCTCTTGAATTGGACAATACAGTACCCAAAGAATTATATGAAATTGTTGAAAATAACTAGCATTATTTTTTAAAGATGAAAAATGAAATAAGAGAATCCACATTGGCACAAGTGATGCCAGAATTGAGCAAAGGCCAAATAACTAAGGAAAATAAGAAACATGGAAGCAAGTTTGGACCAAAGCATAGAGCCTTCAACATCTTTAGAATAAGTTGAAGAAGTTGTTAATAAATCAACTAGAATATGGAAGTTGATATATGGCTTGACTATTGTCAAGGATGGAGATAGAGATCCCTTTGAGGGACAAAATACCAAAAAGAATAAAGATGCAAATAAGGCTAATGCTAGTAACGAAGAAGAAGAAAGAGAACATGAAACAACTGAAGGAGAAAAAGAGGCAAAAAAAGAAATAGTGGAGGAGGAAATAGAAAAGGAAAATGAAATGGCAACAGCTAAAGATGAGTAGCAAACTGAACAAGATGTACAAGATACATAATTTCCACCTGCTAGTCCTCCACACACAACACATGTAGTTATAGTCACTATAAAGGATGTTCCTGGAACTTCTACTCAAAAAATCAACCCTTTAACTATAGAAGATCTCAAGAAGATCATTCACCAATCAACACTACAAGCACAATTATGCACAAATCCAATATTGGTAAGTGTTGATTAGTTGCAAAAAGCTATAGAAGAAATAACAAAGAAGAAGGAAACCACTCAAGAACAATCCTACAACCTCCCACTATTATAGTAGATCAACCTCAAGAGCAAGAGACACAACAAAAAATTGCTAAGGTTGGTTCTACAACAAAGATGACAACTACTGTTGAGGAGCCTACAAAGGAACCAATAGGACAAAATGTTCCTGTAGCACAAACCTTAGGTGCAGCTCCTGAAATCATCATAATTGACCAAGATAGTAGACAAGAGGAGAAAGAAGTAGAGAAAACACCTAAGGAACAAGTGGCAATGCAAACATTAATAAACTTGCCTACCTCGGGGACTCCTCAGCAAAAGATGAGCACCGATGCAATGCCATTACAAATCTCCACACCAAGCTCAAGCTCAACTAAGGTTATAGGGGTACTTCACTATGGAGACCCTTCATTAGATGAAGAAATAGTCATACCAAGCTATGACTCGAAGACAATGAACTTGCAACAGATATATGAAGTGCAAGAGGCACTAGAAAAGAGGAAAAGACAAGAGATACTTAGAAATGAGTATACGCAGAAGCAAGCACTAGTGGAAATATTTCTTGATGCATTCAACTTGTAGACACCTAATGAAAACAAGCCTATATTGGAACAACTGAAAGAGATTTTAGAATAGGTGACTAATGAAGACTAGGAAACCAATGTGAAACTTATGGAATGGTCTAAGAAGAAATTTCAAGGAAAATTAAATGAGAAAATATCTAGTGAAACAACACTATCATAGGTTGAATTGGCAAAGAAAATTGACAAAGTGAAAAAGATACTTGAGAATGTATTCTCATTGTACAAAAAGTTGTGTAATTTTTCATACTTCACACAGGAGACAAGCCAAAGAATCTTGAGCTTGGAGAGAAATCTAAAGATTTCCAACACTCAACTACCAAATGATCTAGCTCAGAGTGAGAAGCATTTTTCCCAAATGCTTCACACTCAGAAAGAACTAGTTGTGTTGACAGCTGAAGAGGCCAACATCAAGGCCAAATTGATGTAGACATAGTCTTCCATAACCCCACACTTGGAAGTACTCCATAAAGAACAAGCCTATGCAGATAATGTTCTCAAGAAAGATCCTAATCTTTCTACTTTGGAAAGTCTTGTTCATCTTTTAGTAGAGATAGCTATCCAACATAAATTAGTGGAAATTGCTTTGGAAATTTGGGATACTTCTCTCAAGATGATTATGGAGGTAAATAAAATATTTTTGAAAAAATATGGTCTTACTCCTTAGAACCTTTTGACATAAGTATCAAAAAGGGGGAGATATTGTAAGTGGGGAGATACAATTAAGGGGGAGATATGAGATATAATGTTTTGAGGGAGTTATAAATAAGAAATGAAGGCAATATAAATGGAACAAAAGAATGAAATGGCACAACAACTCAGGGGGAGTTACTAAACTTTTGAGGTATATATATGTAGATAGTTTTCACAGAATTTTGAGAAGTTTTGAATTTTCGTATATATGCCAAATTGTATGCATATTTTACTCAAGGACATAAGACTTTGATATATTGTTAAGTTTTTTTGACACTCATGTCAAAGGGGGAGATTGTTGAATCTAAGACTAGGTTTTGACTATTTCATGTCAACACACTCAAGATGTTTACTAAGTTCATGCCAAGCTAGTAACACATGCCAAGTAAAATATGTATAGATGTTGAGTAAATAGTTGATGTTGAGTTAAAATGTATGCCAAGTTAGATAGAACTACAGCAAGTGCTGAGTGAACTTCGTGTGCCAAGTGATCTTTAGGTACCAAGTGAAGATCAAGTGCCGAGCAAATTATAGGTGCCAAGTCACTATAGAAGCTGAGTGAAACAAAATTGCTATAGGTATTGAGTGAGCTAGTTTTTCTATATGAGCCAAGCATTAGAGGTAACAAGTGTCGAGTAACACAAATTGGAAATAATTGTTTGTAATTGCACAAACACCTATGTCAACCATTTTTTGACCCGACATAGAAGAATCTTAAAGGATATTAAAGATAAGAATGAATCTTTTACATTTCATATGCAATTAGCATGCAACCAATAAGAAAAATGGAGAAGGCATGCAACCAATAAGAAAAGAGCAAGGAATGAGTGAGAAATGAAGATTTAATATGGAGCGTAGATTCATACCTAACCCTAAGTCTTCAAAATCCTTAAAAGGAGGACAAAACCCCATTATATGGATGGATGAGAGAAAAGTATGGGTAAACTATAGAAAATTCAAAAGGATGTGTGAAAAGACTTAGTGAATGGATTAGCATCGCATATTTAGTTGATCAAAATAGAGCAAGGGCATCGAACAAATATCAAATCTTATAGGATCAAGATTAGAGAGAGTAGATCAAGTGCCTAAATTCAGCAATCAAGGATTGTAAGTGTAGACACCTAAAATCCTTTAGAAAATAAAGTATTTTTATTTTTTGAAAAATTTATGATGACATCATCATTTATTAATTAATTATTTAATTAATTAATTAATTAATTTTTATGCCATTAAATCCCTTTATCTTAATTAAAAATATTTAATTAAGGAATCCCTCCCAAAAATGTTTAAATCTTATTTAAACATTATTTCCTTATTTATTAATTATTTAATTAATAAATTGACCAAAAATCCTTTAGAAAATAAAGTATTTTTATTTTTTGAAAAAATCCCTGATGACATCATCATTTATTAATTAATTATTTAATTAATTAATTAATTAATTTTTATGCCATTAGATCCCTTTATCTTAATTAAAAATATTTAATTAAGGAATCCCTCCCAAAAATGTTTAAATCTTATTTAAACATTATTTCCTTATTTATTAATTATTTAATTAATAATTTGACCAAAAATCCTAAAAAAAAAATTTTTTTTAAATTTTGCCCAAAACTCGGCCAATTTCCTTAAGACCACTAACCTCTTCCAAAATCTTCTAATCCTTCTTTAATTTCGATTAAAAGCTAATCCCATCATTTCCTACCCCTAATCCCAACTCAAAATATTTAATCAAGATTAAATATTAATCCTCATGTTTATTAAAAATATTTTAATAAATATCTCCTCAACCCAAACCCTTGAAATAAATAAAACTTTATTTATTTCATAAAATCTTATCCTAGGAAGTTCTAGACTCTTCTAGAAAGTCTTCATCCTCATCCAAAGCCTAGACTCTTCTAGAAGATGTCTTTAACCCTAATCTTAATCCCCTCCTAACCTTGTCACATTCCCTAAATATGGGTTAAGACTTGCTAACTCAAGCCAAAGTTAACAAATATCTCCTCCTTCACCCACCCTCATTAATTGCAATCCACTTGCCATCCACTTGCCTAGTCCTAAGCCATCTCTAACCCTTCCTCTAATCATTTTTACAACCCTAAGCAAGCTTAAAACCCCCCTAAACCCTCAAATTCAAATTTCATGGTATCTCTCACAAATATCTTCAACCACAAAACTTTATAAAGCCCACAAAGTCATAAATGTTCTTACAAAGCACTTATGAAGGGTCTTTATGAAGATTTTATCTCTTGAGCCTCCTTTGTTGACTCATCCTTGCCCTTCCCTCCATCCTCTCACCTTGTGACATGTGTCACCCCCTGATTGGTTGTAAGGAAGCACAATCCATGTTCTCTTCTCTCATGCAATCTAAGCCCTCCATGAGTTTTTCCCCATTCTTGCATCTTAGCCCTCAATTCCTCAAGCCTCTTGCCTATAAATTGGATCCTTCCCCTTTGCAAAATAACACAATCCATGAAGTAAAGTCATAATGCCATTTTGAGAAACCATTTTACATCAAAACCATACACTCACACCCAAATTCCAACTCCATTTGAAGCCCTTTTTGAAGCATAAAGCTTGAGCATACATCCTATCTATTTAGACAAAGCTACTCAACAAGAGAGCTTCTCATTGAGAGAGCCCATTAATGGCTCATATTCTCAATTGAGAGCTCATCTTAGTCTATCTTGAAGTTTATGAATTTTGTTTAGTTTATAGAAGCTTTATTTAAATTTGGTTTCTATTAGCATACTAACATTGCTCATATACAGTAAGTTATTAGGTTTATTAATCTAATACTCTCTAGCAATTGTATTAGAAAGAAAATCCTATGTTGATGGCTTAGCTTAATAGCTAGGTTGTAGAACCTTTGACAAGGTGATAAAATTATTTAATAGGGTGACACTTCATGTAAGGTGTTTATAAATCCTTTAGACAGGTCACTTTTGAAAAAAGTGTAAAGTCTTTAACAAGACAGGCCTTTAACAGGGCAGACCATCAGAATTGGTCAAACATTATTGTTGCAGTGATATTTTGTGGGTTTCATCCCCAGCCCACTTTTACCTTCTCATTTTGGAGAGTTTCTGGGTTACCAAATTTGTGTGTTGTCTATTTTCATGCATGTCTTCACTTTCAAGTTTAGTAGATAGATTGAATGCATGTGAATGGTTTTAGTTAAAAGAATTTAAAAGGGTTAAAGTTAGTTACTTCTAATTCACCCCTCCTCTCAGAAGTAAATCTTCCCACTTGTTAATTCCAACAAGAAGAGGAAGGTAAAATATCCAAGGTATCTTATGCTTAAGCTATAGAAAGATTAATGTATGCTAGGGTATGTACTAGGCCAAATATTGCACATGAAGTGGGAGTCATTAACAAGTATAAAAATTATCCCAGGATTGAGCATTAGATTGTAGTCAAATGGATTATTAGATATTTGAGAGAAACATCTAATAAATGCTTACATTTTGGCATCTTTGATATTGGTTTGCAAGGCTTTGTTGAGTGAGATTTGGTAGGGGATCTAGGTACCAAGAAGAGTTCTAGAGGATATGTATTTACTATTAGTGGGATAGTAGTAAGTTGGGTTTTTATCCACTATAGAGGTAGAGTATATTGTGGCTATAGAGGCATCCAAGGAGATGACATGGCTTCAAATCTTCATGATATAATTGGGACAACCATAGAGGGACAATTATTTTTATATAAATGGCCAAAGTTTCCTTCATTTTTCCAAGAACTTTTCTCTATATTCCAAGATAAAACACATACAACTACAATATCATTTCATTTGGTTGGTTTTGGATGACGGATAGTTAAAGCAAGAAAAGATACATACATAGATGATAATCCAACATATATGTTTACAAAGATAGTGACAAGGGAGAATTTGAGCTCTTTATTAACTTTAGTTGGTCTTCTATAAATGAATAACTAATTCTAGGGTGGTTTGATCTAGTGGGAGCCTCATAGGGTAGCAATATTGCTAAAGGATCAATTTACAAGTGAGAGATTATTGTTTAGTATAGAGCTTGATCAGTCCCCAAGTGGGATATTTTTATCTTGTGGTGACTAATCTAGTAAGTATTTTTTACTTTTCATGTATCCTTTTTAGGGTTTGGGATTGGGTCGGGTCCTAAGAATGGCTTCAAGGGTAGTATCCCCTAACTACAACGGTTTGGGAGTGGCAGCTCTCGAGGAAAAAAAATTGGGGCTATTTTTTTGGCTACTTTTCTAGGGTCCAACATGTTGTAACCAACTATAGCCCTAATTTTGTAAGAATGAAATGATTGTAAAAATTGGATTAGGGTTATGGATTTTGTATGATGATGATTTAGTAGCTTCTTGTAGTAGTATTGAGTTGTAAGGGATTATAGATTATAATCAAGTTGAAATGACTAGATAATAATATTGGACGTTGTTTGACGAATAGAGGAACTATGTTGAATCTGTCTTGTGTTCTGTTCTATGTGCTTTATTATTTTTTAATATTGGTTATATTTGCATGTAATTGTTATTTCTATCTCTTTAATCCTAACATCATGTATTTCATTATTTGACCACTCTTTTTTTCTCAACTACAATTAGGGGCTAAGAATAACTTAAAAAACTATTCTTAGATTCACCAAATCGATCTATAAGTCATACTATTTCTTAGCAATAGGAAGTTGTTTGTGGCATAGGGTCTAACTTCTAATTATTTCAAAAAATGTTACATTTGCATATCTCATAGGTATATAGATTAAATGAGGAGTTTAATTTGGCTTCAATAATATTTAAGTTGTAATTTTTATATTGTTATTGTGATATAAATTGTGTAATTAGGAACTTGGTAAAAAAAATTTAACACTACACATTTTTTTTAGTCTCATTTTTTCCCTCTCTCTTGGAATCTTGAAGCTCCTTCACTAAATGTATAGTTTATATTATTTCAATAAAAAAGAAATTCTACTAACAAAAAATCACTTAATGAAGAACTATTTTTAAAACATCTAAATTCACAAACTAATCAAAAATCATTAAACATACTATTAAATTTTAGTTTTCTATCTAATTAGACTTTCTTATTATGTTGGGTTAACTTCTCTTTTAAACTAGAAACTTGATTCATCCTGAAGATAGTTCATGTGTTGTAAGTAAAATTATGTTCATCCAAATCCTAGACTTTTATATGCGTGCATGTAAAGGAATGTAAATAATCCCTAGGATGTAGTCTATAAGATAATTTAATGATATCTATATGGGCATAGAACTTAATAAATTATATAATTAGTGACTTGAATTTAATCACATAAAAAGTATGCTTATTATATTAAAAAAATTAAATAAGAGGAATGATAATGATTAGACTTGTGATATGTGAATGATTTTGAATGATAAAGATGTTAGAAACAATTGTCCACCAAGATAACTAGAGGGGGGGCGAGTGTTGAATTAGTTATCCAACAATTAAAATGCTTATCTTTTTCAAGTAGACTTAACGATTCAACCAAAATAAATAAAAACCATCCAAAGATGCACATTGACAATAAAACTAGATATGTTGACTAGGGAAACCCTTGATCAGAAGGAGAACACCGGTGGGAATGATGCCCATAAGATTATGTACTAATATAAATATTCCTTGTTAGAGGATAGACCCTATTAGGAGTTTGTTACAGCATTTAGCATAATGAGTCCTTGTTACAAGACTTTGAATCCTTGATAGGAGATTCCAACCATATTAGGAGTTGTGCCAACCTCGTTAGGAGTTGTGGTATAATGTATGCAAAAAGAGCCCATTGCCCAAACATGGAATTTCAATTACAAGAAGAGCTCACTAGTTAAACAAGTTATTTAATGTTACTTGTCTTCATTGCTTGTTCTTTCATCTATCTTGTCAACTATACCAATCACTATCAAACCTTCTATACTAGGTCATGAATCTTGGGTCCAAATACCATACCTTGGATCACTCCAAAAAACCTTCGCAATGAAGTTTCCTTCACTTCCACACTGCTCTACTCAACTTTGCATTCCACAATCTCTGCTGCTTTCCAAACATTCATAATTTTCATATCACTATCCCATGATAAAGGAAAATATCCTTCCTTTATACCAAATTTATTAAACAATTCCTTGAGTCAGCTATTAGTCCTTCTCAATCAATTATTATATGACCACATTAAGAAAATGTTACACTTAGTGATAACAAAAATCTTCCACCTTGCAACTTGAATAAATTTTCAAGTGTAATATTATGACGAGTGAATTTAGCCATGCCATCCTCAACATGTCTTCTCCATGTCCTTAACCTTGATCCTCAAGATATCAAATTTTCTAAGAGATATAACAAGCTTACTCGAACACACCTCTATAAAGTCTATCTCAAAACAAAAATTACGAAAACTTACATAACTTCTTCTAGACTTATCGTTTCTACTTCTAATGTGAACTAAATATGCCAGATACTTAGATGTATCTCCCATAACCTCAGGTGGTTGTTATGCCCAACTAGCTATTTGTATCAACCTGATATTTCCATTGTTCTTCTGTCAAATACCATAGAATACATAAAACATGCTATGTTTACATCAATGACAAACTCATTCATGAATGTAACATATCATCATCAAACCAATCTACTAATAATTTTTCCAATCTCCTAACAATCTCCCCCTTTGGTATTGATGGAAACATACATGAAAAACATCTAGTTCCAAAAATACCAACAAAAGATAAATAGTCTTCAAATCCTCTTCATCAATCATACCCCCCCATCAATATACCTCAATGTGCTCTATTCTAAACTATTATTACAAATACTATTCTAATGTTTAACATCTTCCTCAGTATACTATCAAACTTCTTCTATAATACTTTCCTGTAATACTTCTCCCCCATAGTATGATGCCTAACTCTCCTCCATAGTATGATGTTTTTCATGCCAAACTTCTCCCCCCTTTCCATCAATTTCAAAGGTTTCATTAACCAATATCTCTACTGTAATGCCCCGCCAAGGGATCCAAAGAATTAACCTAAAGTTTCTCTAAGTTTGGTAGCATTTTTTTTTTGAAACATGAAAGTAAAACCATTCATAACATAGTAGCAAAAGCAATAATATCTTTCAACTCAAAGTAATCATAAACATACATAATAGGTTACATTCTTCAAGGATCCCTTAACGTTGAATTACGTTTAAATTAACTAATATTAATACCATCTAGTACTACATCCACATGAAATAATAATGAAAAGTCCAACATTCTTAAATTATAGTTTTGATTGCTCGATCATCCACTGTACATGCCATAGGGTATGAAAGGCTCAAAAGAATATACATCTATGAAAATAAAGTACATCATCATCCTAATTCTAATCCATGATGCAACAAAGTAAATGGAACCAAATAACATACATGATAGATCATCATAGAAGATATAAACATCCATCATAAAAGTTAACCATATATCATCAAACATAATTGACTAAGTGCATGGTTCCTCCCAACCATAAATAGCATCATTAGACCATCATGGTCCCTAGCCATCCCTCTGTGCGTAACATCCCAAATCACCAAAGAGATCATCAGTATTAACATAGTAGGAATGTCATTCCTAAATCATACTACATCATATGCAAAAAGAAATCTAACATGCAAGATAAAGCATAAGATAACATCATCTAACAGATGAAAATCATCAATATAATAAAGATACATGTCCACCATCATAATCAAAGAATGCATCAACAACGGTGACTCAGATGGATCTCATATGGTAAAAGTGAAGAAGCACTACCACTTGACCGCGTGGAACCTAAATGGTCCACTCCCACCACGCTAAGGAGATAATCCTCAAGTCACAAATAGGTTATCAAATCACATAGCACAAATATTCTCTAAGTCCAAAAATCCTAAAAGTATACTATCTCAAAGGTTCCAATCACAAACCGACATCTAATCCCAAAG
Source organism: Cupressus sempervirens (assembly GCA_028749045.1). Taxonomy (NCBI): domain Eukaryota; kingdom Viridiplantae; phylum Streptophyta; class Pinopsida; order Cupressales; family Cupressaceae; genus Cupressus; species Cupressus sempervirens. The sequence continues at coordinate 160,594,072 of CM053786.1, read as the reverse complement.
GCATACAAAGACATGTAGGGAACCTACTATGCAAGCGAAAAAGTGTCATCACATAGATCACGCTAGAGTTACCCTTGTGGTCTCTCAATAGACCCGGCCCCCTAGTGATCCCACTAGTATCCTCTCATACTAATGAAGCATACTACAGAATGCAAGGTCACAACCAAGCATTCTCTCTACTCCCATCCTAGTCTGTACTAGCACTCGAGGCATGGGTGAGAACAAACAATTATCTTATTAGGTTCATTCAAGTTAGTATTAGGTGTAATGTTTTCACTTATTAAAATAACTTACAATGAGTTACCTTGGCAGCCACTTAGGGCCCCAGCTCCCGTTGCAAGCCACTTCCTGACACTACAAGTAGATAACCTACCCTAAGCTCATAGAATCATAAATAAAAAAATCATCACAGTCCTATACAAGCCACTAGAAAAATACCAAAAGATAATCCATAATAAGAGCATTAAATCTCCATGAGCAACTGCAAAGCATCCATAGATAATCATGACCACAATAGTTCTCTATTGGCAACTGAATCTATCCATGACAATCACAATAAACATTGGTTCTCAGCAAGCAACCAAAAAGTATCTCAAAATAATAATGATCAAAGAATCCAAAATGGTCGAGTCAAAACATGTCACAACATGACATCATCAAGATCAGATAAA